>VZTI01004261.1:0-52536 GCA_013397865.1 Struthidea cinerea
TTTTTCTGTTTGTTGTCGCTGTTGCTGCTGTTAGTTTGGCTTGGGTTTTTTTTTAATATATATATACACATATTCTAGTAAAGAACTGTTATTCCTTTTCCCACATCTTTGCCTGAAAGCCCCATAATTCCGAAGTTATAATAATTTGGAGGGAAGGGGGTCATATTTTCCGTTCCAAGGAAGGTTCCTGCCTTCTTTGGCAGACACCTGTCTTTCAAACGAAGACAGGTGACAAGTTCAAAATTGCTTATCTGGACTTTTTCAAAAGGGTGATCCAGTTTTTCCATCTGAAACAACACTTTTCTTCAACATCCCAGTAACACTGTGATCACTTCTGAAAAGTTCAAAATCAAAATGAAACATTTCACATGAAAGCGATATTTTTTAAAAAAAAAAATCCATTTTGCTCAAAAATATAAAGTGGTTCCTACTTCTACTCCAGGCAAGCTCTGTTTCTGTCCTCTCCTCTGGGGCAGACAAAAGATACAAGCAGCATTTAAGGCACTGTGAGTGACTGGAGCCTCTATCCTTAGCAGCCCACAACATTTCAAGACAGGACCTGACCTGAAGCAAGAGTTCAGCTGGCAGCGTGAATGAAAGAGTAGACTTGAGAGTAACACAAGAAAAAAACCAAACCTGGTCAAGCACCAGGTCACACCCAAAGGAAAGCACCGCGAGGCTGCATCTTCCTCAGGCTGAGGCCAGACTCTGCCGCACAGCACAGGCAACAGCACACAATCATAGAACCAGAGAACCATGGAATATGCTGAGCTGCAAGGGACTCACAGGATCATCAAGTCCAACTCCTGGCCCTGCACACATGCCACGCTGTGACTGGGAGCGTTGTCCAAACACTCCTGGAGCTCTGGCAGCCTTGGGGCCATGACCATTCCCTGGGGAGCCTGTTCAGCGCCCTACCACCCTCTGGGGGAAGAACCTCTCCCTGATAACCAACCCGACCCTCCCCCAACACAGCTCCAGCCGTTCCCTCGGGCCCTGCCAATGGTCGCCAGAGCGAAGAGATCAGTACCCGCCCCCACTCTTCCCCTCACAAGAAGTTGTAATGGCGATGAGTCTCCCCGCTCATCTCCTCTGCTCCAGCTGAACAAACCAAGTGCCCTCAGCCACACCTCATATGGCCCCTCCAGACCCTTCACCATCTTCATGGCCTCCTCTGGGCACTCTCCACTAGTTTCATGTCTTTTTTATATTGTGGTACCTGAAACTGCCCACAGGGCTCAAGGTGAGGTTACAGCAGCTACCAAAAAGCTGCTTTGCAGATGTCCCAGTTTCTTAAGGAGACTCCACCTTTATCCACAAGCCAAAGCTGCTCCTGTAACTACTGAGGTTCACTCTCTCAGTGGCTTTTAGAAAGGACATCTTTGGTGCCAGCCCTGTTTGTGCAGTGTTGCCATCTGTCCATTAGGATATCTCCCCCAGCCTTCACACACAGTGGCACGAGGCCAGTGCTTGATCCTACAAATTACCTATGAAGTGTTATCTGGCAGACTACAAGCAGAACGTAAGATGCAATTTGGCTGCCCCTGAGAAATTTTACTGCATCAGCAGCTAACACAAGATGTGAATTCCTGTTTGAGATGCACCAGAAGTCAAGAGACATCAAAGTCCACACTACCCTGTTCCAATCCATATTCACTGACCAGCCAAGGCCAGTGTCTTGTTCCTTCTCAGCACCTCTTTCAAGCATCCTCACTCATGAGGCAGGTTATACTCTTGGCAGTGACCCTTTGAAGGTGAAGTATATAAAGGCAATAGAGGGTAAAGCATTAGGCAAGGGCAGTATCACAGGTTTTCAACAGCAGCTCTTGACCTCAGAGCCTTCTCACATGGAACAAGAGTCAGTTGTACTGGGAATATCCTCGCCCAACTGCAGCCTGCCAAATCTGGCAGTTTAAGGGGGTTATGTTTAGACAACGGAGACAGGACCTGCCAAGGACAGATGAGCCCACTCAGATGAGAAACCGATTTCTTTCCTGCTGACTGCAGATACACCTCAGCTTTGACTACGTGACAGCTTTGACTGCACGTCCAAAATGAGGGGGGATGAATATTGATGTATTACACACATCCTCTGATCCTGCTAAGGTCAGCCAGGGACCAGATGTTTAAAATTATTTTCGGTAACCCAATCCTCAACTGGGCCAAGTTCCCCATTTGTTGAGGGGATGTTAAGGTCATAAGGAATGCAGAGTGGGCAGTGATGAGGGACATACTGACACCTCAGCCAGCTGAATAAATGAGATGCTTTCAGTGACAGCACAGGAATGTTGTAACTTCGGTGGATCTGGATGGCAAGAACTGACCACAGATGCTTAGTTGAGAAAGACAACTTTTGTGTCTTTAGTTTGTCTCTGGTGTTTAGTTTGATCCTGTGATGTCCAAGGACTCCTTTGCTGCTTCACCCCTCTTTGCACAAACATGATTACATTCAGCTAATCCCCAAACACTCAATAACTACACATTAATTATGTCTCCCCGCTGGAGCAAGGGAAAATCATATTTGTTCTCACAGAGAAGGAAGTGAAGTGCCCCAGATGTGACTTGCCCATGGGCAGGCAGCAGCTGAGCTCACTCAGGGGCAGTTATTTCCAGCCTCCTGCCCCTGCTCCTGGATCTCTGTGTAAACTGTGTTTTTTTCTCTCTTCCTGTTCTCTCTTACTACAGCAAGAGTCTGCAGACTGGCAGAGATATCTTGATGACTAATTGTTCTCAGCCTAAAAATCTCTACTTACTGTTACAGATCCTGTGTTTCAAGGGGTTTTCATTACCCCTACCCTCCTTCCTTAAATATGTTTTCATCAGCAGGATGCAAGTTTGATTCATCCAAGCCATGCTTTCTTCACATATATTCTGAAGTCTCAAGTAATGAAAGGAGAAAATTCATCAGAAAAGAAAGGTAAAAATTCTATTTGTGTTTAAAGAAAACAGCCTGTGACAGTGACCTCTACAGATCAGTATGGGAGGACACCAGATGAATTCCAGATACGGCAGGCAAGAGAGATTCCCAACCATGCTAACTGCTGCAGAGCTGCTGCAGATGTAGAATCCTAATGGCAGATCACAAACCATGCCACAAAACACGGGAAGGACATATGCAAATATTTTTTTCTTCCGCCTGAATGCAAAAGTGCACCTTTGCATGCAAAAATGTGTACCTCCCTTTCTACCACCTGTCCTTGAACAGTTAATTTAACCATGCAAAAAAAAAATGACACTATCATTCCACTAGGGTGGGACCAGGCTCTAATTAAAAAGAGAAAAATGAAATGTACTCTCCAAGACTTAACAAAAAGTGATGCAACTTGCAGCTTTAAGGCTGAAAAAACTCCACAGAGTGGCAGAGGGAGAGCTGTCATATCACATGTGCTGTGTATGTAGCTGTGATATGACAGATCTTCTGAACCTGCTGTCATCAAGAAAAATTCCTGACAGACAACAGCCCAGATCTGGGCAGGAAGACAGCCCTTTTTTCAGGAAGAAGCACTGTGCAGATAAAAAAAGAGGTCACATTGACAATCAGAGCTCATATTGTAACTAATACAGGCTAATCTCAGGATTGAGTATTGAATCTTTCCTATATCATTTTTATAAACCCAGAAATGAGAAGCATCTACTGATTGCTGTATTAATTTATCACCTGATCTAGTTCCATAGGATTAGTAGACCCTTTCCTTTTTTAATGGGATTTTTAAAAAATGTCAGCTTTCCATCCTATTCAACAGCTTTTAAATTCTTGCAAAGAAGAAATCTTTTCAAAAATTGGATCTTTTAATACACATGAAGTAGTTTTTGTTTTATCCAAAAATCAATAGACAAGCAACCAAAAAAAAGTCTGGCCCAGCTGGAACACTGTACCAAGAACAGCAGCCAAGAACACAGGACTGTTTTTCCTCTGAGCCTCAATTACAACTCTCACTGCATCTTTCTCTTGCCAGAAGAAGCCAGCCCCCTTCTTCTGCCTCTCCCACAGAACTGGAATAAGGCAGCACAAAGCAGGAGGTGTTGTGTCTTCAAAACATGGGTTAACAACACACTTTATTTAGCCTCCTCCTGATTTTCAACCTACAGCTCCTGGCAACCCAGCTCACAAAGGTATTCCACCACAGTCCCTCTGCGTTCCGTGACACAGGAACAAGAGAAATCCCTTGCAATCACAACATGGGGCCCAAGAGAACCTTACAAATTGCTTGTTCATAAACCTTGATCCAACATGAGAGCTGCCCATTTTTACACCAGAGAAACTCAGATCTCTTATGGCTGCAGAGCTCTTATCTGCAGACTAGAGTTGTACATGAAAACAGGCCCTTTGTCACAGCAGAAACAATCACGGATCCAGTACAAATTGGGAAGGGCAACCTGCACCTTCCTGGGCTGTGACACACAGAACTCTCTGCACAGACCTTCACTGGCAGGTGCTGGGAGCAGCCTGTGGCCCAGCACTCTCTGGAGAGTTGCTGCACACAGGCACATTGCTCTCTGCTCAGGTTTCAAACTCTCCTGTCACTCATAGCGTCAGCCTCTTGCTAGAACAGGCTGCAGGCCAGGCTGCGTGTCCAGCGTTTCTCACACGATCTGCCAGCGAGGCAGCTGAGGGATGAGGAGGGGACAGGGCTTGCCCAGGGCACCCAGGCCAGCCAGGGCATGGAGGGACAAAGTGTGGGGCTGTGTGGCTGCCTTTGCAGATACCCTCTGGCCTGCCTTTCTTCCTCTCCCACAGGGGAAAACACAACACAGGATCATTTCTGCGCTTGTTTTCCAAAAGACAAAGCAGCTGTCAAACTCATACCCCAAAGTTATTCAGAATTAGGGTTCCACAAGTTCCTTTCATCATACTGCTGCCAGTGCAAAGAGCAAGGACACCATTAGCAGTGCCAGGGCCCTGCCACAGAGCTGGTGTGGGACATAGATAGTTGTGCCCATTGCCTGGGCCTCAGGTATCCCCCAGCACTCGCCCTGCCTGTGGGGCTTCATCTGTGAGCTCTCTGGCACAGTGAGACCCTGATCTCTGCAGCTGATCTGGGTACTGTCAAAAATGATAAACACCATATCACCTTCTGGGCTCTTACCACCACCACATCGTCACACCAGCATAAGGCACCAAAACACACTCTTTAGGACAGAATGGCTGGGATATATCAGAAGATGGGGGTATATCAAGTATCACTACAAACTCTGCAGCACAGTGTGTGGAGCCAGGTGGAACAGCAAGTTATTGGTCCAGCTGGGTGCTAGTCCCAGGCTTGCACCTGGCTGAGCCTGCACAGGTTCCTCCACACAGTGTCACCCAGTGCTCCAGGAAGAGGGATGAACTCTGGTGACTACAGACCCAGGTCAAGTCCAGCATAGACTCCTGCTGCCAGTTCCTCATCAGAAACAGAAGTGCAAGTGAGGCAGAGGACTCTCAATGGCTCTGTGGAATCCAACTGTCAAGGCCGACAGGGCCATGGTGGCTGGCCCTGGGCACACAGTCCCCTGGAGCACAGCGCCAAGAGCCTGGAATTAGCCTTGGTGGCAATACAGCTATGTCTGTGCAGAGCTGCATCTGAGTGGGGCTCCTGAAAACAGCCCGAGCTACCCAAAAGTGGATCTTGAAGGAGCCAAGCTGGATGTGTGCACCCAGAACACACAATCCACTGTTCTTACCAACAGCCCACAGCTGAAAGCAAGCTACCAGCACTCAGCTGTTCTCACCAACTCAGGACTCTTGTTTCAGATATGCTGCCTCTTACTGCAGATCTCAAAGAAACACTGATAACCCCAAAGCACATGAGGAAATACACAACATGGTGCATGGGAGACATGTAAGCTGCTCATGAAGTTGGTAGAAATCTGATTTCTAGTGTGGGAAGCTAGTTGTCATCTGAAATGGGAAGGAATGGTTGTACACCCACTCTGAATAGCAAGGCAGACTGGGTGGCATGGGCATTTCCATTCCATTTAGCAGGGAATGCACATGCAGCACTGACTGTGCCAAGAGCATGGGTCGGCTGCAGCCCCTGCTGTTGCTCAGTAAACCCATGCCCAATTCTTGGGGCTGTAGGAGACCATGCCTGCCTCCCCACCCCAAGTTTCATGATTTATATTTTAGAAAAAAGTGGGCTGAGAGGTGGCACAGGAAGGGGAAGTGGCTCATTTAGGCTCCTAAATCAAAATAGGAATAAACAGAACATCTGAAACTCCTGCCCTCAATCTTGGTACTTTCTGGATCCTGAGACCAGAACTCAATTTACATTCTCTGGGTATAGGCAACTGTGCTGCAGTTTTGGATTTAAAAAATCCAGGACGTATTGATAAGAAGTTGGCTTCAGAGGAAAAGTTACTCCATGTGCTGAGCTTCTCAGTTATATAAAACATGGCTGTGCCACTGAATTGAAGGCATGTGTGTTAAGGAGTGTGCCGATGGCCATAGCTATGGACCGGACCGGGGACTGAAATCTCCACAGCAGTGGACTGGAGACCAGCACTGTGCTGGCCTGACATTAGTTTAATTCCTTATATCCTTTTTCTGTTGGTGTTAGAATTACTTTGAAAACCAGCAGTTCTCAAGTACATTTTTGTGGGACTGAATAGTACAGAGATGGCTTACCTGGACAATTAGCTTATTTTCTTTATCAGGCAGAATTCGGTAGGTATAAACGCAATTCCGGTACCTGGAACAGACCACAGGTGATATGGTTAGACCATGTCCAGAAAGGAATCTCACTATGGCATCCCTCCCCATGAGAAAAGACATTGGAAAATCCTGAGACACATAGATTGCTTCATGCACAAGGGTTTTAAACATTTCCTTCTTTCTTTCTTTCCCTGGAGTCTGTGGGCTAACACAAACCTGAAGTGTTCCTGGTCATTGAAACAGGAACATCTGCTTGCAGATGTCACTGCAGAAAGTGATACCAGCATTAGCTCAGAGGGAGTTATTCCACTCTTCTTCTGGCCGGAAAGAGAGAAAACACCAAGTAGCTCCAGCTGTCAGTAGAGTGGGCGTCTCAGGAAGGAATGAAAAAGCAGAAATACGAAAGGCAAAGGGCCAAAATCAGAAATAAATGAGTAAACTGAAGGGCTAGTGCATTGACTTGTATTGGAAAAAGCAAATAATATACTTCAGTTAAATCACAGTAAAACAGCTGATTGACAGGCACATTTTTATCTACAAATCCTAAAATGAAAACCCATCTGACCATCCTGGTGTGGATGCACACTGTACATGTGCATCTGTAGAGCACCCACAACAAATATTTTGTCCCAGCTAAATTCAATTAGATTCTTATTTAAGGGGGGATGGAGGAGTCTTGTGCCCAGTGGAGGGTCACATCAATGCATGGGAGCCCAAGGGAAGCCTGAACAGTGCTGTAAGCTTGACCTTCCTCAGCAGCTGCTGAGCCTTGTGCAGCTCACTCAAGAAGTATTGACTACAAAATACATTTTTACCTTTCTCACAACAACAGATTGATCAAATCTTTTAAGTCATCTGCAAAGCACTTAAAAGATACAGTATTGCTTTGAGCCAGCAAAAGGTGCTGGTTCAACCCCTTCCTTCTCAAAAGGAAGAACAGAATCCACACTCAAAGCTTCCTTGATTGTAACAGAAACACTGCACTACCTGTGGAATTGTCACAAAATGTGGGCTGAGGTCAGCTCCCCAGCTGGGGAGATCAGGCAAATCAATAAATATCCTAATCTCTCTTAGAGTTGTGATGTGAGTCTGTTAATCATACGCCTTTCAGAATCAGTCCATGCAGGGGAGAGGAGACTGCCAGGATTTCAGGCAGCCTTACACAAGGAGTCGCAAAGAGACATTGGAAATGAAAATAAATTCCTCGTAGATCATAGCTTAGTCTTTCCAGGGTGTCTGGAGGATTTGGTCATGTATCCACATGAACATGTGTCTTTTGATAGCATTAATGCAAAGGACACAGAAGAATTCAAGCTGTTTCCAGAGCTTGTTTCATAGGCATCTATTCACTCACACATCTGGTACAGAGCTGGAAGTCACAGACATGATCACCAACTGTAGGGCAGCTACAGCACTGCTAATTTCACCAATCCCAGGCAATCAGTGTCAGGTGAGGATATGCCCCAAGGAAGGGTATGGGGTTTGTTTTTATGTGTCGATGCAGCTCTCTTACACCATTTCCTCCTGCTGATATGCAAACAGGGCTAAGCAGAATTGCTCATGCAGTTGATGAGAGACAATTTGTGTGTGCGGAGATTATGAAACTGATAAATGAAGCAGCTCAATTGCTCTTGCTCACAAGAGGACCCTCATGTGGCCTTCACAGAAAGTGCCCCATCACAAAGACCTTACAAGGCTGCTGTCGTAATGCTTGTAAAGAGGTTTAAGCTGAGGACAAGTAAGATCAGTATAAGAACAATGAAAAAAGGGCAGTTGGGTGAGACAGGAGAAGGGAGGAGCAATTCCTAGGATCAAAAGCAGGAATCCTCCTTGCCAGTCCCCTAATTTAGTGTGTGTGGATGGAGAAGACCGTCACTCTTACTCCATTTTTTACCCTTAGGCTTTCGCTCCTCGGCATCCTGACTGTCAAGTTATGCAGTCCCAGTTATCGCCACATTCCTGGTCCTCCCTAAAAGCTGGGCTGAGTTGAGAATTGCTCAACCATTGTTCAGGCTGTCGGTGTGGAGGGTAAATAAAACACCAGCCTCAGTTTAAACAAGTCTCCAAGTACTTGTCACCTCCCTGTCCTCTCAACCAGCCAGAGGAGGAAACAGTGTGACTAGGCTGGCATTTTCTCTTTCCTCTTCTGCTGTACGTTTTTATGCACAGGTGATGATGTGCATATTGGGAGTGTCTGGAGCACTAAACAGGGCTGCCGTGCTAAGCCTGGTGCCAACTGCACCATGAGAGAGCTGGAAAGGGCATCTCACAGGCAGGGTCCTCTTAGAGGGGTCGCAAAGCTGCAGCTGGTCCTTGAGTGTCACCTCTAGAAGTGTTGTTAGTCCTGCAGCCATTCATGGATGAACTGCCAACAGAAGATCCTCTGGAGGAAGGGTACCAGTTCAGGTGCAGAGAACACTAAGCAGGCTCTTTTGGATTTCAGGATTCGGGCATTCCCCTCCAGGTGAGTAAAAGAGCCCATTTCTTGTCAATAAACTCACAGATCAAATGATTTAGGCACAGAGAAAGGAGGAGGAAAAAGGTTTTGCTTCTTGCCTTTTATGGGGCAATGTGGCCAGAGCAGGGGACAGCAGTGCAGGGGGAGGAGCATTCCCCAGCCTCTCACTGTCTAAATGCTGCTGCTCTAAGTTTCAGAAAAGGAGGCAAGACACTCTTAAAAGGCCCTGCAAATACACCTCCCCTACTTGTCTATATTTATACAAACCCTGTTTTTCTAAAGCAGCTCTTCAATGAAATCATTATTTCAATCTATGATATTAGAATAATAAATGCTTTTTCTGGATCTTGATTGATCTGGCCAATAAATATTAGAGCTTTGTAGAATATGACATTTCTTTTTCAGAGCAAATGTCATGGTTTTTTGTTTTCCATATCTATACACAGTTGACAGTCTCTCTTTTTCAACATAATTCTTTTTTGTGGAAATGATTTGCAGTCAGCCTTTCAATTCCCCACTCTCCCATTCATTGTCTCCTATTTTTTAAACAGAAGTAACTGAAGAGCCCAAACTTCAAACACCTCCCAGTCAATAGCACAGCTGAAACTGATACATCTCTGAGGAAGTTTTTAGCTTCAGCAAAGGTGCCCATTTTGTGGAGATGACATTTAGAGGGAAAGATTTATTCACCACCTCTCCACAAACTAACTGCAAAACAGCATAAGCTGAAATCTTGTTGGATTGTTTGACAGCAGTCTGTGAGACATTTCCCAGACTGTAATTAATGCCAGCCCTTCGCACCTCTGATCCAGCTGCTCTTGGCTGGCAAGGCTGGGTGCTCCCCAATTCTTCAATCAAGCCATTCATATTAGCTGCCTCAGAATGGATTTAAGAAAGTAACCTTTGGCTCCCGGTTCAGAAAATCATGGTCATTATATTGTTTCTATTTCCTGATCCCATGTCTCTCAAGTCACAAAAGGCTTTCAAAGCTGGCTGCATAAACATTTACAATGGAAAAATTTATGCAAATGCATGTTAGTAGGCATTTTTGCAGCACCTTCCCTTTCTATAATCCCCACCATCACTCGGTGAAAATATTTTGTGTACATACTGGTTACAAGTCAAACCAATGGGGTAATACTAAAATCACTCAATGGAAGCAACAGTCTGTTCTAGTAAGTTGTTCCCTGACTGACCACTCCAGCCCTCAGCCCGTGTTACAGGATTGTCTCTCCTCCCTCCTGCTAGTACTGGCTGTTCATATGCAGCTGTCCTTCTTTCTCTGCTCCCTCCAGAAAGACAAAACTCGTCCCTGTGTTGTTACAAGCACCTTAACGGGCAGGCACCGAGGCTCTGTGCACTTTGTGAACACGCCACTCCCCAGCCAGCACTCTGGCAGTCCAACACCTACGCCCCGGGGCAGTTACCCAGCCGCATGCTGCTCGGCAGCAGACTGTGCTGTCACCAGAATCTGACCTCAGAGAAAAGCAGTTAGCAGAGTTATAAACAGCAGCACCACCTTCACCACTACAAGAAATATACTTTCAGACAGAAAATGAGAAACCTGCTTGTAATGTAATGTGGGGTAAAGATGAAATGAGTTTCACTGATCTGCTGCACAATAGCAGCAAAGAGGATCTGACAGGGTCCCACAAAGGCTCTCTTGATCTCTCCTAAGCAAGGAGCAACTGTCTGATCTCTCTGTAATGCAAGTGTCTCAGATTTTACCTAGTGACTTCAGTCTCCTCTCACCCCTGCTCTCCTGCCTGCAGGAATAACACCTGCCCCTCACAAACCCAGGGCAGGAGGCCTCGTTCTCTGGTCCCTGACCTAACCCAGACTGGGGCAATCAGGGCTGCCAGCACGTCTCTCCCTACTTCCCACATGAAACGTTTACCCCATGAGCCACATTAATGATGCAGGTGGAATCACTGCTGTGCTGGGTATACTGTGCACAGCTCCAGGAACTGTTTAAAGCCTTTTGCTGAACACGACATGGTACAAGCAGGGAGCTCAAACATACACTGAACCAGAGCAAGAAGAGTGCCTGGGAGGTACCAGGCTTGGGACTGGGGTCACTAAAGATAAATACTTGACCCAAGTTGTTAAGACACTCCAGAAGTTCAAGTTATTTTCTCTCAGAGCACAGCAGCAGTGCCTTTGACCATTCTCTCCTTTTGAATCAGGGGCAAGAGCAGCGTGAACAGTAAAGCAGGACATAGCTATGGGTTTATTCAGCCTGGCTCCTAACCCTTCCCCACCCCATGGCCCAGTCAGGTGAAACCAGCCGTGCTCGAATGAGGGCTGCACGTTCCCAGTGAGTACAGCGCCTGTTTGCCTCTGTGCTGGGGAGGGGGCAGGGGTGACCCCTGCCCAGCAGGGACAGCAGTGTGGGCTGAGGGCGCGGTGAACGCTGTACTTACAGCACGCAGAGCGCATATGCCGAGGCAACTGACTCACTGGCCCTCACAAGGAAGCTGCCATCCTTGCCTACTTTGGAGAGCAGGTCTTCAGCTCTGGAACGAGTGATGTTGCCGTGGTACCAGCACTGATCCATTGCTGGAGCTGGAGAAAACCTGAATGCCAGCACAGGAGCTGCCAGAGCCGCCTGTGTGTCTGTGTATAACGATCAGCCAGCTTCAGCTCACCAGCTTCCTGTTTCAATAGCACAGAGAGGGAAAGGAAACTCAGCCACGGACAACTTCCTCAACTCAAACAGCTCAGAGAGTGTGACATATCCCTGCAGCCCCCATTCTCCCTCTTCATGCTGCAGCTGAAGTGACTAGCAAGCCCATGTTCCCTGCCTTTCCCTCCCGCTTTGTGTCCCAGCTGGTGATCTCTTCTGCTCCCTCACAGATTCAGTCCCCCAGGCTTTGGTGGCATGCCGGACTATTTATGATCTCCTGTCAGAACCTTTGAGTTTTCATCTTTTTCCTGTCTGTCTGTCCTACCCACTACAGGTCTCCATGTGGAATAAATAAACCTCTGATCAGAAACACACCGTGCATTAGGATACATAGCACTGACTGCCCCATTCCTGCCTTGACTAGTCCTCATATCTAGCTAGGTGTGAGGAGGGGACTTCAAAGAACTCAAAAAAATAAAATTTCTACTGCATGTCTCCATGCACAGAAGCAGACTGAAAGGCTGATTTGCACTGGGGATTTGTGACCAAAGCTCCCTCTCAGCTGCTGTGAGATGGATTCAAAGATCTTTCCTACTCTAAATCCCCAAAGGTGGGATAGAGCAAAGCTGTCTGGCAATCTGCGTCAGAGAGGGAAGAACTGGAGCTTTCACTTCCCTTTTCTTTGTCTGTACATCTGTCCCTCAGCTATGCTGTGTGGCATGCTTACTGCTGCATCTCCAAGACACGTTTGCAGCAATGCCAGGACATTCCTACAGGGGCACTACCTGCACGGCAAATTTGGTTGCCTATCCTGTACCTCCAACCACTCTGCCCTCTGCACATCCACATTTGAGCTATACCTGAAAGCAGCAGCTGGGACTCAAAGTCCAGAGGCAGAGGAAAGATGCAATCCCTGCTAGCCCTATGGTTCCCAGAGCCAGGAGAAGCACTGGAACCACAGTACCTGGACCATGCATGAAGCGCTATGCTGTACACCACATGGACAGCAAGGCAGGAGAGAACAGACTGGCACTGCACAGGGGGAGGCTAGAATGTGTGGGTGTGGAGAGGGAGAGTGAACCAGCACAACCCAGCATCCATTCCTGCAAGCCTTCTTGGTGCTTTCAGTTGTGCAGAGGCTTGGTCTGCAGTGCCCAGCTTAATCTCTGCACTGAGATGAAACTGTGGGCAGCAGCAGCCCAAAGCTGTGTGGCCAGAACAGGGCCCTGCTAAGATGAGCAGAACTGCACCGTGCAGGGCTTCCTGTCCACACTGAGCAAGCGCTGTCTGCACACCAAAATTAGCTCAGCTGAACCTGGCCTTCAGCTCCACCAACATCCACACAGGCCTTTAGCAGACAAACTCCTATGGATTCAGGTGCCTAAATGGAGTCAGACACTGAATGCCATGAAGTGGCTGTGCCAGTGGACAGTAGCTATAAGCTACAGAGTGGTTACAAACTCTATTCTCCCAACAAAAAAGAGAATCTGCATATGGCAAAGGCACCATGCAGCTGCTCTGACAGCCCTGCCTGGCCACAGTGCACTGCTAACCTCACCTGCACCAACTCCTCGGGATTTCTGGTACCTCCAGTAGCTTCTCTGGGGCACAGCTGCAGCAGGAAGCAGAATAGCTCTGAATGTCAACCACTGCTTGACCTCCCAGTGCTCTCCTTGCAACAGACGTGTATCTGAATGCAGAGTGGACAGAGCTGCTTACAAAATGAGTTTTGATAGAATGAAACTCTTTGGAGAGCTTCTCCTGATCTTCTGCAAACTAACACCAGGTAACAGGTACAAGCTCTCATTAGACATCTGAGACTAATTAGCTGCACACGTAACTCTTATCCCCCCCACCACCAACATAGGCTCTTAGCAAGTTGCTGCTATTTCCTTCAAGTCCCTTGTCCAGGCACACACTACTCCTTGACTTGGAGACAATAACAAGGGGAAGGGATCCAAATATAAGTGATGATTGTGGCAATTGAATGTGCAGGCTGGTTCCTGTGAGTATTTCTTGGTCCTAAAAGAAAGCACAGTTCAGCTTCAGCTGTTCAAAAGGTGAATCCCAATCCCCTAATAGAAACAGCTCTGTGATCCCTAATGGCTTGTTAGCTTGGAATAATATCTTATCTCCAGGACACTACAACAGACACTTTATCTAAACTGGTTTTTCTATAGATGTCCAGGTAGTATTGTACCAGATGGGTGTCCAGTCACCAGCCTCTCCAGAACCAGTAAATAAATACTGTCTGTGGCATCATTCAAGATGTACAGTGGTCCCCCACCCCCCCCCCACTTATATTCAGCCTGTGCACTGCATCAGCATGGGAACTGCCAGGCTTGGCCAGATAAAAACTTAAGTATGACTTTCCATGTCATGAAACAAAAGTATTCCATAGTACCTGATGAGGAGGTTAAGTCTATAGGGCAGCAGTTAGCTTTGCTGAAGTCTAAATATACCATTCCCTCATTAGGCATCAGTGACAGGCTGTTGGCCACAAAACTTAGACTCTGGCCTACATCTAAAGAGCATATGAATAATACCCACAAAGTACTGGCTACCTGAGCCACTCTGCTACTCCAGCCCAGCATGTTACTGCCCTGCTGCTTGGGAAGGGCTTGACAAGTTACAGGTGTGTCTGTGAAGGTCATGAGATCCCTTCACTTGTTGAATCTGCAGCATCCAGGTGCCCTGAAACAAATCCCGATAGTGAGGAAAGTCAGGGCCTCTTTTCCCACCACCCATGAAAGCTGTCAGTAGTAAAAGGCAAGGGTAGGAGCACTGTGAAAGCAGAGACTCGCAGACCTGAGCAGTGACACTGCAAAGGATCCTACGGGACTTGCCAGTGTTCACCAAAAGGGACGTGTTCTGAGAGACCTCTGGAAAGCAGGTGTTTTTCTTCACCAAGAGGGCAAACAAATATATTTTCCTTGCAGTCATTGAACATGTGCACACATGCAGGATACAGCACACAGGAAACAAGCACAGACTGGTTCATATGCAGAATTTTGTCCGGAGGCATGGGTAACACTTCCTGAGCTCCATCTGCTCTGATAGGTCTCCTCTGGTTGCCCTTAGTTTCTGGTCAGTCCCTTGTCTAATGTCATTGTATAATGGCTCCTTTCAAATCACACTGTACAGTAGTAGAATAGAGTTTCTCTCACCAAAACTAGAGCTGTTTCCTTCAGAAATCTTCTGAAAATCTGTCTACATTGGAAAGCCTTCCAGCTTGAGTGTTTTATGCCACTCTGGCCTTGGTCAGGTCTCCTTCCTCTCACACTGGTGCTTTTTTGTTGGAAATGGGGCAACGTTATTTGTTTGACATAGTGCCTCATATGCCAATAATACTCTGTAATAACAAGATATGGGGTTGTCAATGATAAGAGAGTTGCTATGTGGATCATTGGCACTTGTGTCAGAAAGACCAGCAAGCACCTCCCCTCCTGACTCTAAATTGGGAGCTCCCTCTGCAGACCTGTCCTGATCCTGCAGTTCCCATATAGGCAAAATGCCATTTTTGCCACTTGCTCTGTCCCCCAACATGGAAGGGTCCTGGTGTCCTCAATTACTCCTAGTGTCACTGCCCAGGGAGAGGGAGCAGCCAGAACACACAAGGCTGGGGTTTCCTTGCACATGGGAAACTGCAGCTTCTCAATGCAGTGTAAGAAAAAGAGCGAGTAAGCAGGGAAACACGGCATAGGAAGTAAGGAGAAGGTTAAGTTAGACAGAAGCCCCTGGGGTGCCTGGGAACTCAGCAAGGCAGCCCCAAATGCACTGAAGAAGTGGGCAAGGAATATCCCAAGAGCAATGCGTCACACAGCTTTCCTGAAATAAGGAGACAGAAAGCACTGGAAATTAGAGGTGCCCGCATTCCTACACTGGTTGCAAGAAGCAATGCTCCTTACCAGAGCCAAAGCAGTTTCCTGAAGAAGATGACAGCAGATATAGGGTAGTAAGCCCAGTGCCCTCTCTAGAACTTTCTCCACAACTTACTAAATACCACTTGGCATAACCCTGCTGCCATCTGTTCCCTCGCAGTCCTTGTGCTATCAGCACAGGTGTCCCTGAGGAAGTCTATCAGAGACTTCAAGGTGAGAAGCCCTATACAAAGGTCACACTTGTTTTGGACACGTGATGTGTAAAAAGGCAGCCAAAGGGAAAGGCAAAAAGGGAGAACACGTAATAGAAAACAAAACCAAACATGTAAAGTTGTGGTATGTTTAATAGACTTTCCAATCTACAGACACAACAAGCCAACACCAAATTACGTGTGCAGCAGCAGTACAAAAACCTTTTTGCTGAAGGATGAGAAATGACAGTGAAAAGCATCAGCAAAGATGTTTTCAGAGGGATGCCGATGGAAAGGCTTGAGACTCAGTGTTCTGAGGGAAAGGCTTGCTTCAAGGTGAACATGACAAAAATAATCTCTTCACATTGTCTGTGGGTCCCATATTCAAAGAGGCAGGAGAACAAAGGTGAGCCATCGGGCCCAACACCCATGTACTGCAGATCCGAATAAGCACATAGGCCCTTGAAGAGTATGCTGGGTTTTGTCCAGCGTGCTGGATTTAAAGGGCTTTTGTTGAGGTAAATTCCTAAATCTTTTCGACCCCTTGGATCTGTAGGATGAGCATAGAGTAACCAACTATCTTGACATCTGGCATCCGGGGGAGGTGGAAAGGCAGTAACACTGCCATGGCATCCAGAGGGAGGTTCTATTAGCATTTCAACCCTCTGGCCTCCCTCAAAGTCCAGCCCGTGGTTGTAGCTGACAGCCTGGATCCTGGCTCCCCTGCTGCTCCTTGCATTGCAGTAAAGGACCTTTCTGCCACAAGTGTGCACCTCTGCTACCTGGCACTCCACCGCACTCTCCTCCCCCACAAAGTTCCCCATCTTCCACGTTGTCCCGTGGTCAGAGCTGATGAAGCAGAAGGCATGAGGGGTGGGGTGTTGCTTGGGGTCCAAGATACGATAGGCATAAGCAGGAATCACAAGGCTCCGTGCCTCGTTGAGCAATTGTAATCCATGACCTGGCCCCACCGCAAACGTGGCCCAGTTCTTGTACTCATTCCTGATGGTCCTGTCGGTGACATCCTGGGCAGTGCTCCAGGTGCGTCCTTGGTCCAGGCTAGTGACATAGCAGAGACGTACCAGGTTGATCTTTGTCCTCAGCTGATGCTGCTCAGAGATCTTTCCTGGGATGGCTATGAAGAACAAGATGAGTTTCCCCGAGACCTCATCGTATACTGGGCAGGGGTTCATAGATCGGTGGCCTTCCAGCTGTGCACTGACAAGGGTCTCCATCCTATTCCACTGCCAGGGCCCGTGGGAAGGGAGACAAGAATGGAACACACTGTTACAAAGAGACCCACATTATAGTGCAAGGATGCCTGGATAAAAGCTACAGAAGAGCATAGGAAGAACAGAAACATGATAATAGATAGAGCAAGAAATGGGAAGACAATAATCTGGCATTGCCAAAGGCAAGTGAAAATTATTTAGATGACAGAAAGCATGTACACTTCACCAGGTGGGTGGGTTATGTCCTTTTCAATTACTGCTCCCTGAGAAGCTGATACCTCCATATCTCAATGCAGCTGGTGGCTGATGACACCCTTTAAAAAGCTACAGCAGCTGAATTTTCAGAAATCCTCACAAATATATATATATGGCACACAGACATGCCCAGTAGTCAAAGTGTGCTAGAACAGACACTGTGCTGTGTCAATGTTTTTTAGGAGGTCACAGAGAAACTCGAGCCCTTTTCAAGCATCCTGGATGATAACAAATTCCTTTTCATTCAGGCTCTTATTCTTCCACTTTGATCAGTATGTGAATGGGCATCCCAGACTACATTGAGGCACCTTGCCAGGGCTGATTGCATGGCTCTGGTGTGGAGATTTGGACCCTGAGCTCTCTGACTCGGAAAATAGGTCGCAGAGCTGGTATAACTACCCACCAAGCCCTGCTTTCTTCAAATGAATAGCACGTAACACAATCATGTTTCTAACATTAACCTTGCAATTAGAAAACTATGACTACATAGTGTTATTGGCTTGGTAAGCAAAGCAGAAGTTTCCAGTAAGAGTCTATTAATTAGCTTTTCTACCCTGATTTGCTGATTAGCCTTTTTGTTCATATCTTTTCCTATCCAACTAATATTAACTTTTATTGACTATTTAGTATTTCCATTTTAAGAAACTCTAGCATGTGAACACAAATTACTAAGTTTACAACCAACTGAACCCCACTAACTGAATTACAGGGAGTTACACGAGATGTTACTTGAATGGTATGACACTGCAGGTGCGCTCAGAGGCTACTTCTGCTAGACAGACTCCAGCTCTTAATAGCCTATAATCTAAGACAACCAATGAAGGTTTGGAATAGAAAAATATAATTACTTTTTTTCCCCCAAGACATTAATGACTTTGCATATGCAAAAAATTATTATAACTAGAGTTTCCACCACCCCCAGCCACCTGGCAGCATAACTGTTAATAATAACTGGTAGGTTAATAAGGTAGCCAATTCACTGGCACCAAAAAACCAGACACATTTTTTGCATGGGGAGACTAGCTATTCTCAATTGTTTTTTAAACTAGAAATTAGTCCTAAGGTGATCAATTTAAAAAAAAAAAAAGTCACTGATTGCTAATTTACTCCTCCTCATCCTTGTGGCATTTCTTCCTCTTCCTTCAGGCATTTCTGCCTCTCTGCCACATTTTTCCTGCTACAACAGGACTTTTGTCCCATCTCTGTATCTTCATCCCCAGCTCTGCAATGATGGGTCAAAGCCACCCCTAGAATATCTACTTCACTTTAGTCCCCCCAACAGCTGCCCATAGGGTTGAATCCCAGCAGTCATAACAAGACGTGCATTATTTATAGACAGATTTGTCTCCTGTACCTGGGGAGGAGAAGCTGCCCTGTCCCTACAGCAAGAGGGCAAATACATTCAACTCATTTGGGGCAGGTGGGCAGAACAGGGGGCAGTGCCCGCCGCTTCCTCCCTGCACTGGTACCTGAACGTGCTGCGTGGCTGGGTCATACATGCCTCTGTGCATGGCTATCTGCTTGGCATGTTCATCCACCAGGTCCTCTCGTTCCTCAGCAAAGGCCAGGATCATGCTGAACCGCGGCAGGTAGAGCAGGGCTGGAATTCGATAGCTCCAGGTACCGTTCCGGAATAACGTTTCTTGCTCCAAGACAGGGAATGCAGCCATTGTGCTAAAGGGAAGAGGACAAAGCACACTGCATTTTGACCCAGCGAAGTGTGATGGGGCAGATTCCACTGCTTTTTGCTCTCTCTGCTCAGTGGGACCTGTCCTCCATTGAAACATACTTTCTGCTACTTTCAGCTTTGTCTCTTCCTTCTGCTTTTCCAAAGAGAACCTATGCATAGCATAGTAGCTGGAACTCAGGCCAAACTTACCCCAGGAACAGCCTGGTTGGTCTGACTGGAGTGTTGCAAGGTAAGTACACCAAATCCAGTTAATGAAAAAGCTGTGCTTTGTTTTGTCTTTTTATTTAAATGCACAGGCTGGGGTGGATTGTTTTTGTTTTGTTTGCTCTGTAATTCAGAAGACTGTTGATAATAAGACATTGTAGTACTTTCCCTCAGAAGACCATTACTGTCTCTGTTGATGTTATATCCAAAACCTGGCACAGAACTTCTGCTTTCCCAAATATGAGCTTAAAATCCCATATAAATGACACACTGGGGCAATCCCTGAACCCAGCTGTGCCCCAGTTTGAGGATGGAAAGCACTGAGCATGAATAAGAAAAGAACACCCCTCCTTCCATAAGATCAAAGAACAGCCTGAATGGTGTCACACTGCTTTGGGTGGAACTTCTGACCAGGCAGAAACCTTGTCCTCTTTACAATGATTTAAAAGCAATGTTATGAAGGAGAGCAAACATGAAGGAGAATTTAGGGAAGCTGCCTCTGTGTAACTGGTCTGTGCTATGCCCCACACAGCCCCTCTTCCTCTCCTCAGACCTACTTAGCCCTCTGTCCTCTTGCACCAAGCCTCTCAAGTGACCCAGCTCACCCCAGTAAAAAAACCAGTAGATTGAGGGAATTATGTCTCAGCAGATGGGGAAAAAATAAGAAAGAAAAAAAAAAAGAAAAATATAAAAGGGAAAAAATAAATTCTCATATGATGCACCAGAAACTGAAGGCTTGGATAGCCCTTGCTCAGCAGAGAAGGCGGGGAAGAAAAAAGAAAAATAAATATTAAAAAATCAAGCCTTAGATCTCTGACGCATTGAGTGGGTAGGATGGCAGGAAGAAGATGACAATACACTATGAGTAAGAAATTCAAATGCCTCCTACCTCACTGAGGCAATACTTGCTGCCTTCTTCGTTGAGGATTCTCCTATTTACCTAAATCTTGGAAAGCGCTCTAGCAGCTACTAGATGTGGACCAGCTCCTGATGTTCTTGAAGGCCTTGATAATTCAGGACCAGGTATGGAGGCAGTGTCAGAGTGCATGCACCTACCTGGAGAATAGTTTGCACTCTCCCATCTTTAAGAAGATTATATTAGCCATCCTAACTAACATAGACTTGGTCAATAATTTTTTTTTTTACAGTGTTTATTTCTGACTTAGGGCGACACAGATAGACTGAGTTTATCCTCCAGACAAGTCTGAAACACAAGGCCAGCTAGCTCAGAGGACCATACATTCCACTCTATCCAGATCCATAGCTAGGCAGCAAGTATTCAAATATTCCTTGCTTTCACCTTCCAGGTACTATAAATATCAGTGAGATTTTTGAACTCACAGCACTGCTCAGAAGGGTCTGAACTGGACTGCTCTAGCTAAAGCCAGTGGTACAGACCGCAGCAAGCAACAGCTCCACTGCCACTCCAATCCAAAGCCAGTGTAGAGAGAAGTCTATCTCCCAGGAGCAGCTGCTCCCTCCTCACTGTAGCAGGAGATACAGCAGTGTGAGGAAAGGCAGCAGCACCGCTACTGCACAGAGTGTTACCAGAATGGGATCACAGCTATCCATGCAATAACATGAAGGAAATAGGAAGACCTTCCTAGAACAAATAACTGTGCTGTTTGCTACTTACCAGCATGGATCTGGCTATTTATGGCTCTGAAACAGAAACTCACCAGTGTGCTTCCAGACTATTTAAAGGGAGATTAGTCAGCCTGTCTAGTGCAGCACAGGTTCCCTAGCGTGCCTGCTCATGATGCCATCCTGATCTTGCAGTCCTGCTTCAGAGCAGGGCAACAGGGAAGGAAAAGAAGGGGGAAAAAAATAAAGGAGAGAAAGAAAAGGAGAGAGAGAGAGAGAGATCTGGGCTGGCCCACGAAGCCCTTGATGGAAAGCCAAGAGACCTGTGCCACGGGAGGCTGTGCTAGAGCCTGCTGCACACGAGTCCCTCCCATGTGAGCCTGTCACCTGCACACAGCTCTGCCCACAGCTCTGCCCACACTTTCAGCCCCTCTGTGACACGCTCACTTTGAGTGTCACAACATCTTCCACTTATTGCCAAATGGGGATTGAGGAAATAGCTGAACTGGGAATAGCTGCCATAGAAACAAGCCTGAGGTTCCTGGACACAGCAACTATAATCAAGGAAAATACTAGAATCAAGTGACATTTCCATCTATCCAGAGACTAAACAGAGATACGTGTGAGCGTGTGTGTGCATACATTTGTACATACACTCTCTACACACAGTGTGGGTATTATGGCTGTATGCATATATATACACGCCATGTATCCATCTGCAGAGAAACTTTTCCATCATTTTTTAAACACACAAAGTCAGTATTCAGCTTCTTCTACCTTCTCCCTTGTGGATTCTCATGCAGAGATTGAGTCATAGCAATTTGAGTTTCACACAGAATCAAAAATGCAGGATCTTTAAATCAGATAAAGTTCATTTTATATATATATATACATATACATATATAAAGAAAGCAAAATAGTGCTGCTTTAGTTACTTGTCCAGCCAAGTGAAAGGAATTGATTTTTCTTTTGACCCCAACCTGTATTCAAAGGCATGCCCAATAACTAGACCCTCCTGAATAAAAAAGAAGTAAAATTGGCAAATCATTGACTGGACAGCCACATGAAGAGTGTTCCAATGCTCATACTCCAGGACTGCAGGAATTCAAATCGTACATGCCAGTCCCTCCAAGGCTACGTTGCCAGGGGATGCATGTGTCCAAGATGCTACTCGGTTCCTAAACCCTACTGAAATAGCACTGGCTGGCCTGCAAGGAAGAAAACTATGCTGCAGCCAGCATAACCCAAGGACACTGGCAAAACAAATATCACAGCAGTTATCTTTTGAAATACTAAGAGCTATATTGGAAAGAAAAGATACACTTCTGGGAATACAAAGGCCTGAAATACAAGCAGGAGACTGGAGAGCTGTACACACAAAGACAAAAATTGCTCAAACCTGTGTCAACTCAACAACCTTAGAGAGAAGAGTTAGCTGTACTTTTGTGAACTGTAGGAGTAAGAAAGGGAAACTGGAGTTGATGTGGTAATTTTCTTTTTAGGAGAAAAGAACGTAGGTGGTCACCTCTTTCTGGATGACAGAGGTGCTAGAGAGGAGAAGGGAAATTTATCATGTAGCCATTAAGCCAATATCCCCTATGGCATTGTGGTATTCACTGAAGTCTTTCTTTTATTTTCCAGGCTTATCCTTGCAAGGTGTCTTGTTCAGGGAGGCTGATGTTTACCTGCAATTTCTCTCCAAGGCATGAGGGAAGCTGCTGCACTGAGATCCAGTACCTCACCTCTGGGCAGGACTGGGCAGACAGGGAAAGATAAGCACAGTGGAAACACTAAGAGAAGTGGGAGTTAAACTGGAGGAAGCCATTACTCATCATCTGCAAGTTACACAGCTGCAATGATTTCCAAAGCAGAGACTGTTTCCAGCACACCAGAAGAGTCAAAAGAAGTAACAGTTGTCAACAAGTGAATCTATGGTGGATTTAACACCTGGAAGGAGCCCAAGTGGCAGTAAGGAAAAGGTGCTGGTAGACACCAGGAGAGGGTACTTGTTCCTTCCACTTCTGTCCTTCAAGGCAGCTCACATGGACTTGGAGCAGGATGAGCCACTGCATGTTTATTTGCTTTAATCCTCTCCAAGAAAAGTGAGTAAAAAGGATAACATTTCCACTGGCCTCAGCTTCTGTAAAAACTTGTTCTGAACAAGTTCAGAACCAAGCTGAGATGACAGCATGTCTTTACAACAAACCAGCAGAAATGAGGTAATACGCTGAACTCGATCCCTTGGTCCCCGTCAGAGAGCTCTAAACTCTGTGCAGGAGGCAGCTTGTTCTGGAACGATTTCAGATAGGTCCCAAAAGAACTATCCAACCCATTCAGGGAGAGTCTGGGGGGAAAAACACAAACAAAAAACCCAGAGAGAGTCAAGTGCAAAACTCAGCTAAAATTCTGCTTTTCAAGGCAAGTACAAGAGCCCAGGGCTGGTCGTTCTCTACTCAACATCAGATCTAGACTTACAGTGTTTTCCAAATGTATAAAGTCAACCAAGCATTATGCCAAGACACACTCCTTGTCTCACTTAAAGGAAAATAAGACATTTCCACTGGGATATTGCACAGAGGGATCCCAGGAGTAGTCACGTTCCCGTTGTATAGGGCTAAGAAATAGAAGACCCCGTTTGCTTCTAGAATACTTGCCACACAGTGTACTCCTGCGTGGAAGATTTCTTCCCTCCTAAGCACATGACTGTGCCTGTTTCTGCCAAAGCCCAGCATCAGAGCGCTCCATCTCCAGCCTACTTATGACCTTAGACCAGACCCTACACTAAATCTAGGCTATGGAATTTCTTAACAAGCCAGGCAACACACATTTATTTAGTCTACTAAATCACCCTCAATATAAAGTCAGAAAGATGTTATCAGCAAGAACTGTCAAACAATAAACCTTAAACAATCTAAAACATTCAGAATTCAAAACTGAAAAAGACACAAAACTGGAATTACTTTAATGCAGCAGCCAACTGAATGAAACTTTTTAGCCACACTAGAAACAGAAAGTTTCTCTTGTGGTAAAAACTTCTTACCACATTTACAAGGGGATTTTCCAGCTCCCCAGTACATGCCTTCCTAAACAATCAATCAGGGTCTGCTTTCAAACTGTTGTGGCTCAGCTTGGCAGTAGCTCCTGTGCCTTAAAGTGGAGGTTTTCTTAGCAGGAGAGAGGAATTACATGAAGCAGCAGTATTTTTATTAAAATATATTTGGTGGAGGAATACACAAACTGCATTCCTATTTGAACCTACAAAATGTTGTATTTACCTTTTTAGCTCCTAGCAATGTCCACAGCTATGAAAAGAAAAAAAAAAAAAAAAAAAAAAAAAAAAGAAAAAGAAAAAAAAATACCTTTTCTATTCTGTGTCTTCTGGAAGTCACATCAAAAGGAAAAAAACAGAACCAAAAAGCACTTCAATTGGATTAGACAAAAGGGAGGCTCACCACACTCTCACCAACCAGTCTCCAACCTGCAAAATTATTTATGTTGGCAGCAATGTCAGCTGTCTTGGAACCCCAGGAAAAGCTATCAGCTGGCATATAAACACAAGCTTACATTTAAATAGCAAACCTGTTTTGCATATAAGGGGTGGTTCCATGTGAGCTGGACAAACAATAGGGAAGCACTTCTACATTATCATAGTAATTAAGTAGCATATTTCTACCTGCATGGGTTGGCACCCTGTGGCACAACTGTTGGCTCTATACAGTTCAGCATGCTGTCTTACTTCTTGGTCCTCTACTCCCCTGGTGCTGAGGAGGGCAAAGTTCCTCTGGTTGCAGTCTGCGGCCTCCCAGAGTACTGAGCTATGGGAAAGTTTGCCAAAAGAACCCACAAAATTGTTACAACCAACAGGTGATGGTGCTGTGACAATCTGACATTCTGGCTCCACACACCTCCAATACATCAACATGTTCTTTCTGGATAAGAAATGGGTTAACACAGGAGTGCCCAGACAGGGATGCAGGAATGACACACTGATGCATTCAGGTGCAGCTCCCAGAGCCTCTGTGGGAGTTTTCCAAGGCCAAACTATCCCAGCAGCTGCAAGCAAGCAGCTACTGGGGGGAGCCAAGCAGGGGAACAGGGAGGAGAGTCCAAGCCTAAGGACACACCTGAGGAAGAAGGGGACGGCAGTACCCCTTCTCCCAGCTGTGCCCTGGCTGGCTGAGAGGCAGCACCAGGAGCTGCTGCAAGTACCCAAGCAAATAATTTCACAGCTACATTGTGCTACTGCCGTCAGAGATGACAGCAGTATCCCATTTCCTATCCCATTTCTTCCTGCATCCGTTGTTTTCCCCTCTTCTCTACTGAGTTTCCATTGCTGCCATTAACACTTCTTGTCTTTGAAGTGATCTGAAAGAATGAGAATAACAATCCTGTGAACAGATCTTGCTAGTCATGAAAAAAGATGAAGAAAAGTCTCCTCATTTGACCGCAGTTGTGATTGATCTGTGCAAGCCATATAGGGAGTTGCAAAGGTGTGGATTTACAACCAATCAACTGACCAACCAAATTAAGCTAATGCTTCTGTATTACTCTGTTTCTCTTGAGCAACCCTGTATCCTTTCCTGTGCCAGCAGGAATGCTCATCTTACCTTGGCAAGCCATCAGACGATGTCAGACTGGCAGAAAACTAATCCAGAAAAAAAAAAAGCGAACAGTTTCTGCTAGGTCATTGTCCTGGACTGCGTCAGAAAGAGCCCATCAAGCAGCAGAATCTGCAGCTGGAGCAGGAGCATGAAGCTGCTGACAGGAGGAGCACACTCACCACCCAGACTGGCATTTAGCCATTGGATCTAATTAGCTGCATCGTAAAACCACACCCTGTGTTTACGAACCTCGCCTAACTGGGCAAGTAAAGTGCGGCCTTAATTGGGACATACAAGAGAAGACTAAGAGCATTTGTATCTCACTGCTTTACCTGGAATCAAACAACAGTCAGCGTGAGGAGAAGTCCCTGCAGAGACAATGTCATTGATATCCACCAGATACTTTCAACAGTGGCTCCTGGAGAAAATCCAGAGTCAAGTAAAGCAGAATCAATTAATGGAGGAAGAGAGACACTGAAGAGGCTGCTAAGGTGCAGTCTGCCAGAAAGCCAGACATGAATGATTGCTTTATGGATTTCTTCACCTTTTTTCTTCTCCCTGGCTAGCAGCAGCGTTATTCAGGTGATTTTTCTGAGTCACACCCTTGGCTTCTGCAGCCAGACAACTCATAAATACTCATTTGTTTAATAGAAATCACCTTTTCCAGCTGCAGCTTAAAACTTGTTGTCCATCTCTTCTCAGTGGAAGTCCCAGGTGTGGCTTGGTGTGGTGGCAGTGGTTCCATGGGCTATGGTGGCAGCATGCACATGGCAGAGTGGCTCTGCCTCTGGCCACCTCCCACCTCCCCTTATCGTCTCTTCCTCTCTAAGTAGATTCCACACATTCCCCTGCAGCTGGCTGGGGTGCCCCACCTTTGACCCACTCCCCAGGACCACTATCAGACGTGGCTGTGCAGAAGCTAACAGTCTAGAATAGCTAAAACTACTCCTAAAACGAAGGATGTGCTGCTTAGTCCTGCTGTGAGGTTAAACTGAGTGAATCCCAGTGCCTGTGCAGGACAGCCCCACAATCATCGTGGGCACCCCGCACTGCCTCCCTGCAGTCACCAACCCCACTGCCAGCATCCAGGCTCCAGCATTGCTCTTCAGCCTCCAGCCCACAGCACAGACCTCTCCTTTCTGATAAAAGAAAAAGTGTTTTCCCCGAACAACATGTTGTGTTCTGCAACTGTTTTACAAAACTGTTCCTTATTAACTGTCAAAAATGGATGTCCCACTGCAGACATGCACAGCCTGATCTGTCTTTCCTTTCAGTGTAAATCAAAATCAGTGTCACCACTGAAGTTTAAAACAGGTTTAGGTCTGAGGAGGATCAAGATCTTCACTTCTATTGTTCCACACTTACTTCATTGCCCTTATATCTGATTGTTGTAATGAAAACGTTTTTAAAAAGGTTAAAAAATGCAAATGGAGTGTGTGGGTGCATTAATAAGAGGATATAAAAATAATGCAGAAGATAATATAATGACAGAATACTGAACAATGGAGCATTTGAATTTGGAGGACCGTGTTCAGTTTTGGGTCCCACCTCTTAGGAAAGACACGGCAATAGCTGCAAATGGAAGCTGAGGAAAAGAATTCAGAAGCTATTGCTTGTGAGTGCATGTGAAAAGAAATTAGCAGGAAAACGAGATGGTACATTTAGTGAGTGACAGTCCATTAAAAATTGTCAATGTATATTTCCCTTGCAAAATGCTCAAACATGAATCCATTAGAAAGGCAAGGCTGGCTCAGGTAATTCAGTGCTTTTGCTATGCTGTACAGTGTAGCTGCTGTTGTCAGGCAGCTGTAGTTAAAATCAAGAGGTTTGTGAGGTCAGATAACGTGAAGCAGCAATAACACAGTACTGCAAATTTTAAGTTAAAACACAATGTGCTGCTTTCCAGGCATTGGGGAATATGGTATCGTTGGTGCAGAAGATAAATCCTATAGACCCGGGCTTTGACTAAAAGTTTGTTCTGTCGGGGGAGGAAAAAAAACAAGCAAGGAAAAGCCAAAGTAATAACAATTATGAATGTAACAGGCAAATGCTAATGGCAGAGCTCTTTGGGAAACAGGTTGCACTGGATGAGAAAACATCCACTGTTTTCTTTTAATGCCAATTCTAGTTAAGGAGAAGAGCCTCTGAGCACATTTGAGACCAGCACCTCACTATCCTTATCAACTGTAGGAGCAACAGGCATGAGGAGCAGGTACTCTTTGGGTTTGTACTATTTCACACTCCACTGACTCCGGTTACATTACTTTTGATTTCCATCAGGAGTAAGCACAGAATCCTGCTGCTGCTGGTGTTTCTCTCACAGTAAATACAACTTATTTCCTTACTTTGTGGAAAAAATTGGACAAAATCAAAAGAATATTCCCTTAATTCAAAGGGCAACAGCATCACCCCATAGCAGACCTGTAAGCCTTCTGGCACTCCCTGGTGAGTCGTGGGTTTGTCACAGGGAAGCTTCCTCACCCTGTGAGAGACAACACCCAATAAACAGCCTGCCTATTATACACATTACACCATTTCTCCATTTACTTTACCCATTTGGAACACAAAAGAAAAATACACTTTATTTTTGTTAACAAAACGAATGGCACAATCTATGGGAAGCAAAGGAAGAGAGGTGGTGAGGTTTGAATACAAAAAGAGGATTGTAGAAGCAGGATTTATTTAGCCCTCAAAATAGCAACACTGAGAAGGAGTCACTGTAGCAATTTAATGACTGGAAAATGCAATAAAACCGTAGTTCCTTGCTTCATGTACTCTGCAGTGCTTGGACACTCAGATAAGCAAGTCTGAAGCACAAGACTAGTTAGATTCACCCTGGGCAACTCTTGCAACAGAGAGGAGCCCAAATTCCACTGCATCCCTCATTCCTGAGTCCTGCCAGCTCTCAGACCAGGAGTGCACAGGCCTGATGGTGACCTTGATTAATCATTACAGGATTAATTGCTGGGAGCCCTCTATGCCCAGGCCAGGCATTCAGCTGGTGTAAAGGGACATTGACACTGGTGACCATGAATCTTTGATGTCTGAGCTCAGATTAACCCAAGCTTAACTCAGTGAACATCTTCCACGGAGTAGGCTGGCCGTACAGCTGCATTTTATAAAGAATAATGTTGTGACCAATTAAAATATTTTTAAATGAACAAGAGACTTGGCAAGTTCAGTGAACTTAAAATAGAAAATAAAAACCAAAGGAAAGACTAGCATCAAATTCAGCAGGTGATGTGATGCTTTTTCTAAGAGTCAATCCAACTGCAGGCTTAAAATACCGAGTGAGTTATCCGAGGATGAGGGAAAAATTCTCTCCCAGGTATAGCACTGATCTAAGCAATTGCTATCATTTATCTTCCTTTGAAGCACTGGTCCTAAGTTGCCCCCAGAAGAGGGACATTCAAATCATAGCAAGCAAGTAGCCTGGTAATAAGAAATTATTTCAAGAGGGAAAACTATCACAGGCATTTGAACTGATCCAAAAAGCCTTAAAATAAAACCAGGATGGCTCTGCTGTATCCACCCCAGTGCCCAGGTATGTGAACACACATGAAATTAAGAAATGGCAATCTAAAAATAGTCATAAACATTTAGGTCTTTTCATCTCAAATGACTGTAAATAATGTAAAGCATGAGCAGTTTCTCAGCCAGTGGGCCTTAAAAGTGGAAGCAAATACTTTTTACTGTTTCCACTTACTTGAGTTTGCAGATTTGGACCGAAGTTTCGCCCAGTTGTTAAAGATTTA
The DNA here is from genome assembly GCA_013397865.1 of Struthidea cinerea. Classification (NCBI taxonomy): domain Eukaryota; kingdom Metazoa; phylum Chordata; class Aves; order Passeriformes; family Corcoracidae; genus Struthidea; species Struthidea cinerea. Next base: position 29,112 of record VZTI01004261.1, read on the forward strand.
TACAGGAGGTTTAACAATGCCCTGTCATTAAGCCTTGGCACAAGCAGTGCAAAGGACATTCAGGGCATATTTGTACTAACTTATCTGGGTAAAGAGAAAGCTGTTCCTTTAAACTGTGTTTGCTGTGACTCTGGAAACTGAGCAAACAAAATCTGAGGGAAACTTTACTCTCAAGCATAACTGACAGGAAGGTACAAGGACTGAAGGACAGCGAACTTCTGTAGGACATACCTGCCTCTGGATTCACAACTGAATTTCAAATCCCTAACAACTTGGGGGAGTTTAATTCAGCCTTTTTGGATGTACCTCATCCCGATGGCAAATGAGAGACTGGCTCAGCCTCTGAGTGTCAGGTGAGTAAAATCCTGTTCTGGGGGGATGCTGGAAGAGGAACTGCCTGAGGAAGAAACCTCAGGCCACAAACAAAGGCACAAATCCAGTGCCCAAGAAAGAACTGACTTTGCTCTACAAGCAAAGCCACACTGAAGGAGTCCTGTGCAAGCCAGAGAGAGCACAGTCGTGACACTGTTGAAATACTGGCTGACAGGGAGGAGAGACACCACTGGCACAACTTGGCAGGCATAAAACCCACCACCCACAGGGAGGAAGCCTAGTCAGAGGGGAGACCCAGACTGCACAGGATGGCATTAATGTGACCAGCTGAACAGCAAACATTCCCAAACCAATGAACCAAGCTGTGTGTCTTTTTCCAGGGGCAGCACAAGCTCTGATTTTTCCTGTCAAACGTTTATGTGTGATCTTGCTTTAACAAAAATGTATAAATAAAGACAGGAAATATGAAAACCAGCCTGTTTTCCTCTTAACTCCAGGCTGATCCTTCTGCTGAGCCAATTTTTCCTTTCACTCTCAGGAGACCAATTGCTGTGAATCCAGTGTAGCTGTGAACTCTGTCCCAGCAATTATGTATATTTTTAAATGCACAAAGTAAACAAGGACTCAAATTTCATAAGAACAAGCTAGCTCTTCTGATCTCAAACTATCAACAGATTGGACCGTTATAGTGGAGCTGTCACTTTCAGACCTAGTAGAAAGTAGGAAATTGCACTAAAATAATGAAAACTATTTAGAATATTTTGCCGAACCTGCAATAAATATTAATTGGCTGACATCCATTTTAAGATATGGACAGGAATTTTATTCAGGGCTGATTTTCTACAGATTCAAATTGGGACTGTTAACTCCAATCCATTTTAAGAACAACTGTAAATACAGGAGTATGTGTGAAACACCACGGTAACTGCCAGACAAGAAGAACCCAAAGAACCCATTGTCCCACACTGGGATTTAGCAAGGACATTTGAAAGACAATGTAAACTGCTTTAACAATATAATTACCCTCACCTGTCCCTGAGTATGTGGCCAGTGCCTGGCAATTTCACTCATGTTCTCCTTTTGAAAGTAGCTTGTTCTATGATTTCTATAGGCAGTTATCATTTTTCCCCCCAGTAGTTATTGAAGGAAATAATTCATGTTTCCAAGCAGCACCCCATGGAAACTGCCCCATCATATCTAAAATAAGGAAAACTGACAAGACTCTGTAAAGCCCGAAACAATCTGGAAGTCTCATCTCCCTCTTGCCTTCTCTTTCCTATGTGAAATCATCCTGGAAACAGATGTCTGTGAAAAAACAGGTCAAGCATGTTACTCAATCTGCAAAACTTGGACTTTGCTGTTCCAAAAGGGAGCAATTCCTAAAACAAGAACCTTCTTTAGGAGCAGTTGCAGTCAGCTCAAATAAAACTTTAAAAGAACAACAGGGCCACTGAGGAACTAGAAACCTAGACAAGATGCCTGCTTTTCACTTGGGGACTGAAATGTAGAAAACATCAAATGAAGAATAACCAAAACCAAGAGAATATTCAAAATGGTTCATTTTTTCCTTCCATTACAGTATTTTCCAGAGTTCTTTTGAACACATCAGGTTATCTCATGTTACACTCTTGCACTTACATTGAGCTCCTGCTCAAGTAACTCAGAAGAAAAAAGAAGAAAAAAAGGAGTATTCACAAACTATAATATACTGCTCCCAGTCTAGAGATGGGGAACTAAGACTCAGGAAACACTGACATGCTCAAGATTGCCCAGGGAACTGCAGTAGAGCTAAGAAGTTATATCTACTCTCCCAGGACCTGATCTCGTGCCACAGCCATGAGATTCACTACCCTCATTCCAGCCTTCCTCTTTCTGTGCTTAAAAACTGGGAATGAAGATGAGGGTAACAACTGCTGTTAGAAGGAAAGATCCAGAAGGGAAAGTTTTGCCAACCTTTCCCAGCGCTTGGGTGAAGTGGGCTACAGAATTACGGTTGCAGACACCATGGCACTAATTTGACAAAAAGATGGCGACTCCCTGTGGATATACACGCAGCCAGAGCACTGCACATGTCCCTCGTTTTCTGCAGTGCCATGCTGGCTAGTGCTGCAGCTGGCAAATTAGAGGCAAGTGGGGAAGGCTTGGGGTTGATTGCCTAAGCCCTGGGTTAGTCCCCCAGTACTGGGAGAGAAGAGGCTGCTCTGCATTGGGAGCTGCAGTCCAGCAAGCTTCCCACCAGGGTCTAAAAAAGGCCATTCTGAAGGGGAAGTTTGCATTGGACGATGCTGTTTGCTGATAAGTTTCCAGAGTTTTGTATCAAGTGCTTTTCCTGAGTTACTAAAGACCCATGTCAGAGTAACAGGCTGTAAGAATAGAATCGGCTTGTGTCATGTTTGAAATTAGCTGAAATTAGCTTGATGCAGTTGACAAGGATAGCCTGGCACAGCAGCCCTCCAAACCTGCCTGGCTTTTCAAACCAGCCTGACAGGATTCTGATGTCTCAGTGACTTCTGGTTCCCTTGCTGCTACACATTTGCAAGCAGATTCACCAAACAGGCACTCCTTGGACCCTCCACCCAATAAACACTGAGGGAGGAAAAAGTGAGAGCTCTACTATTTCTTGATCAACAAAATTAGCCTTCTCTTTCCCTGCTTCTGTATGGAAGCTTTCAAATGAAAAACCCTATGAATTCTTACCTCTCTGCAGTGCAAACAACCACCCATGCTCATTTCTTCCATAACAAGCGTCTCATACGCAACCAGCAAATCCAGAAATAGAAGTGGGCATCATTATATTTTTCCCCAGGAGCAACACAGGTCTTGTCTGCCCAAGGGACACTTGGCCTGTCTGCTTACTAATGAGTGTGTCTTGAAAAGCTTCAACCAAGACATCTGTTAATCCTCCTTTTCTAAGTGTCCTAGCATTACTAAACCTTTCTGCTTTCAGCAAGGCATTACGCCCTGGATATTATTTCTTGTACTATGTTTTTAACTAAATCATTTCATCAGACACTAAAGCTTCTATACCTTAGTCCTTTAAGTTTTTTAAGTAAGTTCTAAGTTGCATACACATTCCGTGGCTAGAAGGCTTCACACAGCCCAAACAGAACAAACAAAAAGGAACAAGGACTTGCAACTCCCACGTGCAACCCTGCAAAACAGAAGAGATCATCAGGCAGACTGCTGAGAGCCTTCCTGTGTACGTACTTGCACAGTACATTGGTATCTCCTGCTTTGAGGCTACATCCTGTGATTTGCCCCTAAGCCCTGAGCTAATAATTGTGTACTCCCCCCAGCCTAGGAGATGCAGTGATTTGGATTTTAATTATTCACTTACCTTCCAGAGATAAGCCTGGAAAACCTCATGAGTTTTCAACCACAGCTACTTAGCAATAATTTCATTAGTATCTTCTCAGCAGAAATAAAGAATGGGATGGCATCAACGACAAGAACATTTCAAAAAACAGCAGGAAGAAGGAAAAGGGTCTTCCTCAAGAGGCAGGAGTTCTTGTTAGTGGAAAGATGTCAGTGATATCAGCAATGTCAGAAGAACAAGGATGAGTTTTATACATTTTACTTCTCAGTACTCTCTCAAAATCTTCAAGCAAAGATGCATTTTCACCATTGCATGTGTAAGAATTTAAGGAAAGGAATAGAAATAAGGTCAGATTTTTATTAGTTTTATAATAAAAAGCAGAAGGGTTTGTAGATTTCCACTTGTGCTCTTCTGTATGCTTTAAAAATGAGGTTGATTCCTTCTACACAGCTGGAAGAGCACGTGTGTGTTTATATATGCGTATATATGTACATATACACATACGTAGAATAGCTCCAGAGACAAAATTCTTTAACATCTTAGCTATTGCCCATGGCTGCATCTACTACATGAGACCCAGGGGATGAAGCATGGAATTCAATGGGATAGAGCTGGACCACTCGCTGAGATGCATGGATTGAGCAAGGATGACAATTAGTAGTGGCATACAAGAAAGCACATCTTTTTACGTAATTGTTCTTGAATCATAAAGAATCAGTAAACAGTAAGAAAGATAAACCATGCTGCAGCAGAAAAATATGCAGCTTTTTAGTGTTATTTTTTAAGTATATCTTGATATATATTAGTTAATTTATACAAAGTAGTGAAATAGTCCATGTTTCATACAGAGAGAATTGTATGAAGGCATGTATCCTCCTCTGTCATGTGTAGCAACATTTATAGAACACACTTATTTGGTGTCCCTGTTGACACGTGGCTTACCTTTACGCATAGAACTTCCCACAATGCTGGACTTAATTCCAGAAACATTTTTAGATCTAGCGAGAACATTTGAGTCATTTTTAGCCACTTTAAATGTACTGGTTTCTCTCTCCATCCCCATTCACTTGGTCTCAGGGTTTCTGAAGCACATGGTTTGGAGGATTTATTATATGAGTCCAATGTATTTATTTTTAGTCTCTGAAATGTTTCTAAAACAGGTTCTCTGTAACATATGTGCAAGACATAAATGGTTTTTTTGTCACAAAAGTGTAATGAACTATATAATTCTGTCTTGGTTTTGCTTGCTATAAATAACGTACCGGCCCTAAATCATGGCAATAGAACCATTATGTTAGCTTCCTCAGCTGAAAGACTATCTCAAAATCGGAGAGGTTGTAGTTTGATTCTGTTAAGGCTGGTTATAGAATTCAATCTTATTTACAAAGTAAGTACAAAATGTTTGATTTCTGGTAACATGTGGGGTCAAACTATTTGATATTCTTTCTGCCAGCATTCCCAAACGTATTGTCTAATTTTCTCTGGCTTCTGCTGTGAACCTCTTTGGTCCATGTCTCACTTTCTGGCCAGTCTGTTCTCAAGCTCCACCTGTTTGTCTCCACCTCTGTGCCTTAATCAAATAATATCTTGGCCTTGCACCTAAATAGTTGAAATTCCTTTGTGAAATGTCATGTACCTTGCTCTGGACAGGGACATGTGCTTAACTGTCTTTTGCCACCAGCTAATAGAAAGGGTCAGGATTGTAAACGCTTCCAAGGATGGCAATCCCAACCAGTAACAGTGAAAATATAAATATTTGTGTAGTCAGGCAGCTCAGGGCCGTGTGAGCGTTAGGGTGAGATGTTACCATGCCCGTACATCCTTCTGCTGGAAGTCAGTCCCCCTGGAGCAGGGGTGGCTCACCAGGACATGTGAGAGTACCACATTCACACTGGCTCCAAGTCTGTGCCTTCATCTCAACCACTGATGAGGCTAAATGAATTCATAGCTGCATCTGCTGAGAGCTAAATCTGCCAGAGCCTAGGGCTGAGTCTGTGGGTGTTACTATTCCCCTGACTCAGACAGAAATATCTCCCGATGCAAATGCAGGCCTGAGCTTGTGCAGAGCCCCAGAGCCTCCGTCCGGGTCCTCTCGCATGGGGCACTCCTTAAGAGATTGGCACCCGCATGAGCAAGAGCGGCTGCTGATGAGTAAGGCCTGCTGCTGGATTTGGGACTGTGCTGCATACCAACAGAGCTGGGTTTGCCTCATTATCATGCAGAGTGAAAGAGTTTAGAGATGACATTCCACTCAATTAAAACCAAGTAAGATCAAAAAAAGTCACTGTCTAATACATGAGCAAGGATGTAATGGGGGACTGTTGCTGGCAGGAGGCAGAGGTTTGGTTTTGGTTTGCACAAGACTTTAAGAAAAGCATTTTAAAATGAAACCATTAAGATGCAGCTAAATTGGCATTTGCATGTACCTTCAGACAGTATTTAAAGAAGAAATATTAAAGGAGCCATGTTATTTATAAGGGCTTGAAGTCAAAATTTTGTCTTAAAACAGCTCTATCTGCTTCATCAAATATACATGAAAGGTGCATCCCTGTATTCAGCATACAAAACCTTTCAGATGAGTCATTAATGGGGCTTTTATACTTGTAACAACTTCAACACATAAAAAGGAAGAAAAGATTATAAGATCTTCTGCCTTTCTACAGCACAAACACACTACAGCCAAGACAGCAATTTTGGCATTGAGCCCCAAAACTTTCTGTGGAGCTAGATATGATTTAAAGGGGCATCCAGCCATGGATGGATTTGAGCTGACGGCAGAACTAACACAGCACTAGGTAACTCAGCGTAGGGGTTCATTGCCCTGTGTGCTGAGAGCACCCCCCTGCATACTTTGAGTGGCCACTCAGACACATCAATACCGTTATCTTTATTCCTGGTGGTGGTAGGGACACATTATAGAGTCAGACAAGGGCAATTCTTCTGTGACTGTATGTCCCTATATAGGCCAACCATTCAGTCAAGTTGTATTCATACCTGTTATTTCCTGCTTTGAAACGTCCCTGAGTTACAAAGCTGGAAATTTCAGTCTGTCTCTAGTATTAATTAAGCAATCTTCATTACCCTCCCAGGCTGGGCAACAGCGTTGTATAATATCAGCAAACTGAGCAGTTTTCATTTCAAAATCCTTGTGTTAACTTCCTTATTACAGTACTTAACACTTTTCAGTCAGCCAATACACCTCCCCACTTTAAAGGGGAATTAGGAATTTAATGAAGGACTGGATTCACCAGCAAGGAGAGCCACTAGTCCCATCCTGCTGCACCCCTTCCATCGCAGGGAAGGCTGAGAGCAGGGAGCCAGATAAGTCCCACACAAATGATTGCCTTGTGGCAGTGGAAGAGAGGGTGAAGAAAAAAATCCTCCCAGAGACACAGGCTGTCAGATCAGGGCCAGCACCAGGCACACCAAAATAGCCCATTATCCAGGGCAGCAAAGTACTAGGGAGGCAAAGCATCCATGGTCCAGCTGCCTGCTCTGCTGTGCTGGAGGTCTGGAAAACTGCCGCTGAGAGAGGGGCCAGGGCATGTGGAGCAGCAGGTTTGGCAGAGAAGGAAGTGGCTCTTTCCAGCAGCTCAGACACCACTTGCACCCCTCCTGTCTCAGCAACAGCTGAGGCAGCCAGCCTGGCTTTCCATGGCTGCCAGTCCCCAGCAGCTCCCTCTGCTATCAGTGCCCACCAGGGCTGCCACCAGTGACAGACCACACAGTTTGCCTCTGCAATGACTCATTCAGCTGTGCCCACCTGGCACGTCGTGGGATGAGGAAGAGATGCTCAACTGGTGCCAGAATATACCTCCTGCTCCAGACTCCCACATCAAACTGCCCAGAATAAACCCATTTGAAATACCTGCAGGTCTGCACAGCTGCAATCTCAGCTTTCAGTCTGCAGCTTCTGCTACTAAAAACATCCTTATCTTTGATTAGCCCTAACTGGTTAACAGAAGTTACACCTAATACACCTTTGATACATCTGATACCCTTCAAATCTCTGTAAGTCCACTCTATACAGTAGTCGCAAACACAGCCAGCCCATGCCTTGAAAACACCTCCGGTCCCACCCTCCCAGAGCCAGCAGTGGTCCCTGTTTTCTACACACATCCATGTGTCCAGGTCCACACTGCTCTAGGAACCTCAGTCCCTTTTACAGCTTGTATTAGCATCTTATTCAACACCCCTGAGTTCAGCTGTTCTTGTACAAATTCATGGCATTTGCTGGTAAATGCCAGTTTTTTACATAAGCAAGTAAAATTTCTATACAGTCAAATTCCTGCAGGCTGGACTACGTGTGAGTCAAAATGCATATTTCTAGCATTGTTGTATGTGCATCACCTGCTGGTTTCACTGATGTCATCTTTTCCTTTTCCCTACAGACTACTACTCTGGTCTCCATGAACTCCAGGGAAGTATGTTTGCCTGCAAAGCACACTCAGGTGGGTGATGATTCAAGCCATGTGATTTCAAGGTGGCACGTAAATATACCTGGGAGGGGTTACTCCTGACAAAAGACCTGGCACTCACCTACCTGTGACTATCAGAGATGAATACCTTCTTCAGAAATTCTCTACAAACACTCAGACAGGGATAGCTAAGGTCCACACCTGCTTGAGCCATTCATTTTCTGTCACGGAATAGTTTGACTGGTACCAGAAGAATGTAATACTAAATTTTAATACATCCTTTAAACATATCCCTAGTTTTTTAATACAGTTAAACAACTGGAAAAGTCGGGACTGTTAAGTCTGACTTCACAATACTTGTGAAGTATTGACTTCAGAAATGCATTCTGTTCTTGAATTCTTCATTGAATAAAGTAAAGAAAAGTATATATTGTTTATAACTACCACACTAAACAAGTGCCCCCTCTGCCTCTCAGAAAACATGAAAGTCTCTCTCTCATCCATTGCAATATTCACTTCTGGTCAAGGATCTTGTTTGTTAGGGACTGTTTGATAACCTCGAAACAAGTTAATTTTTCAGCATGGGCACCCTTCACTCCTCTGATGAACAAAAGAAGTAGTATCTGGCAAAGATAAGCACATGGGTTTGCCAGGGGTACTGAACACATAGCTATGTCTTTGGGCAACCCAGCTGAGTGTCACCTGGCCGTGCAGGGGGCTCCTTCTCTGCCAAGGATCTTTGTAAAAGCCCAACAATGACATCCATGTACTCTCATATTCACCAGGCAGGTGAAAGGGGAAAACAGTCTTCTCCATGCACATGTGTGCATCTCTTTGCCCAGTGATCCCTTTGGACATTTGCATGGTTTTGAAACTACTCCTGCCTGGTGAGCAGCTCCTGTGAAAACCCTAACCATTTTCAAAAAAAACAGCAGCAGCCATTTGCAAAGCATTGCAAGCTATGTCAGCTTTGCAAAGGTCATGAGAGAGACAGGCCCCAGTCTGAGTCACATGGACAAGGGGTGGCCACTTGAAGCACAGAGGAACTTTGATGTATTGTTACAGGTTCATCTCCTTGAGTGCCAAGGCAGAAAATAATCTACAGAAGATAAATAAATAAAATTTAGCAATTGTTAGAGATTGGAGTTAAGTAGGATTACAGCTGTAATATTAATTGTGGTCCAGTTAGAAGACATCCTTCCATCACAGCTGCAAGGACCAAGCCTTTGGGGCTCTAGTCTTGGGACAGAAAGAAAGGCACAGGAAAAGAAATAGCCTCTTCTTTCTTTTCAAACTGTCTCCAACAGCAGCTGTTTTTATTCTGTTGTTCCACACACTCACAAAAAAAGAAACAGGCTTAGTGAATCTCTGTACCTCAGAGTAGTTTACAAACCAAACTAAACACCACCAACAACAAATGGGTCCTTCATACACTTCCATTAGCACTGGAAACAGTCCCAGAGCAACCACCATAATTCCAAACAGTCCAAAAGGCAGAACTGAAGTCAGGATCCAAATTTAGAGCTGCATGCTGTGGTTCAGGTTATGGAAGAAGAAAGCACACTTTCTCCTCTGTAGAGCCAGGAAGCTCATGCCCAGTGCATGGTTTCAGGGAGTGACCCTCCCTTTATAAGGATAAATCATAGGGCCTTCAAAAATACTGGAAAGCAGAGGATTCACACATGATGTCCCAACTGTCCCTGATGTCCCAGGGTCTGCTGGAGTGATCCCGGCGACAAGCATGGGAAATGTTTGTGGAACACATGAGTTCACAGAGATTGCAGAAGACCCAGAAAAAAATTGAAACACTTCCTTTCTAAGCTATCTTGTGTCTTGGATATACTGTAACATAAAAAACCAGTGATACATGTGACTCCTTAAAACAGCATCTAACTAATCCACAGCACAGTTTTATGCCCTTCTCTCAGCCTGCTGTCAATTTTATATTCACATTTCCCATATAGCATCTCTTTCTACTACTCATGACAGCCCCATCAGTCACAAAATCATGTTATATACACAGAAAGACTTTGACAGCTGAAAGAATTCAGCAAAGGACCAGAGAATGCTTAAGTAATCCATTCACATTTTACCCAGTCCTGCAAAGGCTGAAGGATCAACTGATGTTTTGCTGTTGTGATGTGCCTCCTAAAAATTCTTGGGAGTCCTGGCATAGTCCACGTACTGACACACAGAGCAGAGGATTTCTATGCTGAAGTCCCTGTGTCACTGAGAAGGTACACTGGCACTTAAGGGGAACTCTGGAAACCAAATCAAGCCTTTGAACTATATAATCTCTTCTACCTTCATTCTCGACAGTTATGGATTTTTCTTCATTTACCTGCATGGCAGGAGTTAATACTGTGGATAAGTATTAGAAGGCACCCAGCCCTATAAAAGGCATTAATTCTTCTATTACATGGAGAAGTACACAGATAATAGACAGATTTACAGAGCTGTCTCCTCAGCTTTTACTTTCTATTCCATTACATTTTCACCCTCATAAAAAGGGACATGACCACTATCTGTTATACACTCTAAATCAACCAGTAATCTACTGCTCACAAATGACAAAAGGGAGTGAGTGTCAACTGAGAAAACACAACATTTTTCCAGTAACATCTGTCATATGTCATGGAATGACAACCATGAGCATGTCAAAGCAATGTTCAGGACATTAGAATAAGGCTTGTAAGGTGATGACCTCAGAATGATCTCCGATAATAAGTCCTGTAAAGTCCCCGTTATCCTAAACAGATGATGGACTATGGCCTCTGAACTAACCAGAACTTTGTTCTCTCTTCTCCTGTTACGTTCTGTTTTGTTTGTCTGTCTCCAGCTCTGATTCAGATAAAGCTGATGGAGGTGTGGAGGCTACCTGTCTTCTGCTGCTCTGCTGCTGATCCACTGTCTCAATTGCCATAGAGACAAGCTCTGGAAGCCATGGACAAGCACAGGAGAGAAGCCACCCACAGGCTCTCTACCGGTGGGCTCCGGCAGGGCCACTCTCAGCAGGTACTAAGAGAGTCGGGTTCGGTCTCTGAAGGTGAGGAAGAGTCAGCAGGTGCTAACCCAGTGACCCACGAGGGGGACTTGCACACACATTACATCGCTATTCAAAGAAATTCCAGGTACTACCGATCCATGAGGCTGCCAAACAGAGGGAAAAGGAAGACTTCGAGAGAGGCCGTGCACATGGGGCATGCTACAGGTGAGTACTGACCCAAACAGCATTTTGCTTCCTTTTCCAGTGAGATTAGGAACTAGAGGAGTCAATAGAACAGAAAAAGGACAGGGAAGATAGAAAGCAGCTCAGCAGTCAGCACATAACAGAACACCCTTGCCCTACAGCAGAGCTGGCAGAGGAGTGCCATCCATCTTTGCTCAGCTTGGAAATGTAAAATGGTTGGATGTTTAAAGATGCTTCATGACAGAGAATCTAAACATATGTGGGACTCTGCACTGCCACCCCTTTGCTCAGTAAGAGAAAAATAACTTAGAGAAAGACATGAAGCTGTCAGTGAAGTAGGGACTTCTTTAGCATACAGAAAGGACATATTCAAAAGTACAGAAAACAGTCAGCAAAACCAGAGGAAATTGCAATGGTTCCTTGTGAGGGAGGAACAAGACTTCTCTGAAAGTGAAGTTACTGCCACTTTGCACTGAAGAGAGCTGTAAGAAACACCTAGGCTCCCTTTGAACAAGGAGGCTGAAATAACAGGAACATCCAGAACATACCTGCATTCAGCCATGGCTTCAGAAGAACAGGAATGAGTTGGCTTTCCCTGAGTATGAACAGTAGAGAGCATGGCTGAAAGGCCAGGCTGTCACAGAGCTGGAACCTTGTCTGAGCAGATGTCTGTGAAGAGGCAAGAGAAAGATAGGAGAAATGAAGAGAGCCAGGAAATGAGCTACTGCAACGCACTGGGAAGCACTGGAAACAGGGCCACGTGAAGGAAATTGAAGTGGTTTTAATCTAAGTCCTAAATGGGAGAGACCTGAAACTGGGAACATAGAAAACACCCTTTGCTTCCATCTCCCAGGTGCTCAGAGAAACCAAATTTTATAACTCCTTCACAGCAAAGTTACCTATCCTATCTTCAGGTTATAATCTAAGAGAATCGATGCACTGGACTCTGAACTTTGGATAGCTGTATGAATCAAAATGATACATCACTGCTGATGTTCCACTGCTGTGCAAACAACTGAAAGCTATTGCTTCGTTATGTAGCAGTAAAGCCACGTCTTCAGCTCCTGAAAGTAGATCAAGTTCCTTAAGAAAAAAAGAACGTCCTCCACCCCCAAAATAAAAGAGGTCTGGGAAATGTCCCCAAGAAAATAGGTGTGTCCTGCGTGCCTCGCCACGGGAGCCATGCTATTTCAGCAGTATAAAGGTCCATTCAACCCTGTGGCATGGGCAGAAGGAAAATTCCCTCCTTTCTCCAAGTTTCCAAGCAGACAGCAGTAAAGAGCTCCTGTTTAATATTCTGCTACTGTTGCAATGAGGTTTGTGGATAAACTGAGCGTTGCCTATGCCAGAGCAGAGCTGCTCTCCACCCTGCGGGTGCAGACAGGACCAGAGCAGAGCCACCCTCTCCCCGCCTCCCACAGCACTGCTGCAGAGCTAGCACAGCACAGACCCGCCCTCCCTCCTGCTGCCGGGTGTCTCAGCGTCCCCACAGCTGCCGAGGAGGTCCTCACCCCTGCGACCTGCAGCTGCCCGTGCAGCAGCACCAGCACAGAAGGACGCACCTTCTTCATACACCTGCAGCGTCATGGCATCAGGACGCTGGCACAGGAGGACATCCCTTATGTCTGGCCAGTGTCACTGAAGAAGGATAAGCTAAGAGAAGGGCTTCTCTCTTAGCAACTCATTAGAGCATCCACGAGGCTGACCTGCGCTTCTCTGCCGCTCCCCTCCCTGTATTACCACTACTGAAACAGGATCGGTTCCAAACAGGGCTTTTTCTTCCATGCCTGCAGTTGTTCAGCAAGACACACTGGGAACGTGTCTTTTCTCCAGTCTGTACAGCAAGACCCGGGCTAGGAGCAATGGTTCTTTCTCCAACGTAACTGTAGCAAGTCCTCCTCAGAGCTACGGCCTTTAAGTTCAGCTAGCAGCATTTCTGCTCTCTCTCTCTACTTCCCTGAATCCATTCCCTCTCCCTGAAACTGGACAGCGGGTGCTTCTACACCAGCCTCATTTGTAGCAGGAACTTCTGACAGCATTTGCTGACGTGCATGGAAGCAAGGGATGGGTGAGCTATTTTATATTGCCTTCCAACCCATTTGGACAGCAGCTATCCAAGAATGTGACTCAAGCTCAAATGTTAACCTGTTCTCATTTTGCTTAGGGAATGACTGGAGGGGAGGAGAGGGGAAGGCAAGAAGATAGGAAGAGACAGAAAAGACAGAGTAGGATACAAAATGAGAAAAATAAAGACTCAAGAAATGAGATCACAAAGAAACAATTTAAAATTATCTAAATCCAGCTGACGGAAAGGCTTCCATATGGGTACCCTTTGCACCAGCCCAGCTTTGGCTTATAGCCTAGGAGCTGTAAAACATAATAGATGCTTTTCTTTAACCGGGAAAAGAATTGTTGGGGTTTTTTTTTAAGCAATCTTCTTTGAAAGAAGGATAAAGTGTTTAAACTATTCAAAGTGAATAACTCAAACTATTGTTTCATAAGGCCTTGGCTCTATTTTAGGAAGCTTTAAAACTCTGGATGTCATCCCTTCCTTCTGAAAATTGATTTAAAAGGTGCATCAGAAGCCTGCTTCAGTCAGAGCACTGACCTGACTGTGCTGTCACCAGTGTGAAAGACAAACAGAATTATGACTTAGACGAAAATATTTCTAATGAAAAACAGCAAGGCCATTTATCAACAAGCCTCAAACAATGGGAGGTTTCATTTGAAAAGTGAGATGCATCCTCTCCTGCCAACTACTGCAGTAGTAAGCCTTGGACTTAATAAAACTTTGACTCCCTGTGAAAGGTTCATCTGAGGGAAACTGGAGAAGCAATTAAAAGTAAAGCTCCTCTCTCACCAAATCTAACCTTGATTTATCCAGCAAACTGAACATCTACTGTGTGCCTGAAAGCAGAGCAGTAATGAAGCCTTGACTCTGGAAACCAAATATTGGCATGCACAGGCACACACAGCTAAACCTTTTCTGCTTAAAGAATTGCACTGAAAACCCCTCTTGTTGGGACCCAGCCTGCAGTGGTGAGAGTGCTACTCACATACGTAAGAACTGATACCCTATATCCAACTTCACCTTTTCTCAGCTGCGTTTGCACTATGCAAGCTGATGACACTTCGATCTTGTTTGAAAATCAAAGCTAAAATGTAACCACCTGTGTGTCTATAGTCTTCCTGTTGCCTTTGGTGTAAGCAAACCACTACATTAAGAAAATGACTGTTTTAACACCCTCTTGACTTTCTCTTATATCACAGGTTCACTCAAAAACAATGAGCCCATCAAAGAGCCTCTGAATGTTTTATCTCATAAGGGATCACCATCTCCAGCAAACTCTGATCCAACAACATTAGACGAATTATTGATCCAAAGGTAAGGAGGTTCCCATGCAGGGTATTCCCCGTGCCTTCCCTGAAAACTGACAGAGTGGTGTCAGAGTGAGAATGCTTCTTTTGGGAAGGACAGCTGGACTAAGCTGTAGCTCTGATCCATGCCTTCTCACCTTGACTTGTGGTGCTGCTTTCAGTCTTAATGAGTTATACAGTATAGTATTAGCATGGTGGTAAAAGGGTCTTATCAATGTGGGTTTGGAGAACACAGTGAAGGAAAAAGGGGGAACAAGAAGACAGTGGGGAAGATGGAAAAAAAGGGAATGTGATGCAGGATCACCCAGCAGTGTGAGCAAACTGGGCAGACTGCTTTAAGCAGTTTCTTGAGAATAAGGAGAACCTATGGGCATTTCCTTATGGAACATCCCAACATGAGGGCGATCCAATTCTTGGCCTTTATAGCGAGCTCACCTGAAGCCTGTTGCACAACCCCACGTGGAAAACAGGTTTTTATAGATGAAGAAGTAGCTACAAATATGTTTTCTAAAGTATCCGGACTCTTTGTTTGCTGTTTACTTTAAAGAACAGGTAAGCAACAGAGGCTTTCATTGAGGTAGTCCTTTTCGGCTTAAATCCATCAACAACCAAGGTCCAGCAGAAGACCCTGGTCCCACAACTCAGAAATTTACATACATCCCATAAATGTGCCCTCACCCCTGCTCTCTTGCCACTGCAGCCAGGCAGAGAGAGGAGCAGCTACCTATTCCCCCATTTTCCAATATAACTGAGGTGTTCTCCCAAACTCCCTCTCCAGATACTTACCTCCTGTGTGTACAACTGTGAGATAGCCCCTCCTTCTACTGAAGATCAAGCTGGAAGCAGTAAGCACTTGTCCTCTAAGGGTGCATGCATCCTGCTGCACCATCTGGTCCTAATTACTGAGACCAGCTGTGTTGGTGTAATATAGAGTGCCTTTCCAGGCACCTTTCCTTATGGAGAGGACTCCAATGGAACAATTTTAGCCAAATGTCAAGTTGGAGTTAAATAAATTAATTGCCTTGGCTAAAATTGATTGCCCCTTGGCCACAAACTGAGCATATGAAACTAGACAGCCACAGTCTGCTGCGATGTCAAACCCATCTGTCTTCCTTTCTTTGGGGCATAATCATCACTGTCAGTCTGACATCCTGACACTGGCATTTAGGCAGCTCTGAAATGTGCAATTTCTGATTCTCCCTGGAGCTGGAAACAATGAGCCTGTGCTGGGAGTCAGTTTTATCAAAGATGCTGCTGTACACAGAGCCTGACAGGTCAGTACAGGTTCTAAGTCATGCGTCTGCTAAAAGCAGGCAATGCTGCTGAGTGGCATCTCTTTGAAACTGAGCACAGAGATTTAACAGAGAATGAGACCAGAGTTCCAGCTCAAATTCAACGCATGTCCTCTTCCCTTACCCAAAAGATCAGTTGTAATTTATAAGAGAAGCACCAGAAATCTGCATTGGGAAAGCCTGCAAGAGCCTAAAAAAATTGCCATTATTTGCAGTAATCAATATTATCTCACTTCTATTTGGAAAAAATGGCCATTATGCAGATAAGACATTTAAAATATTATTGCTGCTCTCACAAAATGCATTTAATTTCTCCCCAAAAGAATAAATCTGGTACCTGCCAGCTAACCATTCTTCTGAAACAGAAGCTAGCAGTTCTGCAGAAGGGACAGTACAGGCACCACTGACTGGTTGGGAAGGTCCATGACATTCTCAGGAGTGGATCACCAGAGTCCTGAGGGCAAGTGGAGCAGCAGTGCTGCATCTCTTCACATTCAGAAGCATCCTACAGCAACCATATAAATACTAGGGCTGGGCAGTCACAATCCCTTCTCCTTGTGTGAAGATAGCCAGCAGGTCTGACATAAATGGGTTCTTCACAGGCAAGGATGTCATTTCACATATGGCCATGCTACATAATTCAGGACAGGAAGTAAACCCAGCTGGGGAACATAGTAAAGAGGTCAGGAAAAGGAATTGTCATCTGCAATGTACTCAGATGGGATACAGACTTTGATTTGAATCTACATGTCTTTCAAAGCCCTGAGAATAATAGAGTAATTCACTGATCTCAGAACATTGATGTCTGAACCCAAGATGTCCTCAAACATTATTGCTGGTGTTCCAAACTCTGGATGGCCATGGGCCATCCATAAGATACTTCCTAAGAGAGTTTTTATGCCTAACTATGCTCAAAGGATTTTTTTTTTCCCATGGCCTTTCTCTTACGCGATCTCCAGCTTCCCCTAAGCACTCTAGAGTTCTCCACAATGTTCCATGGCTCCCTCTCAGTCTTGCACATTGTACAAAGGTCCAAACCCCTGCAGTGACAAGCCACTTCCCAACAACCCAGCTGACTTGCCCTGAGCATCTCAGTGCTGAGCTTCTAGCACAATTTCTGCTTCCCAGAGTAAGCAGAGCCAAAGCCCTGGAAGGAGCTGAACTCAAAAAAAAGCTGTTTTTTTGCACTGGGATCGGTCCTTCCAGCTCCGGTGTGGCAGCAGTTGTGCAGAGATCATAGACAGCTGTCACAGAAGATACATTGGAAGAGAAATGCAGTGTGAAACTTCAGTTTGCAAAACTCATGGAGGTCATTGGTCTACCAGTGCAGAGCAAACTATTTCTTTATGCTGCTTATGAAACCTCCAATTCAGATAAACAAGGGCCATCTAAAAATCTTTTGATCACATTTGATCTGAGCTCAAAGAATGGAAGTACTACAACAGTGAATACAAATAGTCACCTCCATCAGCAAGAGGGAATCTAACTTGTTTGAATTTCTGCAAACACATGTATTAGAGAGAAGCAGTACACATGTGAAATAGCACAGCGCTCTGAAGGGTGCTCATGTGAGTTTGGGTTAGCATCCCTCAGCCCAGCACTCTCGGTCCTGGGCAGCAGAGGGCACTGCTTTTATAGCCTGATTTAACCAGAAGAGCAGGAAAAGCCTCTGGAGAGCCCAGGACCTGGATTGCAAAAGGCCTTATACCGTACTTGAGCAGTTTCCTTCTACTTATGAAATACATTTCTTAAAATTACCTCTTCTTTATGCAGCCAGTGGTGCTTCAATTTGCAAGTGGCGAAGTCAGGAATAGCTGATGTAAATTCCTGTTAACCAAATCTTTAAATTTTGTTGCTCTACAACACATTTTTCTTCTTTCAGAGATAGATAAATAGATAATTTTTTCTATCCCTCTTTTTGTGCAGTCTGCATCCTAAAAAGTCTAAGAGCAACCATATTTGCAGGGAGAAGTATTTTAAAAACTGATATATTTTCAGTAAAAATAGCCACTGTAAATATTAAAATGTAATTACTGTCAAAATCTCATTATTTCACAGGATCACACAGAATAGCAAGCAATAACGTACACAATTCTAATAAAGCATCCTTCCAGCATACAGCCAATGGAGATCCCAATCCCAGCCTGCCCACCTATTCCACCCAGTGTCTGCTTGCCAGGTTTTTCAGCCCACTCATGTTTTCATTACTATGCAAGGTCTAGGCTTTGTCCTCCAGGTCTCCCAGTCTGATCTGCTTCATCTGGACATACCCTGACCCCCAGGTTCTCCATCAATCTCTTTGTTTCACTCCTTTTCTATCAGCTTCAACTTGTAATTCCCCACAAAATTTCCTCAGCCTACTATTTCCCAGACAAATTATTCTTCTCTCTTCCCCCCCTGCGGCTCATATCTCAGTGTCCTTTTGGTCCACAGGCTCTTCACCATTTGGCTCCTTATACAATCTTAGTATCCCACCCCTCCTCCTAGCTCCAGTGCCAAATTTCACAGTCTTTTCCAGCTCACCATCTCCTGAAGCGTCCAGCTGTGGGTGAGTTCCTCTCTTCATATAGTAGTCCCCTGGTCCAGAAGTAGACCTCTTCCTCTCCATGCTTGAGTCTTGCTCCTTCTGTTTCTCAGTCAAGTAGTTTTCTCGTCATGCTGACCACAGAAATTGCCTTTATTCACAGTGCCTATATCTGGACCAGGCAGCTTTTGCAGCTACAATATCAGAAATTACTTTCTCAGCTCTCAGCACAGCACACATTCACTCCATGGGCAGGAGCTCAGTAATTTTAGGTGCTAAAATCTAAGTCTAAAATTTGTGTGCATTGTGGACAGTGGAAAAGGGCCTCTAATTCTATGGACTTTCGTGAGTGTGGAAAAGATAAAACCCTTGAAACCCCCAAATTTCAACCTGCATATCAACAGAAAGCAAAGTTTCTCGAAGGAGAGAACAACAGGATTTTTCTTTTCCTTTAATAGGGATCCAGTAATATTTTCCTAAGTCTAATAAATTGTTAATTTTTTTAATATACAAAAAATAACTTGTCTCTGGCAGATGGTCAGTAAATAAAAGTATAACCCTGGTGATTATGACCATCAAAAGGTTGGAAGCACATGAAGATCTCATAAATGGAAATTCTGAACATTTCTAGTTATTGGTAAGGCTGCCAGTCCCAACAGCTATAACTAAGGTGTTTTGATGAAAGCTTAAGGAGCTTCAGGAGAATAGACATGCTCTTAGCCTTTAGGATCTAAAAATACTAGGGATAAGAATTTCCACCTGTCTACCATTAAAAAGTCAAAAATCAGGAACAGAGATCGCCCAGAGACACTGATTGCCAAAATCACCATTAAAAACCACACGTGAACAGAGGGAACCTGAATGAAACTGACGTATGAAAAGGCTTTGACTAGGTATAACATTCAAATCTATTAATAACTTCACACTTCTCAATAATTTGGTCAGCTCAGATTAAAAAAGTGCTTCTTACCTCATCTTGTGGCCTTTCTTGGTGTGAAACTCCCACTGACTAGAAGGAAGGGTTTGGGGAATTTTTCATGAATAAGATCTGCTGGGCTGCCTCTTCTCTTTTTAGTTGCTAGAAGAGGAGATTTAATTTCTAAAAATTGCCATAAAACAACATTTAGAAAATGCATTTCAATTTCATTCAAAAACAAGCTCTTTGCACGGCTTTATTCTAAGGATTGCTTTTGAGTTGAAATACACATAATAAATCTTAATTCAAATGATTACTCATTTTTCAAAATTACTAGTGCCTGAAAATACAAATTCCCAAGATTGGGAATTCATCCCTCAAGCGTAACTTAAATGAGATAATTGTGATATACTAATTATAAACTCTCATCTATCATAACATTTTTAACACAACATGGACCAGGTCAGCCAATATTTAAAATCTTTTCCAGCAGCAGTACGGTGAAGCTGGAAACAGTCTGCAACAACACAAACCCCTTCTTTGCAGAACATATGCAAGCTCAAACCCCCTTCCCTCTGTCCACAGGGAGCTGAACGATGGTAATGCTCCATGTCAATAGAGCATGGCCACCAAAGATCATTTCCAGTGCCTTTATGCTTGTGGACCCTAAGAGTTCCAGAGACAAAACTGGGATTTGGTCTGTTGGGGCATTGCATGGCTTCTGCCACCAATGAGAGGAGAGGGCACACAGCACCACTTCAACAGAGATGAGGGAGAATTCTTATGGGGCTTTAATGTATGTTGTTCCAGTAGTCAGATTCTTTCTTTCTCCCTACAACTAGACAAGGAATTTTAGGATGAATTAAAGGGATTTTGGTGAGAAAATTGGTTTGCCATCATGAGTTTGTACTGATTTCGGTAACTGGGGAGAAACTCTTTAGGCTCTGGATCAAATTGTTTGTTGTTACAGTGAGAGAAAAAAGAACACCTCCTCCAAATTCCTACCTAATGGTTAAGATTAGGTGGAGTAGGAACTTCTCCAGGCCTGAGCCTGCCATTTCACAGCAGTGAAAAATTATCCAAGGTGGCACTGCCATGGTCCTGACATCCATCTGCATGTCTGCCACCTCTGTTCTGCTGGCACTCCCTTTGAGCTCACCCTGTAGTGGGACAATACACACACAGAGCTAGTGCTACCAAAAAAATGAATCATTTTCCAAGAGTTCAGCTGCCCAGACTGGCTTACTGTGAATGGGATAAGCTTGAGCAAGTGCTGGCATAAAAGCAGAGGTAGAAATCTGCCTCAGGGAGTCGAGTGAAAAGTGGAATTGAGCAGCTAGGTCAGCTTAAACTGCATACAAAGTCGTAACAATTGCGGAAGTAGGGAGGCATCTTATAGCTATTCTACTTCATAGAAATAGTTCAGTATTGAATGACTTAAAGTAGCATCTGGTGAATAAGGCATTCAGCAGATGTTCAGGCACCTTTCCCAGTGACCAGAGAAAGCAGTGCAGCTCCAGGAAGAGACTGACCTGCCCTGGAATAGGTAGTAACATGTGGGATGCAAGGGAATAACACGTCTCTGACTTCGACCTGGATCCCTCACAGTCAGCATGAAGATCCCAGTCACCAGACCACTGTGACAGAATCACTTGTTTGCCTGCCTTTAGGTTCCGTGACAAACTTTGAAAGCTTTCTGTTTTGTCCCCAAACAGAAAGCAATATTTAGAAAATCACAGCAAATTTTGTAGGACAAAAATATCTCCTTCTTCGTAAATATAATTTTTTTGTTCCAGTCCCATGAGTGCTGGGAACACTCTGTCACCTGACTTAGGAGAAAAAGTATTTCTCAGGCACTTGTTTTGTTTGTGGATATTCTCTGTATGTCAATGTGAAGTACAAGAATAAGGCTGGGAAGGAAGAAAGAACAACATCTTTGAAAGATCAAATTACATTTTAAAAAGAAAGAGTCCTAGAGGAAGGAAAAGTGGAGTATTGCTACACAGCTCTCTGAGACACGGAAACACAAGCTGGGCCTGCCATGGCCACAGGGGGCATTTCACTCCCAGCTGGTGTTTCACCTCTTCAGAGCTTCCACCGGGTTTATTATCATTAGTGCTTTCTGTGATATTTTCAAGTTTTCATCTCAGACCAAAAGTAAAATTAAGTTGGAAAAAGTGAAAGAAAAGGGAAGACAGGCAGGATCAAATTACCAGACAGTTATGGGATCATGCGAAGATGCTTTCTATTTCTGAATGTTTATCATCGCATGACCCAGACACTTTTTCTAAGAAGAAATTTCAATTTCCAACAGATTTAACCCTTGAGAGTGAAGCAATGTGAGGGGTTAAGAATCTGTTAAACTCTTAAAGCATACTTCTGAAAGATTTTATTTTTGTTAATAAATCCAAAAGTTATTTTTAGATATATGTTCATTCTAGTAGTGTCAGTTCAGAGCTTATACACTGATTTCACTTTGCATACTAGAGAGAACTCCTCACTGCTCTTGGTCCTTCCCTTGAGAAAACAGTAAACAGCATATCTGATTTTCCAGATTTCAGGGTAATGAAGAGGCTCCCTTCTTCTAAGAAAGAAGCTTTTTAGCAGCCCACCCACTCACTAAAACCCTTGACAATATTCTTGCCCTGGCAGCAAGCCACCAAAACATGAGTTTCAGATAGTCGCGGCTGCTTTATCCCATCCACAAGGTTTTGGCCACCCCCTCACTCACCTGGCTCCCCCAGCCCCCTAATCCCCAGTGCTAAATGGCTGATAACCCATACTGACCATCTATCCAGTGAAAATCTCAGCCCCAGCTCTCAGGCTCTCATCCTCCTCTCTAAGTACAACACAGGCTCCAGCTCTCATCCTCACCCTGGTATTTCCTTTCGGTTGTCTGATTCTTCTAGACCTCCTGGTCTGGGACTGGACAAGGACCACACTTGCAGCCCTCTCTGAGCCCTCAATTACATTTCCAGCTGTTTTTCTTTCCCGTTCTGCTTCTTGATGACTTAAGGACTGAGCTCTCCAGTGTGCCAGATCTAGATCTAGTTCACATAAGCTGAAGGAGTTTTTCTGGTCATGTGCCGATTAAAAGCTATCCTGACATATCATTTAGCAAAACCAATATAAAAATGATAAAAAGGAAGCCATTTTACACATACAGACCAACAGACGGATTTTATGTTGTTGCATAAATTACCTTATCACATACAGAAAAAAATCACGGTTATTTATGCAACAGGGAGAGCGCAAGCACAAGGAATAGCTGAGTATTTTCCCTCTGTTAACTCCTCAGTTGCAACGTGGTACAGATGACAATTTTTTTTGCTGAGGGTTATTAACGTGTAGTGAAGAGCTGCACCCAACCTGTCCACAAGCACTCAAACTGATCCGAGGATGTAACCGTACTCTGGAGCTCAAGAGGATTTATCCCTGAGGCGGAAAAACAATTACTTGAACGAAGACAGATATAGATCATTGAGTACTGAGATACTTACTGCCTAAACGAGGGAATATATCCTTATGGAAGTAGCGACGCTAAGGAAGGGGAGATGAGGGAAATGACCGAGCGGGTGCGAAGCCCTGCCGGAGAAGGAGAGGCGGATAGCAGCCAATCCTGTGGGGTAATCAGGGGTGCGCTTCCCGGCGGGAGGGATTAGGCTGAGTTTCCCAGTTACATTCCTCCATCTCAGGGTTTCACTCCTGGAGAAGAAATGCACCATATGCACCAGATCTGGAAGCAGTTCAGGAGAACCCCCCTCTGCCACCCCCTTTCCTCCCTCAAAGCCGGCGCCATCCACACATAAGCAGAGAGGTGCAGGGGATGGGGGGCAGCGCTGCGCCCCGGGGCTGAGGGACGGGAGGTCAGTGCCGGGGCAGGACCCCCTCCCGCTGTGGGGTGGCCGTGCATGGAGGAGAGGGGCTGTGGCATGAGGTGGGACGGGGTGTGTGGGTGCTCGCTGGGGGAGGGTGCCTTGCTGGGGAGGGAGGGAGCGAATGGAGAAAAGGACTTCCCTGCATCGGGGGAAGAAGCCTCTCTGCCGGAGCGCAGGGGG
>VZTI01004261.1:53656-164860 GCA_013397865.1 Struthidea cinerea
CCTAGGGGCCGCTGTCCCGCCGCTGTCCCGCCGCTGCTCTGAGGGCGCCTCCGCCTCCCCGCAGGGACCCCGCCGCCGCTGAGGAGACCCCCGCCGCCGGCACGGCCGAGGCACCGCCCGCACACCCCATGACGGCCGACTCCTGGAGGAACCTCATCGAGCACATCGGTAAGGAGCCGTGCCCGCCGCGGGATGTCCGGCCGCCGCTGCGCCCTCACACAACTTCGCCGCTTCTCCCGCTCGCCGCTCCGACGGCGGCACAGCAGCCCCTAGAGGTGCCCCTCAGCCCAGCCGGACCGCCCCTGCCGGCCCCCTGAACCCCCAAACCCGGAGCTAAAGACAAGCGGTGCGCAGCTGGGGGTAGTCTCGGGCGGGGTAAGGGCTTGTGCTGCAGGACCCCAACTCCCTATCCCCGCTGGGAACCCTCTCACTGTTGGTGTAAAACATCATTACCGTGGCTTTTTGACGTCTTCAGGGGCATCAGGTTTGCACGTTGCCCGGCAGGAGATTAGTGCTATCGCTGAACGGCCTGACCCTTGTTCATAAATAACGATTATTCTTGTGATTACAAAACAATTGATCATTTAGGCTATCCCAAACTTTCTACTAAAATATGATTTTGTGTACTTCAAAAGGCATAAGACTGAAGTATTTTGTCACCCATCCTGTTGGACATTAGTTGTATGCACCAGGTTCTGCATCTGTTCAGTGTGACAGCCACTGGCATAGCACTTGCAACGCAGGATTAAGTTATTTTATCCTTTGTGGTCTCTAGAAAGGCAAAGTTGAGGTTATCTGGGTGGCTGCGGAGGAGAGGACTGTTATGCTTTTGCTCTTATGGTATTTTTTCTTTTATTTTTTATTTTTATCTTTTGTGGGATGGGGAGAGGACCTCCGCAGTTTGTTTCTTGGTTTCCCACATCAGAATTGTGACACTCCTCAGAGGGATTTCATCAACGGCAAAGTTAAATCCCATCCTGAGGCAGGTTTTATGGTGAGAGTATAGAAGCTTTGTTTTTAAACACTCCTGCTCAGCTTCAGGAAATAGAATCAACATACTTGAATCTAGAGGGCAGGAATGTAGCACTTAGCATGGGAAAATCGAATAGATAACTCTCACGAGCAGCAGTGCAAACCTCCCTGGCAGGAACGAGAACGCTTCTCAGGCTGTCTCTGCTGTTTGGTGTCGGGCTGTGGCATGCAAGGCTGATTCTTGGCACACCACTGGGACAGTGCTGGAGAAGGAGGCTGGTGTGAAACCAGTAGCCTGCCAGCACCTGTCAGACAAACCAGCTGAGTTTGGGGCCTTCTGGAGGAAAGTGGTGAACAATTTGCATGAGTGTTGCCAGATCTGTTACCTGCTTTTGGCTGTGTAGATACTAATCTCCCAAGGGAGCTGTGTCAAAACGTTGTCAGTTTACTGGGACTGTGCACCTCAGAGTTGAGATAAAAATACTAAAACCAGCAGGAGTTCAAAGCAACCCTGTTGCTATATTCATATATATTGTTAAGTGCTGTATGTCAGAGGGAAGCTGTGCAAAAGCTCTGCACACATCAGTGTAACTGCAAGTAGGTCTATTGCGCCTTTGTGGAGGAGACTGGGTTTTGACAACCTGAGGTGCTATGTTTATCCCCACCAGAGATATTACATCAAATGGCTGGAACTCACTCACTCCCTTCCCTCCCTCCTGCTTTTGAGACATTAGTGGACTCTTTGCCTGAAACTGGAGCAGAGAATTTCAGAGAAAACGTCTCTGGGCCTCCTGAGATTTTACATAGCTTTCAATGCAATAACGTTTACTTTAAGAGTGCTGCTAACTCTCTAAGGCGAGGATTTCCACAATTAGTAACTAGTTTTTCAATTCCCTTCCCAGGTTTTGAGAGAGCTGGGAAGGGAGACTGTGACAGCAAAATTAAATGGAATAAACAAAAAGGGAAATGTCTGTTATGTACTATAAAAATTATGTAAACATGCCTTAGGAAGATCAGTCAAACACTGAAGTCAACAGATAACACCAAACTCATGCTCTGACCACAGGGTTAACCTTTAGCCAGGTCACAGTAGGGACAGTTGGGACATTAAGCAATGAAGGGAGCTTGTACAGGTCTCTGACACTTTGTACTTGTTCACTTGCTAAATGTAAGCATTTACTAAATACTTATATCATCTGAGTCACATTCAGCTATCGATCTCAGCTTTTTTTCTACACATTCAGTCAGTTCCCAGATGTATTGTTCTCCTTTCAACATGTCAAAACCTTGTTCCTTGACCTTGCATCTCTTACCCCTCCTGTGCTGTGACCATCTTCTGTTCCATCTGGACAAGGCTTTGGCATAGCTTCTCTCCCTCTCTCTCATCTATGTAATTTCTCTACCCATTGTAACCTCTTTACCAACATATGGGTAGACCCTTAGGACCAAGACAGCGGGGATATCTTTTATCCTTGCTAGCACAACCCTCCTTATTTCTTCCTACCCTTCTGCCTAAACATCTACCTGTCTTTTGTCTTTCTTCTGTAACACCTTTCTGCTTTCTCCCCATATTGCTCTCTGTGGTAGAGCTTCAGCCAGTCTCTCTTCAACTCCCTCCTTAAAATGAGTTACCTTGCTGTCATTTCCAGTTGAGTTCTGGTGGTGAATGCTTTCCATCAGTCAGATCTTTCCATGTCTGTATTTGCCTTTGCCTGCCACTGACGGGGCTCCGTAGCTCTTATCTGGTCAGTCAGGGAACCTGGAAACAAAACCAACTTTCATTATCTGGGTTTTATTTCCTTAAAAGCAAGAGGGAAATAGTCTTGAGGATCTTTTTAAAAGGGCTGCTCTTCAGATCTGCACAAGGGACCCTAAATTCCCCTTACACAAAGCATCCTCTGGCTTGCAAGGCAGAGCCAGCAGCACAACATGGCTGTATACTTGCAGTCAGACACTGCAAGTATAATTATCTCCAATTTGAGTAAAAAAGATTACGCTTCAGTTTCCCAGCATGTTTTCCCTTGAGCCAAACTGCCCACGCTGCTGCAGGATGTTACTTCCCAGCCTGTCCTGCTCTCCATGAGGCAAAAAGAACCCAGAACCCTCGAGCACAGGCTGACCATACGGATCAGTACCACCAAAAGCAGCTCCAATTTAGCAGGCTCTCTGCTACATTCCTGAAGGAGCCTTTTAACCCTGCTACATCCTCAGCGCCCTCCCTGATGGTGATAAACAGCCTGAAATGCTTAGGAAAGCCATATAAACCTAGTTGACACAGAGAGAAATTACATAAATGGCAGCAGCATGCAAAACTTCAGGGGAAGTCTCCTCTGCTCAGAGTTGTGTAGGAAGCTAACAGAAGACTATATGGTTTCCTAGGCACAGCTACCCTTACTGCTATTTTAATCCGGTGTCGAACATCTTTCCAGGAAGAACAGATAACAGGACATACTCGCAGACTGCAGTAATGCTGTGCTTGTTCCTGTGCCTTTCCCCAGCATATTTCCCATATAGTTTTATCGGTGACTCGTACAGAGCCTCATTGAAACTGGTCCAGAGATTTAATAGGCAGAAACATCTACATTTCTGCCTGCCCTAGACTAACTCTTAATGCCATTGTCTCTCACCTTATAACACACAGAATCTCAGGTCAAATATCATGAATACATGTGACCTGATAAATTTTAACCCCTGATGATACAGACAAAATAAATTATGTAGCATGGGTTTTTTTTAACATCAAAGGCTTTTCTCTTTATTCATTCATGTTACACTGCAATTCAAGTATAAAGCAAGGGAGATAATGTAAACTGTGGTTCTTCAATTTCATTAAGGGAGGAAAGTGACTCAAAGTGTACTCATGCTCTCTTGCCTTTACATGTCTTCTAAATTACATTTAATATTCAAGCAATTAAAATTCTGGGTCCTACAGATGGTTCAGAAAGAGAAATGGGACTGTTTGAAAGCCCTCAGAGAGACAAAGGATGTTCTAAAGAAGGGCAATGAACTTCAGGATTCCTACCTTTTTCATGCTGTCAGTTGATATTGGAGTGGGGGCAAATCCTGTGCAGTTTCGTCCACTCCTGAAGTTAGTAATTGAAACTTGGAAGACACCTGGTGTCATTGATGTGCTGCCACATGGTGTGAGTTCCGAGCCTGTTCCTTAGTGCTGTAGCAAATAGGTACCTTTTGGATGTTAATTTTGTATCTTCAAGGATCATGGAAACTGAGAAGGAAAACAGCAGGATATTAAGCAACATGTCCAAGGCTAACCATGAAGTCCATACCAAAACAAACCTAGTTAACTGTAGCTAGTTGTCCCAGAGCTTCACCTGTCCAATGCCAGTAACAGCAGCTCAGTGTTTCCTCATTAAGGATTTTTGTGGCCATCAAATTGCTCTTTTTAAAGTAGTTTCAATGGGTGCAGTATTACTTTTCCAGACACATATTTAAACATAGGTATCAACCTATATAACTTGTAACATAGTAATATAACAGAGAAAATCAAGGTTTAAAAGACATTTAAGCCTGGCAAATCACTTCTTTAATGTCTTCTGAGTGATCGCGGATTCATCTGACTGTGTTACTAAGTGTTTTGTGAGAGCAGATTGTTGACAACACTTTAGATTTAGAAATGGCCTTCAATTTATAGTTTCCACTTCTGGCTGAAATAGGAATGCCATAATTGGCTTTTCACTCTGCACAGAAGGGATCTCTCTCACCTCTGCTGAGGTGAACTAATGCAAAGCAATTGTCCTTTCCCACAATACTTCTCTACTATCTCGTTCAGTTGTAACCTCTCATACCTGTTACGTTCCTTCCTAGGGCTCTTGTACCAGGAGTATCGAGATAAATCTACACGCGAGGAGATTGAAACCAGGCGACTGCAGGATTCACAGACAGGCCCTGAGGAGACTTCACCCAGTGAGGAAACCCCATCTGAAGCAGAACCCACAAGTACAATCGAAAACAAAGCTCCACCACAAATCAATTTGCTGAGAAATTCCAACTCTAGGTTCAACTTATGGCAGGATCTTCCTGAGGTCCAGAGCAGTGGTGTCCTCAGCATCCTCCAACCAGATGAGATCAAGCTGCAGGAGGTAATGGTGGAAGGCAGAATGTTTCTTAACAGTGTTGCTGCTTAAAAAGGGGAGAGTGAATTAGGCCAAATAATCAAGATTTAAAAACTAAAAGCTTTACAGCAATCACAGAGAAGCCTTGCCCTGTTGAGTACTTTCTGAGTTGCTCTGGTTAGCACCACTCACTCTTTTTTGTGAAACTGCAGAAATTGTTCTATATATTATTGCTGCTGGACATTTCTGTAGCAAAAGGTACTTCTTTTCCCTTTTCTGGTTCAGTGTTAGGAGCAATTTACAAAGGAAGAGGGATAATGAGGAGGTTTTTACAAAAGAGCTATTGGTTCCAGTGCACATTAATCCTTTTCTGAAGTTACTGAAGTTACATAACTTTCCAGCAGAAATCTTAGAAGAATTCAACTGTTAACTGTAAGGTTTTGAATATGATGGCATTAATAGAAATAGAAGAGATTGATATACATCCTTATATTTAATTGTTGTT
Organism: Struthidea cinerea; assembly: GCA_013397865.1. NCBI lineage: Eukaryota > Metazoa > Chordata > Aves > Passeriformes > Corcoracidae > Struthidea > Struthidea cinerea. Next base: position 59,207 of record VZTI01004261.1, read on the forward strand.
ATTTGGAGTCTATTGCAAACAGTAAAAAATAATGACAGGTATATTTGCATTTAGCCATGCAGAGCAGTGACATCACTATTTTAGAGCCATGCACTGTGACTTCGAGGAGTGCATCAGACAGTGAAAGGAGTGGGTGGGGGTAGCTGTCACAAGTGATGACAACATCAGTGGCACCACAATTTACAACTGGTTGCTATTTTGAGTAGCATGGGGAGTGTGAGTGCTCTTTGTCACTGCAAAGCACTGCATTCATAGCCAGCAGTGGAGAGGGCCGGCCTTGTTTAGTGTGCGCTGTGCATTGTGGTATGAGCAGTGGGCATTCCAAGGCTCAATTCCGCAAGTCTGACTGTACTCCTGCGCCGGGATTGCTTCTGATGAGATGGTTGTGGCAGTGTATCTGCTTAGCCCTGGCTCACAGGATTGTACCCAAAGTGCTGAAGAACATCTCAGGGTGCAAGCGGTCCCTGCTAAGTTCACTTAGACTTGCATAATCCATACTGATGAACACCTTGTGCACACGGTGCCAGTCCTGGCTAAGGCTGTAACTTGACTGTCACACTGAAAAGGCTCATATTGTGCACCCCAAGGGTATGATGGGCAGGGCTGTGTTATTCACATCCTTAGTGGAGGGGACTGGTGTTTATATACAGTAGGTCGGGCTGGCAAGCACAGGCTCTTAGTGTGTCAGTGTTAGGGCTGAAGGTGACTGAAATGATTTCTTGCTTTTCCATGTTCTTCTGTGCTGGTTATTCCATATTGAATTTGTTCTGTTTACCTGGCAAAACACAGTACTTCCAAGTGCCAGCATTACAAACACAATCTGGCATCTGAAAAAATTACAAGCCTTTCTTTTTATTTCTGCTTCAAAATGAAAAATCTTTTACAGAGAAATATTTGCTTAGAAGTGTGCATTATAGATTTTAAAGCTTGCCATTTCTGTTAAGTTGCATTCATTACCTCTATGTGTTTTTGGGAAAAAAATCTCTGTGCTACTAAAACCCAAAACCCCACATTAAGTGTGCTCAATTTTCTTCTCACTGTTAAAATAACCAGAGAAATAAAGCAGTTGGAGAATGGGACAGTGCTGTCATACACAAGTGCTGTGCCTTCTCCACTGTTAGTTTATCAGACCTGAAATTTTCTTCCTGCTTGTTCTGGGATTAGCACAGTAAGAGATTATAAAATTGCTCAAAGCCAGAAAGCTGTGAAATTGGCTGAACATTGAACAGACAGAGTGGAGAATTTGCTTTGTGAGGAGAATCAAGGTCAGAAAACAAGGAGGGCTAAAGAAATCACTGAAGCTATTGAAGAGATGATTTTGAATTCAGCCTTGCTATAAGCAAGCACTACTTGCTCCTGCAGTTCTAGAATCCTACTCCTATTGGATGTGAACTGTGAGAGTGAGCTGTACGTGAGGGCTTAATTTAGTGAATGTAAAATGTTCAGCTTCATGAAGGAGAATTGGAGAAATTTTCCTGAAGTACAGGACAGCAGAAATTCTGGAGTAAACATCTTAAGGACAAAACTGTATTTTCTGACCCATTTTACCCTCAAAGCTGTAGTAAACACAGGGACTAGTAGAGCTTGCATGTCTTCAGTCAGAAAAGGTGGAGCAAGAGTATTATTTTGACCACAGGGAGAAATACTGGTACACAAATGGAAAGAAAGTTGAAGTTTACACTCTGCTTCACAGCTGAGGAAGGGAGCACCATCATAGCTGGGACAGAGCAGGGCTTAAACAGTCAGAGAAGAAGTTGGTTATCTGAAATAATCTTCAAAGTGAAAGAGACTAGAACAAGAAGAGGATTCTGGTGTTCATTCGTGGCAATGATGGAAAATTACTGAGCAGCTTATCAATGCAAGATAAAAAAAAGACACAGGTTTTCAAGCATCAAAACAAGAAACTTGACTGGAAGAGCAGTGGATGCTTGAAAAGTGTCATGGAAAGTGATTTTTTATTGTCCCCATTGGAACAAACAAGCCAGATATTTTCACTATGGATTTCATTATTTCTTTAGAATAGCCTGTATTCTGCACCTGCCCTTGCAGGTCTGGCACCCTCCACTATGGCACACAGCAAACATACACAAATTCTAGTCAGACTTGGCAGAAAAATATTCCTGACTTGGAGTCTCTGGAAAGCTGCAGTGCAAAATGATTGGAGGTGTCAATCTCCAGGATAACTGGAAGGGACAGGCTGTCCCAACACATCCTGTATATCTTTGCCTATTTGTACTTCTCTCATTTATCAAATAAAAAGGTACAATTAAAGCTGTAAAAGTTACATTTATGACTGAGCCAGTCATGCAGAAAGAGAGAGGTTCTCTCACAGGTTCACCGGGTGCCTAAATCTTCTGGGGGAAGCTGAGCTGATACTCCTCCACTTTTCTAAATAGGAATCTAGCCTTGAAAAAAAATCGAGCATCCTCTTATTCCTTAAACTCTATCTGTTCCGTGGTCACTGACTAAGTTCATCTGTATCCACACCCTTTGCTCTGTCTCCCTTCTGGGGGCTGTGCAGGCACAGCCTCCACCTCTGGTGCAGGAAATGACCTGTTGGACTTAACTGCCCACTGGGAACATTTCCTAGGCTACCAACCCTGCAAAGAGTTGAAGTATCACTTCAACTGCTATTTTAACAGCTCTGGATTGAGTAACAGTCCCTCCTTGCTGTGCCCATCCACCCAGATCTTGGACTGCAGCACAGTGTCAGGGACACAACCCAGGTCTCTACCTCGAGTTCTTATGTGATGCGCAGTGATATTTCCAGGAAAAGGCCAAAAACTGATCAGTGGAAAATTCCAAATCGTTTCTTTAAAGAGAAAAAACAGACAACAACCAAGCCACAAGACAGACCCCCAGCTAATTTAGAAGATATTTTTCTACCTACACATCACAAAAAACATTGCATGTACCTGTGGCTCCATCAGACCTCCTCAACTCTAGCTGGCCCCCTGCAGCCGCTGAGAGCCAGCAGAGCTCAGGGACTGGCATCTGCACTGCCTGGCCAGCTTCCCCCTCAGCAGGTTGCAACAGAGGAGCTGTGGGCAGGAGGGGAGCGTTGTAGCAGCTTTAGATGCAAGGAAACAAAACTTTCACTGAACTACCAAAAGGTTCCTCTCTTAGTAATGGCAGTATGGGCCATGGGCCCCAGGACAAGGAACCCAAGATACACCTTCAAGAGATGCCTGAAGGATCTAACAACTTTTCATTGTGTTGAAGCTCTTGTGAGAATCTTCAGTTAATCTTACTTCAACTAATGGATTCAGTAGTTGTGCAAATAAACACCTTTTGTATCTCTGAACAGAGACAAAAAATACACAGAGAGTAGGGGATCTCTGGGTGGTAATAGTGGACTGTCCCTGTAGCACTTGCAGTAGGTAGAAGACTTTATATCTTCATCTCATTAAACTGATTTTTATCTCTGAACCAAACCACCAATTTGTCTTTCTGCTTCCACAGACCACATCCTTGGCCTGAAGAAGCCAGGCTTTGCTCCAGAGTTTTCTAACAGGATAAGCAAAGGCTGAAATTTGGAGACTACTTATGATTTCTGGTAGTTGTTAGGGACTACTGTGTCTTGTCCGGGTCCGTTGTGAATTGGGGCAGAAAAGTGTATGGCCAGGGCTGACCAGGGAGTCTCACTTGGACAGTAACAGCTGTATTTCCTCTAGGTCAGGGCTGATGGTTGTGGGAGGAAAACTTCCCTGTTGAAGTCACTGTCCCCTGTAACATGTAGCAAATGCATTGTGGGCTTACCTCTCCCTGCAGCCTGGGCCTGCGGGGTGGGTGCAAGGTCCGTGGCTGTGCAGCACAGATGTTCTCATTAATGACCGGTGTGTCTCTCTGTAGACGGTACCTGCTGATTTCCTTCTTTGGGATTTTCTCCAGGCCATGTTTGAGCTGGTTACTTCCGAAGCATCGTATTACAAGAGTCTGAATCTGCTGGTGTCTCACTTCATGGAGAACGAACGTCTGAAAAAGATCTTACACCAGTCTGAGGCGCACATCCTCTTCTCCAATGTGCTGGATGTCATGGCTGTCAGCGAGCGGTAAGTCGGCTGCTGAGTGGCACTGAAAGCAGTAGCTTTAGGTAACTGCAGTTGTAGAGGGATGGAGGAGCTGACTTCTCCTGGGAATTGGCTGGGACGGATAGGTCACAATTAATATGGGTGCTGACTTCCTCATCTAGCTTCCTGTTGGACCTCGAGCAGCGGGTAGAAGAGAACATCGTGATCTCGGACGTGTGTGATATTGTCTACCAGCACACAGTTAATCACTTCTCTGTGTACATCACCTATGTCTCCAACCAGACCTACCAGGAGAGAGCCTACAAGCAGCTTCTGTAAGTTCTAGAGCTTGTTGCTGGACTATTTTGCAAAACTGTACAGGCCGTAGATGGGTTGATGCAGGTAACATGGCAAGTAAATTCAAAGCCACCATTTCTCAACTGTAGGAAATATTTATGGTGCATGCAGGGCCATATGCTTGTGAAATGCACGTATTTTTAAACTGCAAGTAGAGGCAAGAGATGGAAGGCCAAGAATATAATATAGATCTCTGTTGACAAGAACATCCACTGCATTTCCCAACCTTCTCTGCAAGGCATTTGACCTTCCCAAAGTTCATAACTAATTCTTTTTCAGAAAACAGGATTTTCTGAAAAGAAGGGGAAAAAAGCTGTTTTCTTCACATTCTAGTGTTACACACTGTGTAGACCTAGGCCTGAGGATGTAATCCAAGATATTTTTGTAGTATTTTTCAAGTTTAGCAAGTCTTTTGGTCCGGTAGGAATTCCCTGATACCAGCTCAAAACAATGAGTGCCCTACAAGCTTGTCTTTGAGAGGAGGAGAATCAATTTTTCTCTAGTTACAATGTCCTGGATTCTTTCAGGACAGCCCATTGCACATGCTGCAGCGTATTTTCTCCTATAGCAGCAGCTGGTTCAGGCGAGTGTTACAATCTCTAATCCTTTTCTTTCTCTGCTCTCTAACTTTTGAGGAAAAAAAAACATTTTAAGGGGCCTCTGTTGAGCTTGGCCAGCTGTTCTCTCCAAAAGGAGGGTGCCACAGAGTTTCCTTCAGTCAGAGGTGAGCCATACAGCTGCAGAATAGAAACAGTTTGCCCACAGCCATTATCTAAACACTTAGAAGCAAAGCAGCAATAGGCTAGATTACTTGAAAAGGACCTGTTGGAGATGAGGTATTCCTAAGTGGGAATTCAGAGGGCAGCATTTCTTTTGTCTGTGAGAAAACATAAGCAAATTGAAAAGAACAGACTCCCTTCCCCAGGCTCCCATCTAGCACAGGAATTTTGCAACACTTGGCTGAACTCAAAGCCTGAGGTGTGTCCCAGTTCCCCCCATGTGACTGGTCCTTGGACACATGCAGGTCCATTCTGCTGTGAGTCACACTGTCACACAGGTACCTGCTGCAGCAGGGAGGAACACTGCCAGTGGCTTCTTTCGAATGTTGTAAGGAACGCACAGTGCAGACAGGTTTTGCACAGTTAGCAACCTCTTTGCATCCACACTGTTTCCACTAGCCAGGACTCCAGCAGCGCAAGCCTTGCTCAGCCTTGCTCAGCCCGTGGCTGCCAGGAAGCTTTGCCTGCCTGTGGCAGCCGGGACTGCTCTGCTCTGCACAGCTGTGTCTGTGGCCCAGCTGTGCCCTCATCTCCTGCAAACAGCATCAGGGAAGGCACGGGCACGGCCCCTGCCCTTCTCAGGCCAGATAATGATTACCATCCCCTAGCTAAGCGGCAAGGAATGTTCAAGCTTGAGCTACTTTGTGGCTTGTCTTGTTCTTACGACTGTGTGAATTTCACCTTATCACAGAGTTTCAACTGCATAAAAATATATAATTATGCCTCTGACTCATTTACTTGGACACACACCCCATTCACATACACCTACACACGCAGCGTATGCTGCTGAGCTAGATACGAACACATGTGAACACTGCCATGGCTTGTACATTAGAAGACTATTCTTTCCCTCCCCCAACACTATAAATAGTTTTAGATTTAAACTAAAATACACCCAGAGGTATTCAGTCCCCTCCTCCCCTCTTCTCTCCTATTGGGAAAGGCCAGGCAGATGCTGTCTCTGGGACCAAGCCGCTTTTGGGTCACCAGCCATATACCAGAGTCCCAGGCAGGGTAGCACTCAAAGTTCTCAGCTTCTCTATCTCTCCTCTCAGGCAGGACAAACCAGCCTTTCGGGAAGTGATCTCACAGCTGGAACTGGATCCCAAGTGCAAAGGCCTGTCCTTTTCTTCCTTCCTGATTCTGCCATTTCAAAGGATCACTCGGCTCAAGCTGCTGGTGCAGGTAGAGTTTTGCTCTTCTCTCTCTCACAAAGGTCTTCTGGATCACTCCTGGAATTTTCCTTTCCAGCAGCTGTGAATGGGGCTTAGATACAGCCACGATTGACCCTAGAACTGAATGAAGCCTTTCCACAGATTCAGACATTCTCCATAACTATGGAAAAAGGATTTCAGTCACTCAGAGTCCATCCCTAAATTAGTGTTGAATTTGCCAGATAGCTTTTACTGAGTGAAAGAGTTGAGGAGGAGCTTTGCTGAGCTGCCGGAAGGGGTAGCACCAGTCCATTAACCCAGCTGCCTGACGGTTAGGATGATGACACACAAATGCAGAACGGCTGGATGACATAGGGATGCTACACCATGGTGGCTTGGACTAGACTGTCAGCCATTTTCCTCCTGTGCTTTGCCGTCTTACCTAAACACTGCTGGAGAACATGCTTCTAGGGATGAGGAAACAGCTCTGTCCCAAATGGTCTTAACCCACTGGGATTACCAATAACACTGTCTGTTAGTGCCAGCTCTAGTTACTTATTAACTTATTTTTATAAAATAAGAATCTGCCTGTTATATTTCTCTTGGATATAAGGTCAGATGGGAACAGGTTTTAATGAGAAAGAGGAACTAAGATGTGAGAGTCACTGTACTCTGTCACCTTTCCTGTAATTAGGCTGATGGCCAGAAGTAATTCGTAGGCTAGCAAAGACCGTTCTGTGCTCTCACATTGGGTTCAGCATTTAACACAGCCTTTCCTCCCCTGCAGAATATTTTGAAGAAAGTGGAAGAGAAATCTGACAGGGAATCCACTGCCCTGGATGCACATAAAGAACTGGAAACAGTAAGTTTGGATAAGTTAACTGAAGGCCATTAAAGATTAAACCACCATGCTCCTTTCATACACACCCCCCCCCGAAAAAATCACCTGCAGACTACATTCTATCCTGGAGCTGTTTCTTTGAATCCTGTCACTGTGTTTCAAGAGGTTTTTTTTTCCCTAAAGTCTGAAAGATGGACTAGTCTACTTGCACTTAGATGTTGGTGACAACAAATCCCTTGCCAACAATAAATGTGTGTTTCTGCCATAGGAAAGGACAGAGAATGTTTTCATTTAGAGTCTGCAGGAACACAGACTGGTTTTGAAGACACCTGAAGGTGATGGATCCCACTGAGAGGTGTGATTAGGTGCAGAGTACAACTGTGCCAGGTTTCCTCCGACACAGCACACTTCTTCCTCTGACCTAGAATAACAGCTTCCTAATGAAGTACACAAGCCAGCTTTTAGCCCTCTTCCCTGAAGCTGGTAGATAGGTGTGGTGTTCAGTTGTGCTGGTTACTGCTGTGTACAAAACCCCAGAAAGGCAGTGGGATGTTTCCCATCTGGGCTGTTCCTGATATGGTTAGACAGGATAATCTGAATGGTCTGGACGTAGCTCGCAGCTACATGGGCTGGGACAGTGTTTCAGCTCTTCTCCATCAGAAGCTTGGAACACCTCCTTACTCCTGTAGTTCAACACAAGTATTTGAAATTGAAAACTGTGCTAGAACATCAGCCTGAGGATGGGCCTGCAGCTTCTGACTGACACACTAGAACAGAACAGGCTCTTGGATTTGCCCTGAACCAGTCCAGGAAGTGTACACTTGAAGATCACTAGGGATAAGGATAGGGACCTTATCAATGAAGGATGTTCTGCATTGAGTTAGTATTCGCAGAATCCCTCTTGACGCATCTGGTAGCCAATTATTTTTCCATTGGTCAGTAGCCTGAGAAAGGCTGCTCCTGTAGCATGCAGATGACTACAGCTGCTGATGGAAAAATAGTGGGTTTGTATTCAGTTATCAGTGACTGACATGATCAGTTTGCTAATTCTTTTGCATGGTTAAACACTTACCTGTAAGTGTTCATGCTTAGATACCTAATATCCAGCTAGGTACAGGCATCACAACAGAGACCATCTGATGCTTATTTTTTCTGTAGGCTTATTTTCTCTCTTTCTATTTGAGAGGGAAGAGCTGATCACTGTTTCAGTTGCTGATATTCTGATGGATTTTGAGTAGCAGAAACAGAGCACAACGTGGAGCTTGTTCTCCAATGTAATTTTTCTACCTAGCCAGTTCTCAAGAGAGTTGCTCCTTATGAAACAGGCAGTGGCATCTAGGTTAAGGTCCCTGGAATAGCACAGTGCTTGCACGTTGGTTGTGGTTTTTCAGTTAAAAGTTTGTACTCAGAACACAGATGGGCTCTGTATGATGAACGTCTCTTTCTCTGGGACATTTCATAGCCCTGGCATGTAGTGCTTCTTGGCAGAACTACAACATTTGCGTTTTTGAAAAGAAGATGTTTGGCTTCATTCTCTACTTGAAGATGATACTGCACATGTACCTCATTTCAAGTGTTGGGAACAGGGACAACGAGATACTTGGTGTGTCAAGATCTGGAAAACGAGCTGTTCCTTTTGCCATGCACGCAGAAGCACTGTATTATACTGTCTGGTTCAGTAACTGAATGTAGCCACCTAACATGTCCTCTGACAGTCAGCTTCCACTTGTAACACCTTCTGGGTGTTTGGGAGCTTTTTGGTTGTTCGGGTTTTGGGGGTTTTTTTCCCTTCTCTTTTTCATGCAAACACTGTGCTGATAAAAGAGCTTAGCTTGGTCAGTTCCTAATACAGGACACTTACCTGATCATGGTCAACCCTTTTCATGCTGTCCCTCATCACTTACCTGCTTAAGGCCAGCAGAAACAAACCTTTGTGCTGTCTTTTCCCAGGTGGTGAAAGCATGTAATGAAGGTGTCCGGAAGATGAGCCGAACAGAGCAGATGATCAGCATCCAGAAGAAACTGGAATTCAAGATCAAGGTATAAGCACAGGCTGGACAGTTTTGGTTCACTGTCTGCACTTTGCAAACAGCTTCTGAAGGGGCCCCTCCAAAGGGGCTGCTGCAGGCACAGCACCCATGTCTGCTCAGTGCACACCCGCTGCAGAGGCTGGGGCAGCACCAAGGCTAGCACGGTGTGCACGTACACAGGTGGGGCACACTGGCACCACCTCTCCTGTGCACCATGCTCCTGCTCCAGCACTCAGGTCTGGCTCTTCCCTCTCACCTCTCTTCAAAATGCAGGTCAGCTTTCAACTGTTATTTTACATACAAATTATGTTAAAAGTAGATGAAAGCTACAAAGTGAAACTCTAAAACTGAAAAATACCCAAACAAAGACTGTCCCGCCATTTAAAATCTTTCCTGTAGTTATGCATTGTGTACAGTCTCTAAATACCTGCTGCTGATCTGTTTCGGCTCCACTGAGGGAATTACTAAATCAATATTTAGGGGTGTCTGGCCAGATCTCGGGTGATATATACTATGAAATTCCAGTGCTGAGTATAAAGTTGTCAGTTCTTTTCTTGAATGCTATAGAGATGCTTCTCAGGTCTGTCTGCTTCACAAACTTTACGGATCATATTTAGCTTCCCAGCAATCTTTTTATGTACCTGGACAACCGAAATGAAAAAAATCTGATTTTTATAGAGCACTTTACCAGTGTGTCAGGGCTGGACCACAGTCCACAGGACAGCAGTAGGTTAGGGGAGTTACACAGCTGCCTCCACCTCTTGTAAAGCAGAGGCTGTGATGACAGGCAGGAGCTGGTTCATCTCTGGAGCAGATCTGCCTTGGGAACTGGCACAGGTAAGGCTCTTCTGGGGAGAAGAGTGCAAGGAGTTGTAAAGAAAGATTGTGCCACCATGCATATGATGAGCACTGGGAGCGAAGGTGGAAAGAGTTGCAGTAATACAGATATTTTTCAATATTTCAGTCATATGGAAGTGTGTCGCTGTTATGTCCGAGACGCATAAAGAAAACGACACAGAGTCCAGGCTTATGAACAAGTGGAAGCCGAAGCTTAAGCGCTTTGATAATTTTCTAAATACTTTTATAGGATAGATTGCAAAAGTGTGTTGAATGGCAATAGGTAATTGGGTCCTCGGCCATCCACTCCTTGAGAGGATTGGCCAAGTCTTAAGATACCTATTCCAAAATATTTTCAAGTCAAAGCCATAACAATCTTGCAAAACAGCTTGCGGGTGCAAGAAGTTTATGAAACTGTGACCTTGTTTAAAATAGTTTACATAGGAAAGACAGTCTGCTCACAGAATATTGAGAAAAGGCTGAAGAATTTCTCTGCTTCTAGCTTTTTAGCACCTACAGAAGTGTAGTGTTCTTCTAGTACAAGATGTGCTTTGTCCTGGGCTTCTTGGTTTTAGCACAATATGTGTTAAAACTCTAGCAGAAGTGCTGTGGTGGGTGCGTGGACAGTATCTCCTCCTGACTGGGACAAACCCAGCCAAAGGAAACCTGTTTAACCTGGGGGTTTTTGTAGCCAAAAGACCAAATCCGTGGTTTTGAAAGTCAGTCTCCCTACCCAGGAAAGTTCAGCCCAGGTGACAGGATCTCTGGGAGAGAGATCAGGGCATAGGCTGTTGTTTCATTCCAGCACTTGGCACTCCAGCATTGCCATCCTTAAATGTTTGCCCATCCTCGGGCCCCTGCTGTGCCCCTGTCTGACTTCTGTCACACTGTGCTGGGCTGTGTGGATGGCAGAGCACACTGCCCTCTCCTTGCAGCTCTGCTCCAGCCTCTGCAGTGCAACTTGTGGTGATGGGAGTTCACCACCCTTTCTTTTGCATCTCTTGTTGCTTTCAGCATCACGACCACTTGAATCCGTGGGGTTTTGCTGCTCTCCTAAACTTTACCATCTTTTCCTCCCTTCTAGTCTGTACCCATCATCTCTCACTCCCGCTGGCTGCTGAAGCAGGGGGAACTGCAGCAAATGAATGGTCCAAAGACATCACGAACGCTTCGCACCAAGAAACTCTTCAGAGAAATCTACCTGTTCCTTTTCAATGATCTGCTGGTGATTTGCCGGCAAATTCCTGGGTGAGTGCAAAATTCAGGTAGTACACTGAATACTTCATTAGTTCTATTGCCCCAGGTTTATCCAAGCTGTGATGCTGTGACCCCATCCTTTCCCTCAGGCACAGGGAGGGAGGGCATCCTGGCCTGACCTGTACACCTCCCTCCAGCAGTCACCTTGCCTTTGAGCACAGCTGACTCTTCATGGGTGGCACAGCTCTCTCCAGCTGAAAATTTATGGCCAACAGGAGTTAAACGGATCCCAGGCCAGGTCTGCCAGCAGGGTAAGCGACCCTGCATCCAACAGTTTCTGCAGGGTGGCAATGAGTTACATTGGCTGGTGGGCTGACCCTGGAGACCTGTCTTCCTGTCAAGAAGTGATTTTTGACTTATCACTGCCTGAAGAACAGCTCAGATTTAGTCAGTTAAAACTCTAAGAAGGCCAACTAGAAAGTTAGAGTAGCAGGGAGGGGTATAAATTTTGGCCTGAGGCCAGCGGTTATATTTGACATGGTGTAACCTGCCTCAGGAGGAGGAGGATGTTGTTGTGCTGAGGATTGTGTCTTGTGCAAGCAGACACTGGTGAAATACAGCAGCAGAGAACAGCACACTCTTTGTGGCGTGAACTAGACCCACTAGCAGGGAGCATCTTGCCCATCGACTCTTCCTAATGAACATGTTGCCGCAGTGTCTGTACGCTGGGAAATGTTTTGCTTCTGTGGCAACTCGTATCCAGAAAACACAGAGGCACTTTATGAATAGGAATGAATTAAGCCTCACAATCCCCTTTGAGGGAGCGCCGTCTGTGTTTTGGACATGGGGAGCTCAGACAGAGCAAGCAACTCGTTCCAGGCCATGAGGGATGCCCAGGGCAGAGCAAGGAGAGGGTTCCTTGCTTTGCAGTGGGTTTTCATAGCCACACGCTCATCCCTTCTCACAGCAGGACATCTTTTTTCCTCCTGCTATGCAACAGCTCCTGGTCTGTGTCCTCAGTACAGTTCTGGGTGGCTGAAGTCAAAGTCTCCTGCAATAACCACAGTTTTTCCTAATCTCCTCTCTAACCTCTCCCAGGGACAAGTACCAAGTGTTTGACTCTGCTCCCCGAGGGCTTCTTCGGGTAGAGGAGTTAGAAGATCAGGGGCAGAGTTTGGCCAACGTCTTCATCTTGAGGCTGCTGGAGAATGCAGATGACCGGGAGGCCAGCTACATGCTGAAGGCATCATCCCAGTGAGTACCAGTCACCCTGCCAGTGCTTGGCAGTGCTCTCTCCCTACATCCTGCCTGAATGGGGACCCGCTGTCCAGGCTTTCCAGGGGAGGGCAGGAAGGGATCCCACTGCTGCAGCTGGGCTGGCCCTACCAACCTCTCTGTCCAACATAACTCCCCCGAGGCTGCTGAAAGGCACTGGTCACTTAGGCAGGTTTCTCTCCTGTACGGTGTATTTGAGGCATCCAGGGTGGAGGACAGGCAGGCAGTTCCTGTTCTGGGACAGAGAGGTCAGAAATCAGCACAGGCACAGGGGCCCAGCTGATTTACAGCCTGCAGCATATTCAGAAAGTAAAACCAAGCAGGATATACACTGACACACTCCAATGGCTCCACTGACTCACAAGGATCATGGCCATGCCTGACCAGCCCTATGAAGCAAAGTGTCTCCTGCTTGTGGGTGAAGGTGGGAGAAAAGGCTGCTTCGTCTGTGCCTCCACAGCCAGTGCCAATCTTGTGCAGCCCTTCTGCTGCTCAGGGCCTCCTTGCCTCCCTGGATACAGGTTTTCTGCCTCACTGACTTTTCACTTCAGGCTCCAACAAGCTCAGGCTGGGCAAATGATTCAGCTGTGCTAGAACTGACCCGATTGTTTTGGAGCACAGGGCACGGCTTTCTCACTGACCCGAGCATTACCAGGCCCACATTTTCTAGCCACCAGCTAAACAGCTCCTAGAGACAATGCACATCCCCAGGCTGATGTTACCTACTGTCAGTAGGCCAGTGTTCATTATCCATATTCCTAAATGAACACCAGCTCTGGGGTTGGACCCTGATCCCCCCCCACTGCAGCATCAGCATCAGGACAATGAGCCCCCAGTACAGTGAGCAGCAGCACCTTCTCCCCAGACATGTGGCTGCAGCTCTGCTGCACTGGAAATAGAGATGTCAGTCATACTATGCAGGGCAAGCGCATGTGTGACGTCTGTGAGGCTTGGCTGTGAAGCAAACGATAAACCAGGCCAGGATTTGCTCAGCTCAGGGGAGGCAGTCGCAGGTCCATGCTCTGCATCCTGTCCCATCTTCTAGGTGGCCACAGCAAGTGTGTGATCCAGAACATGGCTTGCCAACAGGTCTTGAGCACTGAAATGTGACATAGCAACTGCTGAAGGCTGCTGTTCCAGAAGTGCAGGAATGATGGAGGCAGTACTGGACACAGACTGAAAAACTAAACAATTAGAAGAGATAAGTGGGTGCCAAACAGAGACTTCTGCATCTGTTCCACAGCTCTTGCAGCTCTTGCATCAGGCAACAAGACCTGCTCAGTGGCAGCTTGCAGCTCATGCCCTAGGTGGGCTCTGCCAGGAGCTGACACTTTATTTGGACACACACAGGGCCACAAGCATGGCAAGACTCTGGGTTTGACCTCTACATGTTATAGCTCCTCTGGGCACTAGGCCTTCATCCTGCATGCGTTCATGGTGTGACCTGCAGGTGTTTCCACTGGTCCTTGGCATTGTGCTTCATCACTGAAGTATAACACAGATCAACCTACCAGCACTTGTCCTTTACATCCCCCCTTCAGGCCCCTCTCCTCTCAGAAGACACTTCCATGGCTTTTCATGTGTGTCAAGCTCAGGCTTTAAAACCACCTGAGAAAGTAGAAAATTCTGGCTCTCTGGCAGCACAGCTGGTCCTCCAGGCAGGAGCTGGAGCCTGTGAAGGTGAACTGTCCCATTTCCTAATGGGGCTGAGGGAAGCCTGAGGGGAGCCAGGCCTGGCACTTCTCTAGCATTTGTGAGATCTTCACCCTCCCAACTGCAGGTCCAAGTTTTGCAGCGTGCTGTTCACATGGGTCTTGCTGCCAAGCAAGTGCTACCCGTGGTGTGCTGCAGTGTTCTGCAAGGGAATTAATCAGCTCTGCCCTTTAAATGTTCCCACACAGCAGTTGTGGGAATAAATGGTTCCTGTAACTGCTTATCTCCAGGAAAAACTGCTCCTGTTGACCAGCCCAGCCAGGAGCTGCCTTTGCTTGTTACTTCTCAGAGAATGCCAGCCCCCCCACCTCACTGCTGGCTCTCAGCAGCTGTGCTGCTCCCCAGAGAGGGACCATGCTGCCTGTGGGGGACAGCCAGGGCTGTGCAGCAGGGCCTGGAGCACTGCACCACATGTGACATCCCAACTGGGGTGTACAACAGCGGGGCTCAGCATCACCACTGAGCCCAGGACCCTGGAGGGGCAGGCAAGAAAAGGCTGGGAGGAGGAATATGAAGTCCAGGACTGGTTGAGCAGAAAAGCTGGGGCCCCTACAGCCCTTTCACACTCACAGCCTTGGTTTGTCTCCCCTATCCAGGAGTGAAATGAAGCGCTGGATGATTTCGCTGGCCCCAAACCGGAGAACCAAATTTGTTTCATTTACATCCAGACTTGTTGGTAAGAGACACAGCATGGGAGCTGAGAGCTCTTCACCCCTACCCCAGGGCACCTTATTCTGCCTGATCTCAGTGCAGCCACAGATCTGGGACCTTTGCCAAAGCTGAACCCTCTCCCTGGGCTCCCCTCATTTTCCACCATCAATATCTGCTTGTCTCTGGGCCTGGCCCTGACCTCACCCCCCTCCAACCTGGGCTGGGCTGCACCAGCACCCTCCCTCCCACCCAGGCTGCCCATGGCTGGCACTGTGGTGGTGACATGAACCTGGCTCCCTTCCCAAGAGTTGCTTCTCCAGTCCCTGTGGCTGGGGCACTCCCTGGATTCCCCAGGGTCCCAACCAGATCAGAAGGACCATGTGCAGAGCTCATGGGCTACACCCAAGCTATGCTGTCCTTCAAGGGGTTCCATCCCAGTCCATCCCTCACTCTTGCCCTGTTCCTTGGCAGACTGCCCACAGATCCAGTGTGTCCACCCGTATGTGGCCCAGCAGCCTGATGAGCTCTCCTTAGAACTGGCTGATGTCCTCAACATCCTGGACAAGACAGATGATGGTACGAGGGATGGGCTGGGGATGGGCTGGGAGTCCCTGTGGAAGGATGGGCTTTGCGCCAGGCAGGCAGCTGCGAGTCTCTCCCTCCAGCCAGGGAGAGGCTCTGGCATCAGTGTCGCAGCCTGAGAAGGAAGTTACTGCCTTCTCCTAATAGCCAATCCAAAGTTGCCTAAGCTGTGGCAACACTGGTACAGCTGTCCCAGCAGCAGCTGTGGGCCATGGTAGAGCTGGCACAGCCACCCCAGATACAACCCAGTGCTGTTCTTATCTTCATGGTAGTTCACAGTCACGTGGTCCTGCTCTCTGGGGCAACTCTTACAGCTGGTGGTCTCAGTTACATTGGGTGTCTGCTGGGGACCACTCCTG
The DNA here is from genome assembly GCA_013397865.1 of Struthidea cinerea. NCBI lineage: Eukaryota > Metazoa > Chordata > Aves > Passeriformes > Corcoracidae > Struthidea > Struthidea cinerea. The sequence continues at coordinate 74,992 of VZTI01004261.1, forward strand.
TGGCTCCAGGGGCAGCAGAGGGCACTTGGTGGCAGCAGTGCCTGCTTTCTGCTGGCATCCCTTGAGCCAGTTGTTCTCACACGATGCTGCTCAGGTGAGCAGGCCTCCTTGCTGGATAGACAGCCTGGGTCTACTCCAGCACAGGCCTCTGAGTATCTTCCAGAAAGCTCTGCCAGCTCCAATGGTTCTTTCCAGCACAACTGTCCCAGTGCAGAAGCAAGGGCCAGTCCTTCCCCACTTACGCCTGTCTCTGTCTATGCTCAGGCTGGATATTTGGGGAACGTCTTCACGACCAGGAGAGGGGCTGGTTCCCCAGTTCTATAGGGGAGGAGATCCTGAACCCCAAAATCCGAGCCCAGAACCTGAAGGAGTGTTTCCGGGTGCACAAGTCAGATGACAGTCAGAGAAGGAAACTGGGCAGCAGAAACCGCCAATGACTGCCAGCATCCCCAAGCATCCGGAGTGCCTCAGAGGGGCAGGAGACAGAGGCTGCCAGCTGGGAGGAGGTGGCAGCTGTGGGACACCATGGGGGACCTGGTGCACCGGACGAGGCACACACACCCATGAACAAACAGACTGTCGTTCCTAGGCCCCCTGGAAGCACTGGTCCTTTCCTGGAGATCAGCGCTTTAAACTGTAAAATAACCCTTTTCCAAGTGTTCTGTAAAGCCCCAGAGAGCACGAGCTCAATGGATGCTGCCCGAAGGCCACTGGGTGCTGGCCAGATGAGCCACATGTGCTGGCTGGGGCTGGCTCAGGCTGCTTAGGAAAGGCAGTGGCCGCAAACATCACTGAGCGATTAATATCACCCAGTTTGAGCACTAACAGCTCATTGCTACCTTCCAAGTCTGGAGTGCTCTGAACACAGCATCTCACAGGGGTAGAACTGAGGACAAGGAGCAGTCTTGCTGTCTCTCAGAGCTCACTGGCAATAGGCTGGGATGAGCTCCAGGAACTCCACCACCCTAGTCCTGCTGTGAAGCTGCTGGGCTCATTCCCACAGGCAGACCCTCGATCTGCTTCCAGTCAAATGCTCTGCAGTGCTCCACACCCAGCTCTGCTCCAGCAGCAGCCCAGCCTTGCCAGCTCTGACCAACATCTCTGCCTGCCTGACAGCCTCAAAGCATATCTGGGCCCTGCCCCATGGCTCAGCCCCCTCTTCCACAGCCCGCCTCCTTCTGCAGGGCCACCGCAGAAGCCCAGCATCGTGGCCTTTCCTGGTTGATCTTGCACTTGTGGTCCGTGCTACTCCCTGCTGCCGAGGCCAGAGCAGGGGTAGCTGTGCCAGCATCGTCCTGCACACCACACGAACCACGGGAGCACCGGCAGCCTGGGCTGCCACGGAGCAGGCGAGTGACCCTACGTGGGAGCTGCTGTCCTGCGTGCTCTGGGAGGCCCAGCAACCGCTGCCTGCATGCTCGTAACCCACTCCCACCAGCCTCCCTGTACAGGCTCACCTCTTTGTACATATGCAAGTCCTGTGGCCAGCAGAGCCTGCTCATCACTCCTTCCAGCTGTGGCACTGAGCAGCGCAGGAAGCCCCAAGCACAGCACTGAGAGCAGCGTGGGAGACAGACCCACGGCAGCCGCCTCTTGTTCAACAGTCTCACACGTGGCTGAGCCCAAGCTGTGGCCAGTGTCCACGAGGAAATTCAATTATTTGGCGCCTTTCTGTAACACTGCAAAGGATTGTCTTCCAGGCACCGTGGCCTGTGCTGATGTATGCTCTGGCCGTGCCACGGTTGTGCTCAGAAAGGGAACAGAGAGCAGCTGCCGATGGAGCCACACAGCAGCCACGGGCGTGGACAGGAGGAGCACAGCCATGCCAGCAGGAGCACCAGGAGGAAGCAGGGCACTGGGAAGCTGTGAAGGGAGGCTCTGGAGCTGCTTTTTGGACCACGTGGGGTGTGCAGTGTGAGGCCAAACACAGCTGAGGCAGGTTCCAGGGCTGTCCCTACTGACACCACAGCCCTGGGACAGGCCAGAGCCAGCCCCCAGGACCAAAGTGGTAGGAGCCACAGCACTGAAGGGGGAGAGAAGGCATTCTTCACTCAGGCCCAGATCAGTGCCATCATATTAGCATGTGACAACAGCCAGCAGGGCTGTGCTGCCCTGGCCACCTGTGGCAAGTTCACACGAGCCAGAAGTTCCCAGTCACCAGTAACTGCCCAGCCCCAGAGCTGGGCCAGGAAGGACTTGCAGCCTCCAGTCTGGTGCATTGGGCAGATTTAATGGGGACACCCCAAGCCAGGTCCCTCCAGCAGCACCCCAAAGTCAGCTTTCTGAGACAACCAGACCTCCAGCTCAGGATCCAAACCATGCAACAGCCACAAATTCACTAGTGCAAACCCCAGAGGAGCTCCAGCTCTAGGAATTCCTTAAAATTACATGAGAAATCGCCACATCCCACATTCATTCAGCTTTGCAGCCCAGCAGCCAGCCCAGGCCCTGCAGCCCCACAAGCCTGCCTGGCATGTTTCTCACAGCACAGAAATGCTCCCTTGCCCATCAGATGTTTCACCAGTTCCCCAGTGCCAGGATGCCGGCTCCTCGCTGCACTTCTCCAGGGAGAGGGGCTCAGTGCTGCTGTGCCCTGTCCGTCACTCACCACCAAGCCCTGGGATTGCTCCAGCCCCTCCTGCTCTGTTGTGATTCCATAGGACTCCAGACCCCAGGCACAGGCTGTGCCATTTTCAGGCGCCGAGTGGCACCCAGTGTTATTTCCTCAGACCCAGCCCTGCACGCCTTCATCTCAGTGGTCTCCAGTGTTGTACAGGGCCAAGCCAGGGCCCACGAGCACAGGCTGGAGCCCCCCAGTCCTTGCCAGGCTGCCTCAGCGAGCTGAGGGGAACTTCTTGTTGTCTCGTTTCTCCGTGTGATAAAATGTAGCTGAGCAAGCCAGCGCCAAAACACGTGTGTGAGTCTCCTTCCTCCCCTGGAATGAACGCATCTCCTTCCCAGAGCCCTCCGGTGCAACTGGCCCAAATGCAGTGGGAGAAAATGGGGCTGCACATGAACTTAGGGTGGGGCTTACACCCATGAACAACCCTTCCCTAGGAAAGCTGTGCAGGGTGATGCCCAACACTGTTACCATCAACCAGACTAGATCCAGAAGGGCCTCCCAGCTCAAAGCCACGCACTGCCACAGGCTCTGCTCCTGAGTGGGGTTGACAGGCCCTGCCAGGTCTGTGTTACCTAGAAGATACACACACACACACCACGGGCAATGAGCACTCGGTGCAGCCTGGCTGCCCAGCACAGGGGCTGCAGTGCTTTTCCTGTATCTGTGGCACCATTTCTCCCAGGGCCCCAGGCAGACAGTTCAGGAGCAGTCGAGGGCTGGAGACAGGCCAGTTGTGTAACAGAAAAATCTTTTATTGAGTTCAGGAGGCGGAGAACTTTCTCAGTGTGATGACGACCAAGGCCACAAGCACAGATGTACCCAGGAGGGAGGCAATGACAATGGCACCAATAGCTCCGGGCCCTAGCGAGCCTGCAGGGACAGAGAACAAGGCGTGAGGTCAGCAGAGGCAGTAGGGCCCAGATGGGAAGGGCTGCAAGGACCACCCCACACCCAGCATGTCCTCAGGCATCAGGCCACACTCCTGTCCCGGAGCTCCCCGTGCCAGCCATGTCCCATGTCCTCATGCAGCCCAGGTGTGGTCCTGTGCACCTTTGGGCAGGGGGCTGTAGCCAGCCACCACCACCTCGGCCAGATCCCAGTGACAAGGACAGCTGCCACAAAGGGGGTCGGTGGTGCCCAGCTTTCCTGCCAACACCCACACTGGGAGAGTTGCTTTGCTTCTGGCAGGACCACATCCCAGCTGGTGCTTGCTGTCAGTCAGGAGCCACGAGCCAGGAAAGACACTCATGCTCCCTATTCAGGGAGCTCCAGGCCCGCTCTGTCCTGGAGAGCCCTACCTGCACTCAGGGCAGTTTTCTTTTCTGGGCAGGTGCCTGCCATGGCAGGTCACGGGCAGGAAGAAGGGTCTTGGAGCCATCTCGGGGCTGGCAAGAGCTCTGCAAGCAGAGGCTTCTCAGCAGAGAAGTTTCCACGAGCAGACAATACAGGCAACCCTCCCCAGCAGTGTGGCTTTAACCCCTCCGGGGAGGTGATAAGCCCACAGGGAGCAAATCCACCGGGATGCCGCGGGAGCGAGCCGCGGGCAGTCCCTCTCGCAGCCACTCACCGTCCCCGGCGTCCAGGCGGTGCAGGTGGGTGGTGTCCTCGGGCTCCAGCTCGGAGGTGTACGGGGGGAAGGCGGTGGCGTCCGACAGGCGGGCGGTGGTGGCGGCAGCAGCGTCGAAGGGACCGGCTCCAGAGGGCAGCTCGGGCGGCTCGTTCCAGAGGGTGGGGACCGAGCCCTGCGGGTACTCTGCTGGAAGACAAGCACCCACGGGCATGGGGGGCCGCTCAGGCTACTAGTGACAACCACAGCTCAAGCAGGTCCCTGGGCTCCAGCTGCCTGCCAGGTGCCCCCGGGGTGAATGAAGGGTGACCTGAGGGCTAAGAACTCCTGTATGGCAGAGCCCTCCTCCGAGGGGGCACCACCTCTGCTCAACAGCCATACCCAGAGCAGCCAAAGGCAATGCTTTTCTAGCAACCTAGCGCGCACACAGCACACACAGGACAACACAGAGCCCCCCAACACCCTGCAACCTCTGCTCGCACACAGACAGGCCCCACATGAACATCCACAGCTGGTTTGCTCGTGGATGCCCTTGGGACTGGGCTGGGAAGGGCTGTCACACTGCCAACAGACAGAGGCCACCGGGCCACCTGTGCTGACCAAATTCACAGCATCTCAGGGCCCTTCTGTCCTGCACCACCAGCCCGTGCAGTGCAGGATGCCCGAGGTGCTGGCGCAGCTCAGGACATGACTCCCCCAGACAGGACCCCAGAGCCTCAACTTCCCCCTGCTGCACCCCCGCCATACCGGGGAGACGAAAGCCTGGCCGGACTCTGTGTGTCTCCTGTTATTCCTTCCTGCCGTGGGTCAGAGACCAAGCCAGAGAGCCCTCCCTGTCTGTGTGTGGCTCTCCGAGCGCTCCCTGTCAATGCCCAGCTTTGTTCAGGTGGGCCCTGGCAGGAGCAGGAGACATTCCTCAGCTCCCTGCTGAAACCGCTGGGAATGTTGCACCAGGATGGGGAAAAAAGCAGGGAGGAGAAAAACGAACAACACCCACTGCCTGGGCCCACCTGAACTGACACAATGTTATCGGGACCGGGAAAGAGGGAGTCAGAAGAGCTGGAGCAAGCAGCCCGGGCTCCCTGGGGCAAGGCACAGAGGTATCTCCCCAGGCACCCCAACTCTGGCATGTGAACCTTGGTGTACCAGGGGCACTTGAAGACTTGTCCCAGGCTGTCTGTAGCCCAGGAAGAGAGGTGGCAGCAGCACATCTTGGCAGTGCCAGCCCCAGCTTTAAGTGCCTGGAGCCCTCCTTGCCTCCTGCAGACAGAAGGTACTGTGGGAGGAGAGCAAAGAATCCTCACTAATGGGCTCCACCACACTTTGTTCTCCCTTATGATCCCTCCCTGGAACAGGAGGGCCAAAACTCTCACCTCTCCTGCCTGTACAAACCCGCTGAGAACCTACTGCAGGGCTTGCATTGAAGAGTAGCTCCCACCATCCCCAGAACTATTCCAGGCTGCCCACAATCTTGGGAACACAACAAAGTTCTAGACTAGTTTTGAAAGCTCTTTCTATGAGCTGAAAAGCTGCAGGGTGTCCAGCGAGACAGCTGCCAGGTTTAACTCTGGCCCAAGGAGCATTGATAGAGACAAGTAAGTCTGCAGCGTGCAGCCTGTGCCAGTTAGATCCAGGCAGGGACACCCAGCCAAAGCTGGGCATAGCCAAGAACACCGCCTCCTCACACACTTGGTACATCCATGATCTCTGCACCAGAGGTGGCATCTCGGCTCCCCTGTACAAGCACACAGAGGTTTGTGTTCCACAAGGTCTCCCCACAAACACCTGAGCCTTTGCAGGGCCCTTCCCAACCTGTGCTGCAAAACCAACCAGCAGAGCTGAAGACTCATATCCCATTGTGTGGCTCTTCCACAAAGTGCCATTTCCATTGGATGTCTCTACTTTAAATCCTGTGGTTTCACTGCCAGAGGATGGAACAGGAGGAAATACATAATTCAGTGAGCAAATGTAGTTAATGCAGGAGAGAAACAGAGCAGAGCTGGGCTATTTAGCTGGCAACAGTGGCATGGGGAAGCTGTTGGCTTAGGAACAGACCAAACGTACAGAATGCTTTGGAAGCCTTGTTTCTAGGCTGCTTTTGTAAGGGAGAAGCTCCACACAGAAGAGCCACACTCCAGCCGTAACCTTCCTGACTCTGTCAACACTCCCAGGACCAGAACCAATGCTGCCACTGTCCCCACCTGGCAGAGGAACGCAGTGCTGGGAGGAAAGCATTGCTTCCTTTCCCAAGAATGTTTTTTCTCTCCAGAGCTGGGCGTACACCTTGTGTGTGACAAGGGACTGGTGTTAGCTCAGATGATCTTTAACAGATGCAGGCACCATCCAGGGAGACTGTATGACCTGGGCTGGGGCTTCCCAATCCCCACTCTCAAAGGGATGAGGAGGGAGCACTATCTCTTTGAACCACAGTGCAAAGGTCCCACAGGTGCCACCAGACCCAGAGGTGCCAAAAAGTCCCTACAGTTCTCAGTGCATCTAACTCCCAAAAAATTTATGGCAGCTCTCTTTGAGCAGGGCACAAGAGTTTATTTTTGATAGCCAAATACAGAGGGAACAGTCTAATTTGTTTATGCTCTCCGTGATTTTTTAAAAACTTGGATGGTTGCTGGATATGTATTTTGTTCTGACTGACACACGCTTTCCGTTTGCCCGCACGGAAAGGGCAGAGTGTGCTAAACATGCAGTTGCTGTCCGGAGTTCTTGTGGTTTTACCCTACCAGCGCTGCAGCCCAGGGAACACAACCCCTTTCAGTCGGGTCTGGTGCCTCAGGAACAGTTGTGAGCTCAGAGGCAGCAGCCGATTCCTGCACACGCATCGAGTGAAATACCCACAGCTGAGCCTCCCCAGGAGCCAGGGCTCGATGCTGGTCCCCTCCTCAGCTCCTGCCCCTCGACGCTGCTGGAGCAGGTGCCGAGGGCCTTGCCATGCGCACACAGGGTGGGGGAACACAAAACGAGAGGCTCGTTTGGGTTCCTCCAGAGCCCATTGCTGCAGCCTGGGAGAATGTCTGCTCATAACCAGCACTGTTCTCTCCATGGACCTCCTCTGATTTTCCCTCCTAACCCAAAAGCTCGTGTCCTCATGTGCTTCCACTGCTGCCAGCTGAGAAGCCCAAGCACTCATCGAACTATTCTCATGCATCCAGCAGGTTTCTTTAACAAGCAGAAGTGTCACACCTGCTTCCCTGACAGTCCCAGCGAGTGTCAGCCACACTGCCACTGGCTGGGAGTGGCAGATCTCCAATGAAGCCACATCAAATGCCACAATCCCATTTCAGTCCCCTGGCAAAAGCAAGAAAAGTGATGGGAAGGAGAGAGTTTATGTCAGGTACCAAAACCCAACACACGCACACTATTAGTAAGGTCTCATGTCTCCAAGTGAGACTTGAGGGCCTTTTCCAGTCACCTGTTGGACAGAATCTGGAGAGCCTCTATGTACGGACAGGGCACCCAGTTCAGGAGATTCAGTTTTCTGCTCTGCTGCCGATGTTTTGGGTGACCACCACAAGTCCTGCTCCTCTCAGGCTCAGTTTTTCTGTGCATGAGCAGGATCTAAACATGATCGACAGGGAAAGCAGCACCAGTGTGGGCAGGCCTGACACTGTCACCCTGACTGTGATGAGGAGGACGTGGCCTGTGAACCTTAACAAATGCCTCAGTGACAGCTCTGGACCCAGCAGCAGCCCTTCCCAGGGAAAGGGCAAATTGTAGGGAAGCTCCTTGGCCATGGGGCAAGAAACAGCATTTTTAACTTGGAAAAACACCCAAACATGCTGCCATCTCCAGGGAGGGAGTGCAACCAAGAGCTGGAAACTAAGTATCAAAGGTAAGGTAGTGCATGGCTTTCCTGTTCACCCAAAAACTTTGTAGAAATAAAGAACTAGCAAGAAACACGCTCAAAATACATCATCCATCATAAGACCAGATGTTTGATGTCTGGAAGAAAGCCATACCTTAGCTGTGCTGCCATCAGTCTCAGGACCAGTCCTACCTCTAGAAAACCCCTGTGGTGCACTTGCATGGTTTGCTTGCCCTGGAGGGATTGGGCAGGGGCAGCCAGGGGCACATGGAAGGGCTGCCAGGCTGCTGAGGCACACGAGTGACCCACCACGGCTGAGGCTCTGTGCCTCAGTGTCGGCTGTTCTGGAGGGAGGGAAGCCTGCAGCCCCTAGCACAAATGAGCTCTTCCATTCCAGCATTAGCTCTGTCTCAGCACTGAACCACAGGGGCAACTGTTGCTTTCAGACTAACACTAAAAGCCTTTTCATGAGAAATACAGTTGGAGAACACTCAGGAGAAAGACATGCAATAATCTTATTGAAGTTTTACTGGAGATGGAACTGGACGAAACGGACTAAAATTATTAGAGTGTTTTTCAGAAGGCCAGGTGGATGACGGCAGTTCTTCCTTCCCACGTGTTAACACTACAGACTGTCCTATTTTAGGGAAATCTCTTTGCTGCACAGTGTCTTCTCCCTCTCCCCAGAACAGGTTAGCTATAACCGAGGTAAGGAAACCGGAAGAAAATCTCAGTTACCATAAGGAAATACATGATGACCTTTCCAAGTGATGCAGGGGCCACTGGGACTCCAGACACATGGGCTGTAGGGAGATCTAGAGGGGATGATGGCAAAGGCAACTTGACAAAACTGCTATTTCCATGCTCAGAAAGAAGGTGGGGTGAGCTGCCAGCACAGTGACATGGTAGCCAGTGCCCCAGGTACTCGGTGACTGAAAGGTAAGACTGGAAGAGTCTCTACAAGTGACAGCCCTGGGGGAAGCCAACCAAATCTGAAGGAACCAGACCCTCCCCACAGGCCGACTGCAAAACCTTAAGGCAGGCAGATGTGGCCGTGTCACATCATTGTCCCTGGAGGTTACTTGCCAGTGGCCAATACCCTTCCTCACACAAGCTGGCTTCAGCATCTCATGGTCCTTACTCTCCACCTCCAACCTAGCTCCTTATTCAGGAGGTGATACCAGTGCCAGAAATTTATAAGGAGTGTTGGAGCGGAGCAAGGTTGAGTAATGGCTTACAAAGTCCTGGTTTAAGTCTGGACAGATCTGCTGGAATGACCACATCTTTTCCTGAAATTTGCCAAACAGAACCTGTTTACTGCTATCCATGTTCTAGTACTTAAGCTTTAAACAACTTCCTAATAATCTTTTATTCTCCTATAGTTGAAAACAAAGACACACAAGCTCCTACAGAAAGATGTCCTTGGTGAAGGTGCTTTCCTGTGTCTTTTCCTTTAGCATGTGTGCTCTGCTGCTTTTTTCCCCCCAGGCTCATTCTGATGTGCTACATTAGCTCAAAATAAGCTCATGAGCCCACATGTGAGTTTAAATACCAAATATACACACGATTCAGAAGGCAACACCTTGCAAAGGCTTTGTAGTAACTTCTATCTCACTTGGAGCTCTGAATCCATTATAGGAATTGAAACTGGGTTTGCTGATAGGAAAAACAAAAATCAGCTCTTCACAATCCTCCTGTGGTCTAGGCCTACATGCCACTTGGGTTTGGAGAAAAAGGAAGTGGAGAAGGCTTAGGTTTGTCACAGGTTCTTGAGCTGGCCATTTCCTGTTGCACCCAGATGATGTGGACAAAGGGGGTTAAAGATGTGCTTGACTGCTTCCCCATCTTTGACAAAAGGGATGTTGGAAAGAGCTCAGTAACTTGGAGAAGTTCACACTTTCAACAGTCGCAGAGCTCTGACCATGCTGTCCAGGAAACCAGACCAGCTGGGGAAGCGGCCAACAGGGAGAGGAGACTCATCCTGGGCCTGGGGTCTGCATGGCCAGCACCAGCTGCAGCCCTCTCCAAGGCAGAGCCCCCCTCCTGGAGGGCTCTGCTGGGGAGAGTCAGAGGTGCTGAGACAAGAGGGCAGGGGCTGGTGAAGTCCGAGGCCAGCAAGGGGCTGTCCGGCCCCAGGTGGCCACAGCAGGCACAGGGCCAGGGCAGGGCTGAAAGGAGGCCTTCATGAGGAGCACAAAGGGCAGCCTGTGGCAGGCAAGGCGGGGGGCTCCCATGTGCAGCAACGCAGAGCTGCGGTTCTGATGGATGCTAAGTAAACTTGTTTACAGAAAGGCAGGACTGTGTGTGTATGTGCTGAGACCAGAGGGCTGTCTGTGTGCCCCTCCCCTCTTTGTCTGCACCAGGCAGGAAATTTCCTTTTCTAATGGGGTAAAAGGCAGGAAAAGTTCCACTGTTCCTCAAAGCACCTGTACTGGGGGCAGGAACTCTCCATGTCTAATGCAGTGGAGAATCATTCTGCTCCTGGGATGGCTCACTGTCCAGGAGGGTTCTCTCCTGTCCTCTCTGAGGGAACAGGTAACAACCTGCTAGAGGCCTGAAGTCTCTGAAACACTGCAGAGAAAGCAGGGAGTGTCTCCTACACCCCAAGATCTGAATGTTGCATTCCCCAGTACAAAGCCCTTCAAGCCTCACTGCACGAGCACGACTCACCCACTAACGGGATCAAGTAAACTTGGGAGTGTGTCACAGGAGCAAAATGACACGGGGAGGCAGCGCCAGGCACAAACCACAGCTGCAATGCCAGAGCAAGCGCATGGAGAAGCTGGCAAGGAGGGGGAGCAGAGCAAATGCACCAAATATTGGAAATGTAAAACAGCACAGGAGACATCCCAGCTTGGAGAGGAAGCAGATTGAATTCTCACTGGAAATTAATCCCTTCCTGCAGAGTGAAATACTGCTAATGATTAAGAAAAGACCTTACCTGGTATGGGGGAAGAGCACGGTCAATGCTTCGGCGAGCAAGAGCAAGGCACAAACTGAAACTGTGCTAAAATGATTAATGTTCCGCTGGGCAAAAAAAGCTCATGGTTTGAGAAGGAAAGTATCCACTTTTTAGTGCTCATTTCTTAGTTACTTTGAAGGTTTCCCAGCAAGAAGGTTGTCCTAGAAGGAGAGGATACCAGCTGCACTAATTCTGCTCCTGCACCCACAGATGTTCCAGCCAGGCACAGCAGTAAATTCCCCTACCCATATGAAAGCTCCTTTAAAAAGAAGTAATTTCATAATTTGATCTGCTAGACAGCTGGCCAGGATCTCCCTGTGAGGCAAGATGCTCAGAAGAAACTGGGAGAGAACTGCAAAACAACGTTGCTCCAGGTCTTGGAAGGCAGGACAGGAATTCGGGAAAACAAATGCCATGCTCCTGCCTGTTATCCTGGCTCCAGCCTCTTCAGCCTCGCCTCCACTGCAAGAAAGGCTTTGGGGAGAGCAATTCCCCATAGGAGTTTCCACCTGTACGCTCAGAGTCCATCAGTGCAGTGAGTTTGGAAGTCAGTTTTTCCCCAGCTGTAAAACCCACCTCAGGCCTGCAGCCTTTGAAGCTGCCTGTGCCCTTGGCTCCCTGCAGCCAGCACAGCTCTGCTGAAGGCAGGAGCAGGTAAGGCTGAAATTTATAACAATCCCCAGAAAAACAGTGCCTTACACAACAGGCATCTCTCCCATTCTTCCCATCGCCTCACTGCATGCAAGTCAGAGCCAGGCACCTTCCCAGCACTGCCTTGGTGTCCCAGCTCCAGAGCGACCCCATAAGGATGCACACCTTGGCTTTGGGCTGAGGTTTTCGTGGGCACTTTCCTATTTCTGCCTAAAGCAGCTGTTGTGCTCCGCTGTAGTAGAGAGCACAGAAGGAACCAGGAATTGGCACACATGCTTTAGCCAAAGAAAAATGTTTCCTTCCATAAATGTAACTTCTTCCTGCCATTAAAAGCTGAGGGACAGCCTGTCCCATCAGCCGCTGAGAGGTTTTCCATCTCCCACTGACCCTCGGCCACCAACGTTCATGTAGGTGCTACTACTGTTCTGCTTAGGAAAAGTTACACAGGATTTTCTCCACTGAAAATATAATCTTGCTCACCAGCAGCCACCAAAGCTAGTTTCCATTAATCAATTATAATTCAATACATATTTAGAGATGTTTTCAGGGAAGGGAGAAGAGAGAGAGGCAGCGTAGTAAAGGCTCCCCTGTTCTTTTGGGCTTTAAATGCAAACAAAACTCCTTACCTGCCAGCACAGCAGGGACCAGGATGCTGCACAGCGTTAGCAGGACCAGGCGAAGGACTCTGTGGTAGGGCATGGCTTCCCTCAGGAAAAGCGTCGGCAGGAATCCTTAAAACTCTTCAAAGCACAAAACAACTCAGAAATTTCACTGGTTTAATAATTTTGTCCAGTCAAGTTAAAAAAAAAAAAAAGTCCTTCACAAGAGAAAGTGTGTGGAGAGTGCAAAGCCCAGCAGAGCCTCCCTCGCTCTGGCGAGCGCGCACCTCCTCCCAAAGGCAGCTCCACCCTCCCGAACTTGTGCCTAAAACCCCATAGGCAGCCAAGCAGAGCTGTCAGGACCCTGCCAGGCCACTGCACACATGAGCAGTTGTTGGTGAGCCCTTCCCAGAGGCCACCAGGATGCTCCTGGAATGCCTTCCCTCGGGCTGGCCATCCCGAGGCACAGGAAATAACACAGGAGCCATTGGGGCAGCTCACCCCGAGACCAAGCAGCCCATTCGAGGGCTCTGCTCTCCCTCACTGTGCAGGGTGGCAGAGCATTGCGGGGTGGGGACAGCAAAGAACAAGGGCCTCAATCTTCTGAGGCTAAAATGCTCTGACACAGAGCCAGAGCAGCTCCATGGCATCCTTGTTCCTGGGTGGAATACTTACAGAGCTGGCCTGGGAGCTGTGGGTGGTCTCAGAACTGCTGTCAAAGTCTCAAAGTGTTCCGGGAGAGTCACCTTTGGCAGACAAGGCCAGCATCCTCCTCGGATCCCAACTGCTCCAACACCACCTCCTCCCACCAGCCTCTGCCACTCCGTCCCTGCCCGCCTCAGGGGCTCATGACAGTTCACAGCACAGAAAACCCAGGTTTGTTTCAAATCACATTTGCAGCAACAAAGACTAGGGACAGGATGGGGTGTATAAAAGGGAACACTCCAGCTGATTGTCACAGAAGAAATTTCATTAGTATTTTGGAGCTGATATGACGATGAATACTTCGTGGATTCCCACCATGTAATGAATACATAAACACCACCAATGTCAGTTCTTTATGCTCTGAAAATATAACAGAAGTAGTTTCGTCTTAAGTTTCAGATTCAGATTTTTCTGCTGAGATCGCTTTGCCTTTTGGAGCCCCTATTTTCCCCTTCCCTACTGATCCAAATGACTCTTGCTACAGAAAAGGGCCCTGTCTGTCACAGAAAGTGACAAGGCAGTCACCTGAGCACACAATCTGCGCGTGCCACCACCTTCCCTTCGTACTAAACACAGAAACCAGAGTATTTCAGTATTAAGAAGTGTTATCTTCCCCACTGGTCCATTATCTACAAACTCTCATGAGCCAAGTGAGGTCCTCAAGGTTTGACAAATTAATGCACATTTTCGCTGCTTGCATTTCTGCATTTTCATTTAGCAATCAGGGAGCTGTTCCTTTCCTGCTTCCCAGCTGAGCTGGAAGCTAACAGGCTTTTGTGTATTTGTAATATGGTGTAGAGCAGTCTAAAATTAGCTTGCAGAAATTAGATCACACCGCTAAAAAACCAGAAAGCACTTATGAACCACACACCTTATATGCTAAAAAAAGAAGATATTAAAACAAAGTCAGGTTATCAGCCTAAACACAAACTGTTCTCTCAGACATCAGCTAAACGTCATGCAAGGTTACTGTATAAGACAGGCCTCAGCACACTTATTTTCCGTGGTCATGGGAATGGCAGGACATTTATCATTACCTTTTACTGGGATTTTCCACACAAAAACATAGAAAAAAAGGAAAGTAAGTCTAAAAAGGGAAACCTACAAGGTGTCCCTGTGGACCTTAGGCTGAGGGGAGAAATAAAACCTCTCATTTAGGGCAGTGCATTGGAGTGCATGGGGTGGGCACCGACTGGCAAAGGAGGCTCCGTGGCCGAGTGTTTGTGTTAAGAGCAAACCAGCCATGGCTTGATCTCCCCTGCATAAACAGCACCAGAGTGAATGCACGCGTTTCTCTACAGACAGCAGAGAAAAATTAAAGCTTTCTTGTTAGAAATTTCCAATCTCAACTTACTGGTGTTTATTTGAACTCTAAAATTATCAATTAGAAAAACCAACCAGTATTCCTCACCAGGGAAGAAATAAAGCAGCAGCTGTTGTTCCACATCCTGTGTATTTGCTTGTTGTTTCCTGATGAAAACTGATGCAAGTTGAGTTTTGGCTGAGTTTTAGCACCAGGAATTATCTCAAAACTCAGCTTTGACAAAAGCAAGCAGAAAGTTTTCTCTCAGATATAATACAACCAGGTTTTATTTAAGTTCTCTCTTTTTTCCCCCCACACTGGCAAAAGTTCAGAGGGAGTTTAAAGTTTTGTAAACATTTTAACTACCCCTCTTCCCCCTTTTATGAATTTACAAAGCAAAGGAGACAGGGAGACCAGATTTGCAACAGTTCCAAGTCTCTCCATGCTATTGGATCCAAAAACTATATACAAGTCTGCAGCAGTCTCTGTATAGTTACTGTACATGTTTGGGGACAGGGGGAAGAGAGAGGAGGAGGAGGGGAAGGTGACCCCAAAAAATGAATAAACCCAAACAAAATAAAATCCAAAGCCAAACTGCTCTTGAGCAACTCAAACTGTTTTCTTTAGGCAGTGATGACAGAAAACCAGACACCTTTATACAACTCCACCAAAACTGCAGCGTATCTCCCTTCACAGGTTACACCCCTCTGGGGACGGGAGATGGGACCAGGGGGTTCAAACTAAGTGCATTTGGCAGTTTTCCTTCTCTGTCGTTTGTGGTGTGTGGGGGGGTGGGGGGGTAGGTGGGTAGGTGGAGCAGGGAAGGTGGTGTTAATCTTTCGGTGAGAGAGGAAGGTTATGATTCCATAAACACTTAGAGGTTATGGATCCCAGTGAAGGTGCGTGAAGTACTTTTAAGGTGTAGAAGATAAGCAGGGCCATCATTGCACAAAGCTTCGTCCTCCAGTGTCTCTCTCCATGACGAAAGGGCATCTCTGCTTGATACCTAAGCACTGCTTCAAGTGACAACCAGCTGAGGCTGCTGGCACGTCTCTGAAAGCCAGGGTCCACCCTTTCCAGAGACTACAGATCCACACTGTAAAGATCCCACTGTCTCTTAAACGAGACAAATTTGCAGGAAAAGAGCTCAAAATAAACTGGTCCTAACCCTCTGAAGGTAGCATTTAAGGGGTAAATTCAACCTGAAAGAAGAGATGCCACCCCCCTTTTTCCAGAGCAGAAGTCCCCACTTGTCCAGGAAGGCTGGAGAATGCTGACGGGAACTCCAGCAGCTTCAGCATCACCACCTAATGAAGACAGACTCGAGCTTTCCCTCCAAAAATAATGTGCTGAGAAGGGCTGGCAGGGGGTGTGCAACTTCAAACCAACCCAAGCTAAACTGTGCCCGCTACCGCCCCTCTCCTGTTGCCAGTTCTAAGGGTAGCTTATGAATGCAACTCCTGGCCAGGAGAGCACCTCTTGCCCTGATGGAGCAGCCAAGTCAGTATCTGTGTGGCATTTTGGTTTTGACCAACATCTGTTAACCACAAACTCTCTCTCAATCTCTCTCTTTCTCTCCATATGACTGCGTGTGTTGGATGTGGTAAGAGTAACCAGGAGAAGGAAGCAATGCTTTGCAGAATCCCAATTGATTTTTTTTCCAGGTATGTCAGCAGAATGAATCACAGCACAGTGAAAGCTTGCTGCCCAATTCAGCCTTGTTGTGAACAAAGCCTAACTCCCACCCTCCCGGGACTCTGAACAAAGTCCGCTGGAGTGGGCTGACAGTAGGAACAACGCCTGTGCAGTCCTGGGCAGAAAGGGTTTGCTGGGGCCAGAGGAAGCAGCCTGAGATGATTGATCCTGTGATTCACTGCGAGGCAAAGAACAACACAAGGTGGAGAGTACGGTGTCCAAACAGAGAATCCATGGTTAACAGATGCAGGAAAAGCCAGTTGATTTGCACATGCTCAGTAGTCTTCCAAAGTCTCTATTTCTCCCATATTGAGCCGCTCTGATGAAGCATTCACTGAAAACCCTGTGAACCAAGAAGGACTGGTGTTAAAAATCTGGATGTGGCATACTGTACTTGGTACAAAACATCTGTTACGTGCAGTAGCACCTGTAAGAGAAAATGAATCCAGGGATAATTCAGTAAGGCTACAGATGCAGTCATCCAAACTGTTTGACTTTTTCCTTAACAAACTAAAGATAAGCAACTGTATATTTAGATAAGCACTACTTGGACTTTAAAACCAGATCAGAAAACTGTTTTCAAGTTCCATTTAAAAGATGTCACCTGCAGAGCCAGTACAAGGCACATCTACATGTGGTGGCAACGTGGCTCTGCAACATCTTGAAAGGGAGCGTGCTTAAGTCAGCAGAAGTGGCTGTCAACACCACACTTACGTGGTCTGAGAGGCAGAAATGGCCATTCTGAGAACTTCGAATCCACAAGTGGAATCATGCTCCAACGCTTCAGGAGTTGTCAACAATTTCACCCTTTACTTTAAAGTCTCAATGCATGTACCTATGAAATCTAGTAGCAATTACATCTGTTTTCATGCTTTTGTACAAACTTCCATCTCAGGAGTACAACATGAAAATGTACAAAGTTACCCAGGGCCATGCAGGTGGCTCAAGATGCACCCAAACTTCTACCCAACCTTTTAGCCTTATGTGCTGAGGACATGATGAACATGAGAAAAGTGTGAGAAAGAGTGAAAACACTTTCAACAAGGAAACAAATCCAATATATCAAATGCAGCTTTCCTACTGAAATTCCATTTTTAAGGCTGTACCAACCCCATCTGGAGTATGAGAAAAGGTAAAGTTTTCCTGTGTAAGGCTACTAAACACAAAGTTGACACTTCAGTGTCTTGAGAGAGCTACACTGGTTTGCACTGTGCTAGACAAGCAACTGCTTTCCACTTATCTTGGAGAGGTAAGAAATGCTCTGTTCAGTAGTTTAGGAAAATTGTTCTGGCTCCCTCTCGTGGTAGTGTGGCCTAAAAGCACCTGAAATTATTTTGTATAAGAGCGAGTGTACACATTTTTAAAAAGCTGCACGGGCTACTTACTTCTCTTACAGTTGCAACTTCTAAATTGTGTTTAGTGATTTCTTCTTCACATTACATGAGTTGTTTTTTTAATATATTCAACTGAGCACCCAGATCAGACTCAGTGGATGGGCACCTTGGGGGGCATAAGTCAGGATTCCACCGAGAAGTTCCATACACACCAATGTGGAAATCACTGATTTAGTTGAAGAGTATTGACTTTGGTGAGACCAAAAATAAAAGAAAGACAAAAAACAGACGCAGGGCTCTGCTAGAGCCTTCAAAAAGCAGTGACTTCAGGTGGACAATACCTGGCTGCTCCACAGCAACTGGGCTCAGCAGAAACAGCGCAACAAAGCCTGGCCCGGTGCAGTGCCCTGGTTTCCTCTCGGTCACACAGGGCACAAACGTGGACACATTTATTCCACACGAACACAACAGTGACCTGTCACCCCACAGTGTCCATGCACTCACACCACGCCCTTGTACCTTAAAAGCTACTTCAAAGAAACTTTTCCATCAGTGCTACAGGGGCTGGTTAATACCAGCCTCACGCAAAAATTAAGACAGAACATAATAAATAAAGGACTGCTAATGATGTCATCATCTCCATGGTCTCCAACTGAAAATCTGTGACCACTTCAACCTTTGCTGTCTTTTCTGACTAGGGTGGTGGTTAGCTCCAGGAAAAAGGTGGGATGGCAAAGGCAGCCTCAGAAAGCTGCTCCTCATAAGAAAGGAAAACATGCTTTTCTTCAAAGAATGAATCAGCATTAAAGCAGTAAAATAGCCATGAATCAACTCAAAAGAGGAAAGGCAATTTAACTGACATCCCTGAACTACTTAGAGGTTTTCAGGTAATAACCCAGATATCAAAGAGGTCATTACACGAGAGAAAGTTCAACAGAAGTTTTCCATGAGACTGGTACAGAATTTTTCAAATCATTAAATAAATAACACTACTGAAAAAATTCTAAAGACATTTCAACTATTCTACTCAAATTCAATATTACCATTTAAGGTCAATAAGAATTCTCTACACCGCCCAAAGCAAACCACTACTACCAAATTAAACGTTAATTTTTAAAAATTAAAACTGACCTAACAAGCTGGGATCTGCTCGAACCATTTTCTGTTTCTTCTTTTTCTTCCCGCTCTGCACAGCCTCAAAGTTGGACTGCTGGTTGTTGCTCTGATTGGTCTGAAAGACTGAATGTAGCGAACTGTGGTTCATCCCCCACACTGAATCCTAGAGAACAAATTACGGACAAGATTATAGAGCACAGTGAAGTCTGGTTTATTTATACAGAAAATATTCAGAGAGCTCAAAGCCCTTCCTATGTCCATGTGACAGCTCTAGCTACTGATGTATCCACCTCACCTTCCCACAGCATTTCCCGGATCACCATGAAAAAGCACTCTTTGATCTACAGCTGGCCTCAACTGTTAAGTTACAAAGGAAACGTGAACCTGTGGTAAAAACTGGAAAGCTGCTTTACTGTCTGCATTTGCCAGCATGTGTGAAACCCTGCTGATGAATCCAGCAGGGGTGCTGACTCTCCAGCCTCACACAATCCCCAGGGAGAGCAGAGCCACCTTTACCTGCTGTTGCTGCTGTTGCCGCTGCTGACTGGCTTTCTGTTTGGCACGGCGCTCGAGGAACTGCTTGGCAAACTCCTTGGCCTCAGGAGTATCTCCAAGGTAGGCTCGGATGTAGTCATGGACCTCATAGGGAGACTCCACTTCCTTCAGGAAAGAAACAAACGTGGGAACTGCAAGAAGAAGGCAGACCATGAGGGAGTGCATGTTGATAGCAAATATACACATGCAATAAACACCAATGTCAGATTTCTGTGTCAAATTATTTGCTGCTCTAGCAGCTTGCCCTTCCCAGTTCCCTGCAATAAAGCCCTATCATGCAATGCAGGATGAAACTGGATCCTCTTCTATCTGCCTGATAATGCTTCCATGACTACCAGAAATCCTCAGGAGGGCTCGCTCTGACTGACAGACTTTAGAACTTTTTCAAATCCCACTGATTTTATATAGTTAGACAATGAAGACCAAGAGGATGCAGCTGGTTCTCCTGGCCACTATGTAATGATGTCCTTTTGCTGAGTGCATTGGAAACATTAGTTTGATGTCATTACAGTCCCTCAGAACTCCTTTGTCAGGAAACAGAACAGATATTGTTCCTCCCATTCCTTTCCATCTCTTACCATCTAAGTTGTTGGCTGTGTTGAGTGCATGAAGCATCTGTTCACACCACTGAGTGAATCCATCCTGGGCTTTATTAACCCCCTGGAACAATTTCAACAGCTTCTCCTCTTCTTCTACCTTCTTGTTTTGTCTACTTGTAATACCTACAGATTTGCTGAGGTAAAGAAAATGCATATAATTAGATTATCAGTTACCAGGCTTACCCACAGTACAGTATATAGAACAGTGTTGTAAGACTATTTTACAAGATGCAACCATTTTTAAGAATCAAATAATTTTCTAAACAGGTGACAAAATGAACTGTGAATGGTCACCTATTAGCTATTTTTGTTGTCAAAACAGATCCTGAATGAGACAGGAAAAAAAAGGAAAACACATGAAGATGTTCAAACTGCTAAGTGATCATGCCAGGAGTGGGAGCCTTTCTCTGCAAAAGCTCCTTCCCTGGTTCCTACCTGAGGCTGGCATTGCTTTTGTTTTTATTGGTCGAGTTACGAGGTCCCACTTCCTTCACTGCATCATCCCAGAAACCCATGTTTGAGTTTTTGGTATCGGCATTACTCCAGATGCTACTGACTAGGTCAGATGCCCACTGGTTGCTGGGATTAGTGTTTAGAGAGCCCCACACTGAATTCCCAATGCTGGTGTGCAGGTTAGAGTGCTGTTGAGACATAACAAAGAGATGCTGGTTATTAGCACAGACCCAGCAGAACAGACATGAACAGACAGAGGGAACTGGCATGGCTGCTTTCCTACATGTACTGATTAGATAAATAAACATACCGTGGTATTTCTGACTCTGTTCGGCTGCTGGTGCTGCTGTTGCTGCTGTTTCTGCATCTGCCTTGCCTCTTCCTGCTGTATCTCCAGCAGGGACTTGGTGGTGCCTGTTGGTTTGGTGACATTACCCCAGCCTGACAATTTTTGCTGCTGTTGCTGCTGCTGTTGCTGGAGGGCCTTCATTAGCTCACGCTGCTGACGTCTTTGCTGTTGCATGCAAGACAAAAGTGCTCGTAAATACTTTCAGAAGATCATCACTATTCAAAAGTCTAACTTGGAAACTGGTTTTAAACTGATTTCACTTTCTTCTGTAGAAGTCTGGCTGGCCTATTATTGTTTTGGGCCATTATAGTTCCTCCAAAAAGGGAGGCATTAGCTAACCAGTAAATACAAATTGTTTATTAGCCTGGCACAGACTAAATTTATCAAATCATGTCTGCAGTCAGCTTCTTGGAAGAAGACCTTCTCTCCTACCATCACTTGTTCCCCCCATAACCCATCTTCCCTTTAACTGCCCTGGTCTTGTGCATATCTTCGAACATGTCAAAATACAGACATGAAATAATTTTATACTGTTTTGTGAACATATTACACTCCCAGGGTTAAAAGCGTGCAGTTTTCCCTTCTTTCAGATCCTTGTACTAAGAAGTGATAAAAACTTTCACACAAGTATTAACTGAAACTATGCCTGAAGGATCGGATTTTATTCAAGTTATGCTATTTCAAAGAACATTCCTCATCCTCACCATTCCTTCTAATAACTGAAGTGACAGCTAAGCAGTCCCACAGCTAAGTCCCCTCTAACAACTTGCTCTCCACTGCTGTCAGTGTTTACCTCTTCTCGGAGCTGCCGTTCTCGTTCTTCTTCTAACTTTTGGATTTCTGCCAGTGACAGTGTGGTCTGGGATTGACAAGCTCCTGAATTTGATTGCTGACCCCATGTTGAAGATGAAGGGAGCTGGGCCAAAACAGACATCATCGGGAATTACAAAACATTTTAGAGAATACTGCTGGAGTATAATCATAAAAAAAACCAGTAGAAACCCAGGGGAAAAGAAAGGCCACCTTTAAAGTTTAACAAAATCCTAGGAAGTATAAAATGGTATAATAAAGTATGAAAAAGTAGAAAATAGAAATGGTACATTCTTTGAATTGCCCTCTTATGCATCAGTCTTTGACAGTGTATCAAGAATAATGTAACACATCATTACCTGAAAAAAAGCAATCCATTTAGATTTCAAAGACTTTAGGAATTCCAGGCTTTAGAAACTTTGCACTGGCCCTTGCTCATTGTGGCAGAAAAAGCATCTGTGCCCATCTGCGATGCCTTCCTAGTGTACTTCTACTGACAGAACATTTTTGGTTTTTAATTTAATTCTTTCTTCTCGCATCAACTCTTTACCATCTTCCCTCTCCGGACAGCTCATTCATCCCTGCTCTGCCCAAGCTGCTACAGACCACCCTGAATGCAGCTGTGGCTTTACTTCCCATGCTAGGCTGAGAGGAGGTTAAACTGCAGGAACCTTCAACCTTCATTTTAACTGCAGGTTACCTTCATTTGTGCAAGTTGCTGCTGTTGCTGCTGCTGCTGCAGCCGCCGCAAAGCCTCCTGCTGCTGCTGCCTCTGCCTCATGATCTCCTTCTGGCGCTGGAGTTCCAGCTCCTTGCGCTTCCGCTCCTCCTCCTCCAGCCGCTGCCGGGCCGCCTCCTCCTCCATGCGCAGCCGGCTCTCCTCCAGCCGCCGCTGAGCTTCCTCCTCTTCACGTGCCCATTTGGCAGCCTCCTCTTCCTTCCCAGGACACAGAAAGGAATAAAGTCTAAGGAGGCTTCGCAAAATTTAAAATACTCTTAACTCTGTGGCACTGATATTTTGACAGAACAGAGAGGGACCATGTTATCTGTAAACTGTGAACTGTACTGTTTGGGTTGTCCATTTAACTTTACATTTCTCAGGCAAGAAAGCCCAGTAATATAGCCTATATTCCCTAAAAAAAACATGTTTCCCAATGCTCCACCAAGGAACTTGGTGGAAGAGAATGACATCTCCTTAATTCATACCAGCTGATTTCTTTTACTACTTTCCTTCTAGTAGATACACACCTTTCAGTCTGAGCTACTGCCTGCTTATACTACTTACAGTACTGCCACACTTTCAGGGGAATAAAACTTGGCAGAAATAACAGGAAAGAAGAGACAGGTGACAAAGATGGCATTGCACAGAAAGACTGCCAAAACTGATCATCTCAGACGACACTGAAGATAACAAAGTAAAAGCCCAGAGAGTGCTAATTCAAAATGAACTCTTGTTCTGGTACTGTATTCTGCCTCAGAAAGGAGTACAAATACCATGCTGCAAAGCCATTCTTAAAGCTCAACCGTGAAGGAAGACCATTCACTCCACCCAAATCTCTTTACCTAAGGGCATATTGGATTCTGATTGTTTTGTCTGAAGTCAGGATACAAGTAAACAACCTTTTATTCACTCACTTGATACTATCTGCAAGCTCTGCTTTCTTTGACCAAAACTGATGGTCTCTCAAGCACTGGTCCAAGTTTCAAAGCCTGTTTGTTGTGGCAGCCTCCATAACTAAACACAAGAGGTCCCTTTTGCCATTTTTCACCTGTTTACGAATTAACTCCTCTCGCTGACGTCTTTCCTCCTCCTCTCTTCTTCTCTCCTCCAATCTCCTAAGTGCTTCCTCCTGTTGTTGCCTCTCCTCTTCCTCCCGCTGCCGCCTTAGTGCAATTTCCTGCTCTCGTTGTCGCCTCAGGGCCTCTTCCTAGAGTTGGAAACAAAATGTCAGCCTATAAATGCCATTTTATCAACAAACCACATCAGAACACAGATTACAGCACTGTCTGGCCAAATGAGTAGCCTCAAGAAAAGCTCCCTAGCTCCAAACTAAGCTCTACCAAAACATTGCATTAAGCACGACAAACCCAGATGTTAACAAGTATTTTTGATGCAATGTGCATCTCCTATATAAATTATTTTAGTGAAAAAATAAACAGAAGAAATAATTGCCTATCTTTGGTTTTAAGAAGAATGGCGTCGAGAATGACAACAAAGGGTGAGACTCCTTTTTCCACTATGCAGCACTAGCAGTACTTGAACATTAGATCTAGAAATATTTTAATGTGTGGGTATCATGAACTCCTTTTTTGGGGGCTGTCAGCTGTAAGTTGGAAGCTTTTCCTACTTATAGGAGTTTCTGAACACTGACTGTTCAAGAGCACTACACAAGCTCAAAACCACATCTCCAGACACCAGAAAGAAGCTGAAGCAGCCCAGTGCACTTAAGGACAGTGTTACTTTTGAAGTCTCAAGGGCTTTGACTGGGCTCTCCCTATACTATTTAAATACTATGGGTAACAACAGGTCTCTTAAGGGCTTTGGTTTTGGGCGATCCCTAAATTATTTAAATAGCTTCCAATAAATTATGTTTTGTTTTCCAAGTCGTAAAATTATTTACTTAACTCAAAAATTAAACATCAGCACCCTTTCCTATCAACATGAACAGACATTTTTCCATTCTGCTACCTGGGTTTTTTTGAAGAATAGGGGACAAGCAGCTTCCTGAGTATTGTTCAATGGGATCCCACCTGAGGACTTCTTCCACCAGTTCTGACTTTCCCTTGTATAAGAAAACCTTAGTTTTTGCAGCCTTTTCTGACCCCTGATGTCCAGCAACTGAGTTGAGGCCACCCTACTTTTCACCCCAACCTGTTGTCTCTTTCTGACTTACCTACCAGCTCAACCTGAAGATCTTAATTTTGGACAAGAACTTTTTTAGGCTTTTATAATTTTATATTTTCCTTTAAAAATGACCACTACCACAATCATACTCCTACAAGTTTTTTATAAGCAATACATTATTCACAGGATGACGGGGGACTAATTGTGCAGCATGGATGTAAACTCTGGTAAATCAAGGAAGTTAATTGTGAAAACTAAGACCCTTGTATTCAATCTGACACCAAAGCTTCATGTATACACAGCACAGATAAACTGCACTACAGCTCCCTAAACAACTGCCCTGGGTTTTCCTCTGACAATGAACTTCAGATGCCTGCAACAAAACTGTCAGTAGACAGAACATCTTTTATAAGCAAACCCATGGCACTGAACAGCTGCTGGCTGCAAGCCAACAATTCATTTATACTCCTGAATATCACTTAAGTGTTTGGTGCTAGATATAAGTGCAGCAAGTGGTTTTCTTCCACTAGCTGGACATAGAACAATAGTCTGTGATTCATTTTCTCATTAATCAAATCAGCTTCAAGTGTAAAATATACCACCTGAACCATTTCTGAAATTTGGGTCTGTAACTGTATTAATTGGACACATGCAGTCAAGTCACAGTAATCAAGTGTGCCCAATACAAGTGCTGAAAAATTTCTGCTCGTTATATCTTTTATTGAAAAGGCTACTGAGCAGGCCAGAGGTGCCAGTCCCTTGTTTGCCTGGAGACCACAGAGCAGGATCTCAGCTCAGGAGTCCTTACTGCCAGCCAAGCTGGGAGCTCTCACTGACACAGCACATAGTATCTGGGCAAGATGAGCAGTCACCGAGTCCTCCTGTGGGACAGCACTTCGGTGACATCTCCGCCCTACTCTCCCTTGGGAAACGAGGCTAGAATTGCCATTAAGAAAGCTGCACGGATCTCTTTCTTGCTCAGGCATGCCAGGAGAGACACTGTTGAATGACAGCAATAAAAGACTTCTCTCCCCTACAGAACTAAAGATGAACAGTGTTGGACTGACATGAGGAAAAAAAAAACCCTGTAAGATAGGAAAAGCTGGGAACCACGGCCTTTTTTCTGACTCTTCACAGCTATAAAAAAGGTTGTCTTAATATTTACTTCTGTATCTTATTATTTGATGTTTTTGTTTGAGCATGTCACCAAAACCATTCAAAGCTCCAGCTTTCTGCCACTGACTGGTATGGGAAACAATCAATCCTTTGGCTCTTAGCGTTCCCATGTTCGTAGATTCCTGCTCCAAGACATTCCCAGTGTTCTTTAGCATCTTTCTTAATAATTGTTTTCAAACATACACATTTTGCTGTACAGACAGCTTATTTGCAATCTTTTTAAAGTATCTGTAATGTTACCAAAAAAAATCCTTAAGCAGCAATCCCCAGTTCAATAGACTCTGGATTTTTAAATAAAATAGATAATTTTTTGCAGTTAGGGACACCTGCAATTCTGCTTGTCTGTGTTACTAGGGCTAACAAATATTTTTGCTCTCCTCTTTGAAACAGGTATTTTAAAGGGAGCACTAAAGACATAATTCAGAGAAAACAATTATTAGCTGGTTATTAAACCTCAAATTTTGTTCCTGAAAGCAATCAATTATTACAAAATAGAAGATACCAGACCAGAGACAAAAACAAAATACAGGAGCTACACAAGCTGGGCATTACTGTTTGCAATTCTACAGTGCAAAGTAATTGATGAAAACTGTGAACAGAACTGAATTCAACATTTGGTATGACATTTCATCCTACAGAATTGAATTTCTATTAGTTATTTTTTTATTTAGAATTCACCATCAACAGCATATTTACTAACCTTATATACTAGTCTTTTATGCAGTATTACATCAAAAGCCTTCCTGAAGTCCAGGCAGATTAAGTCTACTGCTTCACCCCTCTCAGCTCTCACTGTCATCTCCTCAAAAGAAGTTAATCAAATTTGTTAAGCATCATCTCCTCTGCATAAATCCATGCTAACAAATCAGTTCATCCCTGATTCTACAATGCCTTCCAGTACAGAAGTCAGATTCAAATATTAGACCAGTTTCTTTTTTTAAATACAGAATACAATGTTATTTTCTCTTTTCAGAGAAGTGCTTAAACGCTTTGTTACCTTTTCAAGATATTACTGCTCAGAATTAAGCATTGTGGCAATTATTGCATTGGTAATGAACTAAGATACTTGCTGTTACTGCTTTTCAACCCCGTTCTGCTTCCTTCGTGTAAATAGTTATTTCCCATGGCATCTCAGAACAGGAGAGTCAGACTGTTTACTGTGCAAATCCAAAGTGGACAACAAAACTTTGGAATTTAACAGACATTATTATACACAGAGGCAAAACTGTTAGAGTGAAAAGAAACAACCCAACTCTACTTGAAGCCAGCACAGGTGACGCACATTGAGTTACCAGGTGATCAGCTGAAAAATGAGTTCTTGTTATTGAACCAGATCTAAAGCAATCTATCTCAAAAGTTAAACTTTTAAGTATATTATTGCTTCAATGCTAGTTTGACCTCAAGTGGAGGATGCTTTTCCACTGTACAGCGTAATGACTTCCTGCACACAAAGTAGATACACTAAAGCAAGGAGCCATTTATTTGCAGACTTGATTCCAAAAGATACCATGAAAGTTATCTACATCATACTGTGCCAATTAAAATAGATCTTCTGTGACAAAACCCAAACCCTAAGTGAACTGAGATCTACAACGAACTTTCAAACAAAATTAGAGATTCTAGAGGCTTCCTCTGAAGTGTCTGATCCTTAAAGTAGGAACACGCTTTACGACTGCTTACCTAAGCTCATAAGAAATATTATAAAGGACAGAATTATTTAGTACTTTTGCCTGTTATTCATGTGGTACTTTTCAGGACATTTACTGACTAACTCCTTAGCGAACAAGCTCAGCCTTGTGCTTGCCCTCATCCTTCACAGGCGGAGTGAAAACTTTTAACTTTCACTGTCTTTCCCTGCTGCAACACTTAAGGAACAACTACCATTTTCTTCCATACAGAATTCAGAAGTTAGTGCTAAAAATGCCAAACTAATAATGTCTCCATTTTGTATTCTTGGAAGATTAAGCACAAACTACAACTCCTACATTCATTCTGCTACTGCAACACTGACCATATAATTCTTTTTAAGAAATATGCTCGACCAAACTACATCCCTTCCTTTCCCCAGCATCAACTCAAGTAAAAAAGCTGACGGACTCTATTACCCAGATAATAATTTATTCCAAAAAATAATTTATTAAGTTAAAAAAAAAAAAAACAGGGAAAAATAAGCTGAATGTCACATCACTTTTTTTCCACTATAGCCCTCTACCTCTTATTCATTTGAAACAGCTGCTCAAGCTCCATCTACTCCAGAACATATCTTCATAAAACACTCGACTGCATAAATGGCAAATAAAGATTAAAACATGCAGTAACTGGGCAACTAACTAAAGTCTAACGTTGACACTAAAAAGTTGAGAGGGAATATTCCACATGGAATAAAGGCCCTATGCTCACAAACAGAAACCTATCTTAAAGAGAAGCATCAAAGCCCATTTCTCAGATTGCAGTTTGGGCTCTTAAAAAAATTAAGAACAGAAGAATAATAATTTAATATACTCACATGAAAAATATTAAAACTGTCTTCATACACACCTACCAAAGATTAATTAGACCCCACAGGATTCTTAAAGTGAGTTTTATAAAGTATTGTAATTAATTAGAGATTAACTACATTGAGGAAACTCACTTGCTTCCTGCGGGCCAGTTCTTCTTCTTCCCGTCGTTTCCTCTCATCTTCCTGCTGCCTCCTAAGTAGCTCTTCTTGTTGCCTCCGAAGCTCCTCCTGCCTTTTCCTCTCCTCTTCCTCTCGTTTGGCCCTCATTTCCACTTCTCTCCTCTCTTGCTCTAGCTACAATTCACATAAAACTATACTCAGATGCAGGTAACGTATTCCTACACCATTTCTTAGGGCAACTCTGCTGAAATTATAGTAACAGCTTAACAGATGAAGCCTCTGAGAGATGCTCTCCCTTAATTGCAATTTTACCTATTGGCTGGCTGCCTACTGGGGTCAGATTCCTGAAACAGTCTAGAACAATTCTGGACAATTTCTGTTTGTAACAAACTGATGAGAGAGAACTGGTGTTCTCTAGTCAGTCTTTCTACATCAGCTCCTCAAAATACCCTCTAACTCTGGAAGCGAGTAGTGAGTTGCTTTGCAGTCATCATAAAATAATAATTTTCAGGAAAGGTACAGAGTCATACAGGTTCAAACTCACAAAAATAATTTAATACTAGAGTACATGTGGAATAACCCTGGAAAATAGGACTCTTATGATCCCCCAAACCAGTTCTGGTGAAAATCACAAGAATTAAGAGAACAACTACCTGGTCCCAACTCAGGGCTTGGCCTGACAGCTCATGATGATCTCAGTTTAAAACAGAGGTGGCTAGTGAAGAGGTTTTAATCACAAATGTAGAACACGACCGCTATTTGAGAGGTCAGTAGTACCTCCACAGCAATGGTTTCCAAACAGCTGTCCACAAGGATTTCATAATTTGTTTTTATAACCCCTATTCTCTTTATGGTGTTTTCCATGAAAACCTAGTCAAAGTCATCCATTGAAGAGCTCGATCTTCCATTGGCTCAAGAACCACAATTACACTGCAGAAGAGCAATCCCAACTTCTTACAGTACAAAACAGTTTCTGACCTTTGCAGCTTTGGCCTTCTCGAGTTGCTGAAGTTGTTCTAGAGCTGGTCCCTGAGCTGCAGTATCAATGGGCAGATCCCAGACACTGCTTCCTTCCCAGACTAGACAGTGAAGAAAACAAACATTGACAAGCAAAAATAAGCACACGAACAAAACATAACTGAAAGGGGAGACTCTTGTGTATGCTGTTACTATGTTTCAGGAACTCAAATCAAGTTAACACTTCCACCTTTGTCAGTAGAGGGCCGCCTTATCTTCCTGCAGAACAGGGCTTGTCCATGACTGAAGGAAGGCTGGGTTTCCTAAGAAATTCTACAGAAGAACCAGCTATTCCAACTCCTCCTCCCATCAGAGCAGAACACCCTTAAATAGAACAATCCCTTCAGATCTAGACTTCCCATAAGCATTGGAAAAATTACCATATTCTTCACTACTCTCAAATGGAACTTATACTGCAAGGCAAAGTAGGCTGATCCAGTTAAACATCAAGATGCAGAAATAACTTCCCCTTGTGTCAAAAAGGGAAGGATCATCTCAAAGATGCTGACTCTTAATGCATGGACTTTTCCCAAGAGACCTGACCCAGGCTAAGCACCTTACCTGTAGGCTGTGAAGCTGACTGAAGTTCCCATATTGAGCCAGTGTCCGGCACTGACACAGACCTTGTAACGGGTGGCATCATGTTCTGTTCAGATATTCTGTAATACCAACAGGAAGAGTCAACATGCCACTTCCAGGGAGAGGAGTGCCCTGAACACGCATGAGATTCAGTAACTTGTAACACACTGCTTTCCTTCCACACCTCTATTTAAAACAAAAATATGATGTGGACAACACCAGTTGCTTGCAGAGTTCTTGCTGATCTCACCCCTGCTGCTAAGTCAAGAGCTAAGCTACAGTTTTGCATTTGCTGCTTAGAGGCCAGTTTGAGGAACAAGCATCCAGTACTGCAGAACAGGCAAAGCCCCTCTGTGACCAGCACAACACATCTGCCAGACAGTTACAATTTCAACTCCTCATTTCCATGAACACTCTCTGAGGCAAAGGCTACATTTATAAAGAAGTACTCCATATCCTGAAACTGCTTCCTATTATTCTGATACACACTCAATTCTCATTACCATCTATAAAATACGTAATCCTAAAATATGAGCAGGACAGACAGCTGACAAGATGTAATTGTTGTTATATACAAACTAGAGTACAGGAAGAACAGAAGTCTGGGCTAGCTCACCTCATCTTCAGGGCCTGGAACTGTTGCAGGAGAATAGCGAGCTGCTGCTGCTGCTGGGAGGAGAGGGCTGCCTTCTGCTGCTGGGCCAGCATCTGTGCATACTGTTGTCTTCAAAAGAGAAGCAGACAAATGGTATTTGTTCACTTACGCCCAAGCTGCAGACAGATTCATGCTCTGGGACTAATGCCCACTGACCCATATAACGTACATGCTAAATACTAGAGGAAACCACGGAACTGGAGCTTGGCAAGAATCAAAATATAAGAATACAGCCAGTTGGCTCACATGAGCAGAACCAGACTTCTCTTCACCCTCAGCTATGTCACCTGGCTATTACTGCCCCATGTTTCTCTTGTAAGCTGTGCAACACTACTTTCCTGTTTTGTCTAAATTCCATAACGTTAGCTCAAATTAATCTGGCTTTGATCACTGCCCACCCACAATCAGTCTTTTCCCCACTATGACAAGGCATTGCCTAGTACAGGAGCAGGCTCTTGCCTCATTCAATCATAAGCTGACAATCAGCATTGAAAAACTGTAATCATGACACATGCTTTCAGGATCCCCTGAACACGCAGTCTATCTGACTGCTTTCTTTCCTCCAAGCTGCTGCAAAACAAGCTGTCAGGAACTGGCCGTAACTGAACAACTGACAGCTTTGGCAAAATGGATGACAAACTGCTTTGCCCAGCAGGGCCTTCCACTGATCTTCAAAGAGCTGAGCAAGCAGACCAAAGATAAGTTCCACCCTCTCCATCTCCAGTTCCAAAGATGTGTAGCCTTCCCCTGACATCACAACAGCTGAAGGTCATTACTAGGACACCTGGGATTCAGTCTGACATAACAGCTACCTATAAAGCAAGTCTCACCAAAGTAGCTATGTGTGACACTGAAAAAGACTCTGAAAAGTGAGCCTGGGGCAGCTGCACTGCCCTAATCCTGTAGACTATCAACATCTCTGGTGTTTGTGGAAGCAGCTATTGCTGTTGGAGGTGAAGCACTCCCAGCCCATTGCCCAACGAAACGACGACAAGCAGCTGAACCCAGATGACTAAAAAGGCAGAGCAGAACAGAGCCACTGGAAGATCTCTGGGACAGGAAGTCTTACTGTATTAAAAGATGTTGATACTGGAGGTGCTGCATTTGGATCAGAGCCAACTCTTGCTGTCTAGTCAGTCGCTCTTGGTCCAGCTCGCCCTACGTGTAGGGATAAAACATTCTTTTTCAATAACATACTAAAAGTAGTAGATTGCAAATGCAAGAAATTTAAAAGTTGTATTTTGACCAGAAAAAAAAATGAAAATAGCAAAAAACCTAGACCAAGATCAAGATTTACAAAGCCTGTGAAATACACAGCACCTTTACTTGTCACAGGACCCAGCCTCCCAGCCACAAACATGGCAAACCAAACATTTTTAAATTACATGTCTTTTCTACTCTTGCAAAAGTAATCTAACACCAAGTTCAACTTTGGTGCTTGGAACACCTGCAATTCCAAGACAGAGTAGATGACACCTAAATAATTAAATTCCCACTTGTTTGAGGACTATTTGAATACTGTAACTGCCACATAATTACCAGATGCGGAAGCGGTGCTGGGCCTGGAGTGAAGGGAACCCTGCCCCACATTTTCATGATGTCTCCAAGTGGCTGGAAAGTCTCGTCACAGGCTCTCTTCACCAACAGAGACATCGTGAAGTATCCAGCCTGGAACCACTCTGCCATCTCCTGATTACTGAATGGACCTGAAATCACATCAACCAACACACGTTGTGGGGAAGGGGAAGCAAGGCCAGATTCAGCATGTTGGAAACAAGGAGCTGGCTAAGGTCACACAGCGCCCAGCACCAGGCGTTCCTGTCTGCCTCACCCACTCGTGGGGACACTGCTCACCCAAGGCTGGAGTGTCCATGCACATCTCCACAGGGGCTACAGCACTGCCCCACAGTCTCAGGAAGTGCATTACGGCTTTCACCTTGCTTCGGAGGGAGACAGGTCAGCTCTGGGGTGAAAGGCAAGCAGCCACAGTGGTGTGAGGCTTGGTCCAGCTAACCCCCCTGCCACCCTCCAGCAGCACTCACTGCTTCAGGCTCACAGCAGCTGCAGCTTCCACTCCAGAGCTCAGCAGTACCTGCTGGCCAACAGCGCTCAAACCACAAGTGCTGCTTTCCCCACTGTTTAATTATCTGTGCAGTGCAATCTTAGCCCGCTTCAACTCTTGCCTTCAAGTCAGAGGAACTCTCATGTTTTACACAAGTTTTGCTTCTGGAACTTAGCAGATGAACAGATCCACATCTGAGTGAACAACTACATTTTTTAGGATAATGAGGACCCAAGTTTCTTTCCTGTGTAAAAATCTACACTTTTCCTTATCTTCCTCTTTTTTCTGAGAAAGACTTCAGTCATTCCTTTCAAAGGAGGGCTTCCATACTAATTTTACATATTCAAATATATATAAAACCAGTATAAAAATTATTATTTAACCAAGTAAGAATCACATAAGTAAGTTTCACAAAAAAATCTTCTGAAAAGCAGGAATATTCAGTAACCCTTGCCTTCTCTGTAAGGAGTATCTCTAGAAGGCAATTCCTCCTAGAGAATATGAAACCACAAGAGGGTATTCCAAGAAGAAAAAATTATATGAAGTGTTTACTTTTTAACAACACATTTGAGGAAGTACCTAATCCAACAACAAAAATATTTAGATCGTCACCCAGCAATAAACACCCAGCAGTGACTGACATACACTGAGCAAATAAAAGCACTTCATGGTTAACTTAAAGGGGTGAGAAGAAAACCCTAAAGATGTGCAATACCTGCAGAGAAGAGATTGGCACAGATCTCACAAACAACCCCCCCGCCAATCCTATCTGGAGTTCACAGCTGAGAAGTCATTAACACTACACGGTGTGAAGTACAGCAAGGAAGCCATACACTGTTTAACTGCACTTTCGGGAAGCAGATAAGCAGCTGCTAAAACAGAGCCCTGGGACCTCCAAAAGAAAAGTACCTTCTGAAAGCAAAGATGCAAATATCTATATGAAAGGCCTGCTCCAAACTTCATTGAAAAAAATTTTCTTAAGCAAAAACTGAAAGCAGGAAACAGTTCCTGTCTGTTATATGAACTAACTTGCTCTGGGTGCAAGTGCAATTTCAACTGAGATTCTGCACAAGCACTGGCTGATGGAAACTTGATTCCTCTTTGCCCTCAATTCTAAACAAACCACCCTTCCCTGACTACTCCACATCCTCAGGCTGAGTCTAGAAAACTGATTGCAAGGTTTCTTGTGGATTCTTCACAACAAGCTACTTGAGTGGTCACATTCTTCGTTTGTTTCCACTGTTATCTGGAAATCTGAGTAACTCCTGGCATGTAAAACAGGTTTTAGTCTAACCTAATTTACAGAAACATAACATGATGGCAAACCTCAGCCATGATAAAGCACAGTTCTCGATATTAGGCCTGCTGAGCTCATGGGGGCAGTGATGGGTTGAAGATATATTCAAAACCTAATTCTAGAATGGTAAATTCCCTGTGCTGCTTCTGTAAAAACAAGCACCAGCATCTGTTGGTGGTAATTCTGTGAAGAACTCTTTAACAATTCCGGGAAACAAAAGAGGAAGTGTAAATGGCACAGACCTACCCTGAATTTCTCCTTGTGGATCTTTGTAGTACCACTTCTGCATGGCTTCATGGAACAGTGGCATAGAGGAACCCTTTGCTCTGTGCTCTTGAATTTTTGCTGCTAGTCTTTCATCATCAAGGGCACTGTCCTGCAGATATGCCACCATTTTTTCTGCTTGCTGCAGGAGACATCAAAACCAGCAAGAAATAAGAGAGTTAGATGGGGGCTTACAGATTTGAAAACGAGTGCATCAAATACAACCACCTTGTGCTACCCAGTGCTCCAGAGCGTATCAGGAATGACAGGCAGCCCCAGGACAGGAGAGACCGCTGCACAAACCTGGGGCTCTGTCTACCACACTGGCAGAATCCTGAACAAGCACACTTCACCTGCTTAAGGAAAGCTTTAGAACAACTTGCCAAGGAGGTCCCACACAGTACCAGAGTGAAAAATAAAACAGGCATGGGAGCATGAGCACAAAGAAGGCTCTACATCTCAGCAGTCGCTACACTTTCATCAACACAGTCTTGTGCTTCACTTATGGGATTTTTGGTTGGGTTTTTGTTTGTTTGATGGTTTGTTTGTTTAGGGGTTTTAACAGACATACATAATTACTCAAGGCAAATCATATGCTACTTGACAGTGGTCATAAGCACTGTGGTCTCTAGCTCTTTAACACAGGGTATAGCATCCTGATCCACAAAAAGACAAGCTTGAATTATTTGCCAAAAAAAAAAAAAAAAGGAGAGAAGCAGTATACATTGTGGAGTGTAAAGTTTCAGCTGCATTTCTGATTTTATGGGCTTCAAGTGTTTTTTGCATTCCACATTCCTCCAGTCTCACTACTGGCAACAACAAAGGAATTTGAGAAATTTTACCTGCTCTAGGTGTTTGAGGCCCTCTTCATCATCTGGGTCAGTGGGAATGTTGCCCATGCCTGGAGCAGCTGTGACAGGTGTTTGAACTGGCCGCAGAACAGGATTTGAATTGGAAACAGGAGGAGAAAGATGAGCAGAAGCAGCTGTGTCTGCAGAAATCTGTGGCAAAGGTTGAGCAAGAGAAGCCAAATCTAAAGAAAAATGTTGAAGTTAGTTCATTATCTTTAACATAAATGACAATTACTTTTAAGAACTTAATGCAGAGAATATTCAACGGCTCAAATTTTGCACCAAAGCAAAAGTATTTTCAGATCTTCCTGAAAGTACTGCTTACAACACAGGCACCCAACCTAACTTCAAGGAATGAACAGTTTAGTTCCATCAGTGCAGAACGCGGCAGATTTCAGCATATCCCATTTCCTGGCCACACACATTTGTCTATAATACTCTGCTGAACCACAGTGAGGCACATCCACAAAGCATTTCAACGTGAAGTACCAGTGCACTGCAAGCATTTGAGATGGCATATCCAACAAATCCTGTATTTATAGACCAGTCAGTGAATTGTGGCTTTCCATCACCATAATCCAGTCCTTGCCTCTTTTAAGGGGCCAGGACTACTCACAGTGAGTAATGGAAACTTACTAAAATTATCTGTCATGTTTATTACCTTCCCCTCTGTTGGACATTTTGGCTGACAGTGTATTCTCCACTCGATTCTCTTTATCTTCTGCTTTTTCTGTTCTTTCTGGCACAGACTCTTCCTTCCTTTCAAAAAGGTTTGTCTGCAGCGGGTCTGGAGGCTGGGATTTCGGTGGGGTGTCTGACCTGGCAGCTGGAGATGATGTCTGAGCTGCTTCTTCCACTGCTTCTGTAACAGGGCACAGTTCTAAGTAACTGAATTAACAGAAATTCTACACTGACAGTTGCAGAAGAAGTCCCCCTTACCTGTCACTACTTTTTCTGTTTTCTCCCCCTCTTTCTTGGTCTTTTCATGATCTTTGGCTTCTTCATTGTGGCTCCCTTCAGAATCAGACCTTTCCTCCCCTTCCTCCACAGGCCGGAAGTCCATCTCCTGTTCCTCGGGTATTGGCTCCTTCTGCACCTTCTGCAAAGTCAACGCAATCATCCATAACCCGCCCGACATCGCAGGACATTTGCTCCAAGTGACCCAAGGGCCCAAAGCAGCTTTTCACCTTTAAAGAGAGAAATGCTCCAGAGGAGTCAAAAGTGCCCATTTCTTCCTCCGCATCCTCCAAGCACCACTCAGGGAGGCTGTCCCTGTCGTCGTCCATGCTGCCACTGCCGCAGCGCACGCGGCGATAGCCCCGCTCGTCATCTCGGTCCCGGAAATCAAACTCGAATCTCCGCCGTCGCTCCATGTGCTCCCGCCAGCCTGCGGAACGAGGGCCATCTAAGGCAGGGAAAGGAGCTTTACCACATGGTCCCGGGGCAGCGCTCACGCAACGGGGGGGGGACGACACAAGGGGACACTGACAGCAACTCAGAAAGCCCCTACATGGTACAGAGCCCACCTATGAACAGGCAACTTCAAGGACAAGGCAAAGAAAAGGAGCACCTTGCCAATAAGCAGAAGACTTTTAAATGTTGTCCATGGTATATCCCCACATTATAAATTGTGGAATAAGCGTTAAAAACCACATATGGCTAAGAAAGCTGGGCTACAAAATCTAAAACAGGCATCAAAATAAGACAAGCAACTAGTTGCCAACTGAATTTACCAGCCATCATTGACTTCAGTCTTTTTTTGGCACCTTTACATGTGTAAGATTTTGTATTTTCCTTCAGGGACTCTGCAGAAGTCTCATCCTGAACAAAACACCCATGCTTTTGCCTCTTGCCCTCAGATATGCTTTTGTGCATATACATGAGAAATGGGAGTGACAACTGTTCAAATACCTTTGAAAGGACTGGTCAAGTCTCTTGAATCGTTTTTTTTTTAGTCATGGAATACCAAAACTTGGAAAGGTAACAAGTGGGAAAACTTTCCCAATTCAAGTATAAACTTCATATTCAGAAGACACTTTCATTCAGCCAAGCTTCAAATCCTCTGAGTGCAGTAATGTTATTTAAACTGTAAAGAATTGGCTGCTAAGAAAAAAAAATTGGGAGTGAAAGGTCTGTACACAGCTTTCTAAGCAACACAAGCCATCTTTACCACAAAGGTGCAAAGCAAAAATGAAGGCACCTTAGTGCTTTTCGTGGTGGCTGTTCTCTACTGGATAAAAAAATAAAAAGTAAATCCTTTTTTTTGCTCCAAGAATCTGTGCACCATAATCAGTGCAGCCTCACAGTATCAAATGGCTACCAAAACAAAAATCACAGTAAAGGGGAGAAACGTGGTCCTGTTTCATGACCGAGGAATGCTTCCACACTGACCATAATACCCTAACTATTAATATTAGCCATGCAAAAATCCACCTTTGTCTCACAAATACAGGAAATGTAAAACAAACTCCTTCCGGAAACACTATGAACTTCAATCTTAAATTTTACCAAGAAAACACAAATGTTAGACTTTAACAAGGCCTCCAGTATTCCGTATGTGCTTATTTGCAAATAATTCCACTGGATAACTTATAACCTATGCTTCTAGTTATGCCTCGCAAAGAAAGAAGTATTAAACCATCAAATCAGTGTTCTGAGGCAATCTTTTAAATGTTATTAAGGAAAGAGATTTAAGCGCGAGAGGTTGTTGACAATCAGACAGCATTTCTGATTGAGTCCCTGGACAGATAGCTCCTCATGACAAGCAGCAATGTCCATGTGAGGGCTCCCAGCAAGGGGACAAACAGAGCTATGGCCTGAATCTGGCAATGCCACAGTGTATGGATTAACAGCTCCGCCTGTTTGCTATCCTAGCGCTCACAAACGGCCGAGCATCTCTTCTTCAGCTCTCTTTCATGTGGAATAGGAAAATTCAGTATTAAGAATTTCCTAAACAGCCATAAATGGGCCATCTAGAGATCCTGCATTGACAGGAGCCGCTATTTTTCCACAGTTCACATCCCAATACCAGGAGTGCAGCTCTTCATAGTGAGACCCAGAAACATGGTTTTTGAAGGTTAATTCTATGCATTTTGTTAAGCCCAGGTATCTTCAAAGCTCAAATGAAGAACCATGTAGTCTGCTTGCAGAGATTTAGTCGCATCACCATTTACAGCCCCCGTGTTTTCAGAGCTACATGGAGAGACAAAAAGACGTAGGTGTAGCAGACACATGCCCTTGTTTCTTAGTAAAAAAATGTGTTTGTAAAAGCCCAGTTAGAATATAGGCCATAATTCAGGTCTGAAGTATCAGGCTGCCAGTCTTTAAAGCAAGCCAAAAGTACAGATAAACCTGAATTCTTACCTAAAACTTTTAAACCAACAGTTAGGACACAAACATAGCTGTAGGTTCAGCTCTATAGTATCACTAGGCACTAGTTACATGTTCAAGATTTCAAGTGTAAGGACAATTTTAAGCTTAATTCACTCCTTGCAATTTTTGGTGACATTGTAGGTAAAAGACAGGACTGCTGGCTGCCTCAGGAAATCCAAGCACACATTAGCCTTATTAATAGCTATTTATCTCTTAAAAGTTATATTCTCTAACTCAGAACCAAAATTTTCAATATATACTAAAACAATACTAATGCTAAACTAAACACTTAACAAAAGAATAGTACACATTTTTTGGCATATATTATATATAGACCTAGTTCTTATTTTGCTCGATTTTAGAGCAAGATTCCCCAATGTACTTTAGTTGCTTCAAGATATTTAAGAAACACAACGAACAATGCCCAAAAGTTTAACTCTAGTTGAATCACATCACCTGATTCCAAAAGTGGAGTGAATCAAGACGAATTTGAAAAGCCTTTCAAACAAAGCAGCAACTAAAAAGTATTTATATGAGAGTACAGCCTAAGGCCTCTCTCAAATGCTTTTCAGGAAAAAGATCAATTTAAACAGCTAAGCAAATTTTAATTTAAAGCAAAGACACAAAATCACATCAGGAATTCTAGGCAAGAAAAAATTATTCCTACTCCTTAAGGCTGACTTGGCAACCAAAACCATAAACATCTATAGATCAGTCACTAGTTTTGAGACCAAAACAGGTTTGTATATGTTTCTGACAAAACAGACTTACCTTGCAAATTTAAAGGGCAATCATTGCATGAATGCAAGAATTGGAACAACAGAAAGAGGGGCTTTTTACACATTAATAATTTTAAAAGATGGTTAAAAATTAAAAGAAAAAAAAGAGATAACTTTGAAGCAGCCAGTGAATCTAAATCTGTGGTCACACTCTTCTAGCAGATATTAAAGCCAGTCTGAAGATCCTAGCAGGGAGTACACAGAGTCAAGCCAAAGGAAGGACCAGCTAAACAAATGAAGACATTTCTCTATTTTTAGCAGGACACATGACTATACTATTACCTAACACCAGAATAAGTACAAAGAAGCTGTTTAAACCACAACAATTTGAGTTAAACTCATTGTTTAAAGCAAAAATGTGATTAAAACCATTTTGATAGTTCTGTGGCTACTACTAAAAGGAGAATTCAAATACAGCTCTGATGAAAGCTGGAACTAGGACAATACAGCTGTCAGCTCAGGCTGTCTCAAAATTAGCAACTTTTCTGCAGATTCACATAAGTCTTTGAACAGACTTTCAATGACACCTGCTAAAACCAACTTGTAAGGGAAGTTCAGTTAGTTTCTACTACACTGAAAATTCAAATAAGCAGTAATATTTTCCACGACAGAACTAAGATGAATTTTCAAAACATTCCTCAGAACATCTGCCAAAAAAGTTCAAGACCTGAATGAACTTCTAAACTTTGAGGTCTAAGCTTCCTTTTAAGCGAAAGCATGCGGGCTGGTACTCGCAGAACCCTCCCCTCCTGAGTATCATGCTGCATAATGAGGTAGCTGGCCTGATGTCGCCTCAACTAGAAAACAAAGCAGCAGCATCTGATCAACAACTGTGACCAAACACTGGGGAAAAGAAAATTATATTCTTCAAAATTTGCCTTTTAGCCTTGCTCTAAATAGAAAACATCTGATGATAAATCAAGCCTTGGGCTCGCTCTAAATTTTAGTACAAGAGAACAGCTGTTTGAGAGGGGAGTTATACACAGCTGTGGAGAGAGCTCAGAACAAAGGTAATGGCTGCTCACAACGATAACCGTACTCAAAGTCTGGGATGCTGAAAAGGACAACAGAACCATTTTAAGAGAAACTGGGACTTTCTTGTATTGAAGAGAAGTTGTCCACCTCAGCCCCAAAAATGCCCTGTGCTTTCTTTGCTTTCCTATCAAGTTTAGCATGGAGCAAAGGAGGCTCAAGTCGGGAGACCTTATCACCCTCTAGAACTACCAGAATGGAGGTTTAGATTGGGCATTAGAAGCAATTTCTTCACTGAAAAAGTTGTCAAGCATTGGCACAGATGCCCAGGGAAGTGGTGGAGGCCCCATCCCTGGAGGGATTTAAAAGCCATGTAGATGTGGCATTTAAGGACATGGTTTAGTGGTGACCTTGACAGTGCTGGGTCAATGGTTGGACTCAACCACCTTAAAGGTCTTTTCCAAACTTAACAATTTTATTATTCTATGAAGATGTAACAGTAGAAGAGCCTAATCCTCTCCTGGTACTCCAGAAGCCTTCTGCAGCCAAAAGATAGCCAAACCCAGGATCCCACACCAGGTATGACAACCTTTTCCAAAGAGAAGGAAAAAAAAATACATATATAATAAGTTTCAGTCCTACTACCGAAATACCAAGCTCTGCTTTGTATTTCTGCTGCAACTCCGGCAATGCAATGCTGGAAAGCAAGTGAACAGAGTTGCCCTGTCAGGCCAGGGAAGGAAAGAGTGAAACCAAACAGGTGCTTGAACTTTATTGAGACAAGACATCCTGTAACTAACTACAAAATGCATAGAGCAACATCTTTTGAGATCTTCCAAGGATGCTTCTTGGCAAACACTTCTGGGAAACTAGAAAGAGGTCAATGACCAGAGTGGTTTAGCATCAGTGTCACTCTGCAGCCTTAGGTATGCTGTCTAATGTGGGTGATTTCTCTCCCCTCATTGTCACAGCCACAAAGAAACAGTACTATTAAAAACCCCTTATTTTACCAGGTACATACATACCTGGCGCACAATACAGACAAGTGCACACCTGAAAAGTATTGTTCCCTTAAATATGTAAGGGTACTAAAGATGCTAAAAGGAAAACAAAAGGCACAATTTTATGCTAATCGTTTTGTGACCAAGAGCCCCACACACGCCAGAACAGTATTTAAATGACCAAAACTGCATGAACCTATTTTTGCCCTGAACGTGGCACCTCCCTCTCCTCATGGACTCTGCCCTCTCTCTGTAACCATGGCTGCATGTTTGCCCAGCTCTGCTCTCACCTGGACTGTGAGGACGCCACCTCTCCCCATCCCTCCGTGACCCAGCCAGTCGCCAGCCTCCATCCTCATCTTCCCCATTCTGTTCCTCCCTGAAGATGCGCCAGTTCTCGCTCTCAGAGCGTATAAATTCGTGTTTCCTCCCCGTGGTCGCTGTCCCACCTTCCTCAAAGTTTGGTCTCACTGCAAAAAAACACAGGCCAGTGAACATGTGTCCTGTCTTTAGAAACACAGAAATACAAAAGGGTTGAAATCTTGCTCCCTCCCTTGGAGGCAAAAATGCACCAGAAGTGGTTATAAGGACCTAGGAGAGGAATGGAAATTCAGGAAGGAAACATGACAGAGAAAAGAAATCCAGGTCCCTGTGTACCTTGGGGTGGAAAGACAAAAAAAAAAAAAAAAAATTCAAGAAAAAACATGGATGCAATCTAAAATTGTGCAAAACCAGAAATGTGAATGAGNTTCCAGAAGAAAGCGAAGCATAATAAGCAATTGAGAACATGGATAGGAAAGACAGAGGAGGAAAAGGCAGTTTAAGAGATGTAGGGAAATGTAACAGAAAGAAGGCAAAAGTGTGCAGAGAGAAAGAATAAACTGCTGTATCATGAAGTGTCTCAAGCTAAATGGGAGCACAGTGTAAACATTATATAAACCAAACACATTTGTTACTTCTGTAATAAAAAGAATGTGAGATCTATTTCTTTAATCCGACATACAGCAGTCTTACTGTTAGGAAACACTGAAAATTTAAAGTAGCATTGAGGAATAAACGAGAAAAAACTTAGCGATGTTAACATTATGCTGTGAATCCATCTTCTGGAGAGCCAAGGTCAGTGTATGAAGGGCTAGAAGCAATTATGCTTGAGCTGAAGTAAAAGTCTACCAGAAGTTTAGGAGATAAGATAGTCTTTTAGTTACCAATTTACATTATGTTATATTTAAAACAAAACACAAAATCCTCAAGTATTTATGAAGAGCAACCCTGTCAGGAAAAGGATGATATCAGTATTTTTATGAAAATACTCCACGTTATACACCAAGATTTCCATGTCATCCAACAGTATGCCAAGGCTTAACACAGATGCTGCTTTCACCACTGACTCGCCCTGACAAGACAGCCCAACACTGAAATGTTTCTTCAGCTGTGTAGCACCAGAATTCTCACAGGAACCGTAGTGATGCCATTTCCTCACTGATATTATTACCCAGTGTTAACCTGAAATTGTGGTGTTATCTATAAAAAGAAAAGTTTTCAAGTACTAGAGAAAAGTATACTGAATCTTCCTTCTTAAGAGTCCTAAAATCCAAAAATGTAAGAGGTTATTTGGTGAAGTCTGTTTAGTATGCCTGCTTTATTAGACAGGAATAAAGGAAAAACAAAAGTAAGATCATGTACTAAGACTCCTGGGGTGGAAAGACACATTTTCAAGAATTTAGTTTAGGAAGCATAGGAGAATGCATTACCCTTTCTTACCATCAGTCAATGAAATTTTTTCAGTCAATGAAAAAGATGAGGAAACAAAGAAGATCTGAAATTCTGTGGCATATCAGGCCTCTGTTTAGAACATGAAAATTCTTCCTACTAGAGATACTGCACTCTGGAGACAGGAAGCACATGCTGGCTCTCTACTTTGCATGCACCTTGGAGAAAAACTGACATCCCTTCTCCACCATCTCAAAAAACTGGAGGGGAAAAAAAACCCCAACCATTATCTTTCTCCAGCTCTAAATTTTTTGGAATACCTTCCTCTTATGTTGCTCCTATATGAAGAGCTAAAAAGCACATAGGCTAATTTAAAGCCCAGCACCAGTACCTAATTTAAAGTTACACACCAGTACCAACAAGTAATGTCAGCTATGAAGCCAAATATAACCCAGTTACACCTTTACTTCACTGAAGGGGACATCTGGCTGAAGATCACTTCAGTATTTGCTGGGGCTTTGAGAAACAAAGCAAAAAAATCTTCACACAGTGAAGGGAGTCTCTGGTGATACTGACTCCAAACAAAACAAAACCTGCTGGAGGCACTCAACTCCCTTCATTTGGTAGGTGTGATGCTGGCAACTTCTCTTATCTGGCATGGATAAATCTTTGCAGATGAAGGTCAGCCACATTCTGTTTTCCCATGCTTCATGGAAAATACAGGAAAGGAACAAGCTAGAGAGAAAAATCTAAGTCTGGGAATTTTTATTTTTTTCCATTTTAGGTATCTAAAAAATATAATGCAGACTAAGGTAACAGAAAGAGCAGGGAAGCCTCTCACCACTGCTCCTTGGACGGGCTTCCCATAGCAGAAAAGCAAGAGGCAGAGATACAGAGCCGAGTCAGCTGGAAGCGAAACACAGAGAGAGGTATGCAGCAGAGAGCTGCAATCCAACAGACCAGGGGAGCCTAAGTCCCAGACAACAAGGACAGTGCCTCATTCTTTCTGAATTTATTTTTAAAATGCTACAAGGAGGAAGAGAGAACAATTTTTTTTTATTCTGCAGCACAAGACACTCACTTTTTTCTTATTAAAGCAGCTACTGAAAGAAAAAAGTTATTCAAAACACTATTTTGAGACAAGAGAAGTAATATTTATACAGATTTATCTATTATTTTCATAAAAACTCACAGCTATTATTTGATGCTTATTCAGTAACATTAATTTGAGAGATTTTAGACTCTACCAATTAAGGAAAAAGAAGGGATGTTCTTCCTTTCCATTTTAAGTTCAGCTGATTCTGGAGACTGCTCTTTAACACAGACAAGCTCTCAGCTCACAGGCTCTGTTCCATTCTTCCAAAAACATTTGGGAAAAAAGGTTACCCGAAGAATATTGTGAAGTCTGCTTTGCCACCGTATATCCAGTTTTAGCCCCACTGCATATCTCCTCATGCTATAAGCAAACCAAGGCAACTCAGGTTCTGTTAGTCCTTAGGACAGCGGATTTTGTTCCCAAGAACTGAACTAAGTCAGGTTTTGTATGCTGAACTTGCAGAAAATGGGGCTTGAAACAC
The DNA here is from genome assembly GCA_013397865.1 of Struthidea cinerea. NCBI lineage: Eukaryota > Metazoa > Chordata > Aves > Passeriformes > Corcoracidae > Struthidea > Struthidea cinerea. The sequence goes on from VZTI01004261.1 coordinate 118,910, forward strand.
ATCTCTCTAGAGGCTACAGAGCATCAAATGCTGTTTGCCAGATCAGACTCAAGTGGGATCCTGCCCCTCTTCTGATTTTAAATTCTGTGGCATTAGAAATGTAGAAATGCAAAAAAACACAAATATAAGGGGTCAGTATTATATTAATCTGAGGATGGGATCACGTGTGGTTCCAAAAGCTTTCCAAAAACAGCAGCACTCAAGTGTGTCACATCAGAGAGTGTTCTGATGTCACATTCAGTGGAATTAAGAGAAAAAAATGCAGTGTCTCATACTTCAGTTTCCTGGTAGTAGGACACCCCAGCAAGCAACAGTCAAAGAACAAGGCATGTGTCCAAACAGGTCTGGCATTAGATGGTCCTGAAGATTAGACAGACCAGCCAAGAAACTAGTTCTTTACAAACACAAACCAGTTACAGGTTAAGGACCAGAAAAATCCAGCTACCCAAGTGACAGAAAGACTGTGACAAACTGAATACAGGAATATTCCTACAGCTTACATCTAAATTCATAACTTCCAAAGTCCCAGCATATTCTTTGCAAACTGTTTCTAGATTTGAGATCAATCGTTTCAGCCGAAATGACTTAGGTCACAGAGTCAGGACTTGGCAAAGTTTTAAGGATGAAAGAAACTAAAACGCAATCTATGGTTTTGCCTTGGACTAATTGACTGGACTTCCTGAAGAGAAGGAGCAGTAAAAGGGCACCTCTGTTCAGGCCTGTCACAAAGCCAGCAATGGTGTTTACAGAAAACTTCAGACACAGCCGAGTGGTATCCAGCCAGAAAAGCCTACAGCTGTGCAACACTGAGTTGAGGGGACACTAACTGTGGAGAACAAGACTGGATACGGGGATGTGGCCCCATGGCAACGTGTTTATCAAGAGGACTTACTAACAGAATGGCAAATAATTTCTGTCCTCCAAGCTGTCAGCCCACGTCTCCTATGCCATGCTCCCTGTCTGGAAAGAACAAACAGGAAAGCAACGACTGACAGCACTGCTGTTTCCTCTACAGAGGGACAAAAACCAGGAGAGTCTATTAAGTGCTTTGACTTGCTCTCTTCTCTCTGCTGCCTGCTACACAATTCCTCAAGAGGAAGGTAAAAAGAAAAACCTTTGCATTGTTTTTAAAGGAACTGAAATAACTTTGCCTAAAGGTGTTAATTTTGTCGTTTATTTCACAGAAGAATAAAATAATGTCCTTAAGATGATGTTTCTAGAGAAAGACTACCTTCTCATTAGAACACTACTAGACATGCTAGGAACACCACAGCAATACAAATTCCATGACGTGACTCTCACTGACAGATCAGAAGTTCTGAATCCCATTCCTAGCTTCAAATTTTCGATCTCTCTGCATAAACACTCAATCTCAACAGCAGGTCTCAAACACATAGTGCTCAACTATAACTCCGTATTTCTTCACTAAACTGGCCATTATCTACCGTCACCAGTGTGAGCCAGTAGATTCAAAGGAATTAACAAGAGTTTAATTCCATAACACACCTGGAAATCACGCACTGTACCTCCTTTCACCTGCTGTACAACTGTGTTAAGATTTCCAATCCATTCAGTGGAATTAGGTTAGAAAACCTGTGACGACACAGCATATGCTTTCTACTGTTCAAAAGACGGTTTCTAAGAAAATACTGTTTGAAACCAAAATCCTACTTGTGACTAAGTGAGGCTGTCTGCAGTGGAATTTCAACTCTGACAGAGTATAGAGGAAAGGGTGAAGGGCGAGTCACACTGTCCTACAGCCTTATCACACTGGTGGGAGTCCCCTGGCACTACATTATTTGCCCTGGTTCTCCAAACCACACTATGCCTATCAACTTTCGGTGCTGTGCCTGAACATGTATTAAAATGTTCCATACTAATGAAGCAAAAAAATTAATGTTTTGCAATTTAGGGCTGGGGGAAGGTTAAAGAAGAAAAAATAGGGAGGATTTTGTTTCCTAAGCAGGAAAGTCTACATTAATAATTTTCCCAGCAGGCCTTCAGTAGTTTTACCGCAAACAACCACAGCCTTTGTTTCTCAGATCCTCTTACATGTGACGTTCAGTCAAAGCCCTCACATCAGCAGCTCACCAAGGGATAAAAAAAAAAGTGTGAACCAGTACTGTGTTCCAGAGCTGTTCTCAGAGCTGGTCCAGCAGGGCAGCACACTGACCACTCTGTGCAGCCACTCGCTCACACATACCCTCAATAACTCCTCTCACTTAATGAGTGAAAGAGCAAATAGCTTAAGTGAAAGTGGTTTCATTTGCTGCATGGAATCAGCAAGCCACCTAATCTGCCTTGTTTTATTCCTAGGCTTTAGCAAAATCCTGTGATTCCATGTTTTCACAAAGGAGCAATGTGGAGATGGAAATGGCCAGGTCTACATCTTCCGAGCAGCATTAGGCTGCAATTCAGCAACACCCTCCTGAGACCGCAGGCTGCACCATGAGCTGCATCCACCTTTCCATTCACATTCCAGAGCTTGGGACCCAACAGGAAAGGAAGTGGAGCAGCAGTGAGACACAAGAGTGTCTCTCTTCACCCAAACAAACAGTAGTTGACACTGGTTAAAAAAAAGGTATCAGTGAACAGAGTGAGTTTTCAGTAGCAATATGGGAACTTTTCCAAGGGTATTTTGGCCTTTTCAACTTCCATGTAAAACTTCAGGTTATACAAACCAAAAAAATTATCTTGATTAAGGAGGTGAGGGGGAAGGCACTCCTTCTCCAAGTAAGTGTTTGATGATTTCTCCTTGGCTGCTAAGGATTTGTGTTGGGTAAAGAAACGCTCCTAACAAACCAGCATTCTTTTCCACATGATCAGAGCTGACCAGCCCCCCTGCAGGCAAAATGACCAATCAAATCAGCTTCAGATGGAAACCAATCCCCCCAGCATATAAACACAGGAATGAGACATACAAACCCATTTTTAAAGGTTTTGGTTTTTTTTTTTTTTAAATCTCTACCAACCACTTGTGAGAAGTTTCTTGCTAGTGCTGGGACCAGCACACCAGACCAGAGAAGTCCCTCTCCAGGAGCCCAGATTATCCCCTCCTCCTGCACACACACCCTCCAAAGACTGGTAAGTACACAAAACCATCATATTTTTTCTTCCTTTTTTCTTATTGTACAATTGGAATTGTTCTGTCATTCTTTAATCAAAGAAATCAAAGTTCTTTTCAGGGCAGAGAATTTTATTTCTAAAGTTTGCTAAACTAAGTATCACCTTAAACAAAATGATTGCTGATTTTTCCCCCTCAAAAAGAAGAAAATGCTCTCTAGGTGACCACAGTCCTAAGAGCACACAGAGCAAAATCAAAGTCATTATGCAGTATTTTTTCAGAAAGTTTTTGAGATGAGTGCTGGAAAGGTTCTGCAGACAGGGAGCATTTGCAAGCTCCAGCTACAGCAGCTGGGTGTTACGAAATTGGCCAAGAATTATGAAAAAGTCATCCTCACCTTGCTGCACTCATAACTCAGCATTTAACTTCAGTTCCATCACAAATTAAAAGAAACACGCTTCACATCTTCAAACTTGCTTTTACCATCTCCAATTACATCTCAGACTTCAACAGTTTTCAATCAATACATTAATTCCCTGTGCTTCTGGACACACAGCAAGCTGGCACCACTGCCCAGGGCACCACACAAGGGCATGGAGTGAACTACATCGTCCTGCAAAACTTAGCCATTCTAGGCAAGCCATGGGAAAGCCTGCATCACACAGGGCAGGACTGCTCTTCAAAAACAGCAAGTCCCATAAAAAAAAAAGGGTGGCAGCAAACTTCTATTACTGCAGCTTTACATCAAATAAAAACCTCCCTTGTAACTGTCAAATTACTCCTCCGCTATCAATATTTAATTCTGCATTTAAGTTTCTTTATAAGTATTTAACAGATACTGGAATATTTTAAAGCCGTTACCAAGACTGCTTAAATGTTGCTTTTCTGCTTCTCTAAAAGTGGCCAGACTAGTCAGTCCACTCAGATGCTACTTCAAAATCAAGAATTAGTGTTCGTATGGATCCTCAAAGTACTTATGTGAAAATACATTCTATACAAAACAGAGCACTATTTGGCTTCCCAAAAATCAAATATATAAGCAGCCTTGTTTTCTGTACTATAAAAGGAGACATACACTCCTATTTTACCACCTCTTTTCTTTAAAGTGCATTCTGTAATAAACTGTCACAGAAAGTCAAAAGTACAAGCTCTCACATCCTACCCTTTATGGCACTTGCTTTGAAAAATGTGGCTTGGGGTCAACAAATTCAAGTTTCCATTTTTAGAAGACCTACTTATAAATGTAACAAGTCCTGAAAACTGTTATCTTAATTCTGCACACTGCTCAGAAGTAAAAGTTTTGTCACAAACTACTTCCATTCATCTCAATGAGGCATTAGCTACAAAACCAAAAGGAAAAATACATTTGAAATGTTAACTGTTCTACTCGGAACAGTAGCACAAGCTTTCAACCAGCACAGCTACTCAAACTGAATCACTTCCTACATTTCTAAGACTGTCTCCTAATGTAAGTTATATGATCCAGTCATGCCATCGATACCGAAAAAAACATTAATTTCCTAATAGCAATGTCAGAGCATCTCCAAGGGTGGTCATTCAGTCTAAAAATAAGAACACACAAAATAGCCATTTTAATAGCATGAAAAATGCCTCTAAAAAAATTATCTTTGTTTGTTCTTGTTGCAAAGCACAGAGGCAGCAACAGATCTGCACAATCCCAGCTCAGAGGAGATAAGGTTTAAATCTGAAGCTTGTACATGATCACGCAAACCCAGGCCAAGTAAAGAGGGAACGTACACATCCCCAGAAGGGCATGCCACCATCCAGGTTCTAGTAAATATTCAAATGATGCTGCACTTGTAAGCAGTTTTTGCAGTCACTCCCAGAAAACAGCAGGTCCTCACGACCACTTCCCTGTCAGAATGAAGAAGCAGAGCATAAACTGTTTCAAATCCCTTCCAAGGTCAATTAGAACAGACTTTGTTTAGAAGCTGGGCAGTTAGGGCAACACTGAAGAAGTCTCCCCTGAACACAGCTCCTCGCCCAGGCTCCTCAGAAGGTTGCAGATGCATTTGTGTATCAAGCTGAGAACAGGCTGGAGGTGTCACTTTGAATGCCTTCAACTGAGAAGGCAAACGAAAATAAAAGTGCTGCCAGTGAGTTCCCCTGCAACCCTACCCAAGTCCTAAGGAGAAGCTAAGCAAGAGGAAAGGAGAGGGGAAATCAATGTGGTGGCATGGAGTAGGAATGCAATAAAGGCTGTTACAACACAAGGAAGAAGATCTCAATCAAAAAGGCAAAGCATGAGAGATCCGTGTGCCTGGATCATGAATTTCAGAAATGCAAGCAACATCCCAAAGTTGTAAGGCAAGGTTTTATCACACATAAATCACTAGCCAGCCGTGTCAGTTTAGAACCTGTCCCACTACTAGAAGAAGGAACCTGTGATTTTTTTTAAAAAACTACAACTCACCCTACCTTGATTTGTCTTAAGAGGATTTGTCATAGAAGAAAGAAGCCAGGATGAGGGACAAAGTGGTAAAAAGACCGAAAACAAAAAAAAGCTAAGAACTGACAGACACACTGGTGTTGGTGATAATTTAGCTTTCAAGAGAACATAAACAGGAAGGATTAGACACAGCAAACTTGTGATAAGGGACTGGTCAGCACGCCAAAAGAGGTTTAGGAAAGTGCTTTCTGACAGTTCCTGTCTTTCTAGTCAGGGGCTATCAGCTGGGAGATGGAGGGACGAGAAACACCCAAAAGCTGCAACAGTTGCACGAGTCAGCAACCAGGAAAAGCAAAACCCACCGAATAACGTAACAAAGATTGTTGAGAGAGAACACTGGACAAATCTGGATAAGAAACAGTGCATCTATGTTATAGTGGAGACAAGCATTCTCCAACAAACACAGAATTTTTCTTTTCACATCAAAGTTGATTATCTTTCCTAAAACATACACAGAAACTGGGATTAATGTGAGGTCACATCAAGGACCATGCCATGCAGGGGATTCAATCAGGTGGTCCAAATGGTACTTTATAACTTCATTAATTTATCACTAACAAGGAAAGAAGGTACTTGTATTTTGGTACTACAGGCAAGGAAAGGAGTAGACAGAAGACATTAACACTTTTTAAATTCAAAGTGACATCTGTTCTTGAGCTGCCTCTGCTTTTGAGAATACAGAGGACTGATCCTCCAGCCTGAGTAAGCTATTTCCCATGGGGCAGTTGCTCTTTTGCCTCTTACTCTCACCCAACTGCACTGCTCTCAGAGTCTATTTGCAGTTTCTTATATGTTTTTCTCACTCCACGAAGCTGAGACTTGCGACTCTTAATCCATCAATAGTGCTTGAGAAAAGGGGTTTTGGAACTCAAGCTTACACATTTCCAATGCTATCTCCGCCACCAAAACAGAAAACTAACATTTTCAACAGTCCTAGACTAGAAAAATCAGAGCACTGTACCAGTGCATAACCTGGTTAACCTCAGAAGGCAAATTCACCTGCTAGGAGTCTCAAGGAGCAGAGACACAGGACTGGTCTGAAATGTGCAGTTGGGAGCTAGTGTAGGTGCTCTTTCTCAAGTGTCTTCAAAATATGTCAGGAATCAATCCTCCCCCACTGAAAAGATCCCAAAGAACCTGACTGATTTTTTTCAAGGTTTAAGGCAACATTAAGTGATTAGTCACCACCCTAAGAAGCTCCTTAATTGACAAATCTGAGATCCTACAATGCTGACAAGCATTTGCTCTAAGTCTGTAGGGTTAAAGCACACTGCCTTAGCACTCATGTGAAGATCTGAAGCACAGCCAAGACAAATGTACCATCTCAAGAATGTTTTCCCTTTTTCCTTAATGTACATAACACTGCACAAAAGGCTTCTGTCATCAATAAGTCAGCATCAGAATAATTTTCACATGTATTTGTTTTGTAAACCCAAATTGCTTAAAGTCTACAAAGCAGATGCTGCCCTCAAAGTACCACAAGAATTTACAGAAAAACACAAACTTTGGCTTTTGGTTGTGTTTTCGTTGTTTTGGGGTTTTGTTGGTTTGCTGGTTTGTTTAGAACGCATGATGCACCCAGAGGCATTTTGTTTTGTAAGTGTTCTCTATTCAAACAAGGGAGTGTTTCTTTTGAGTACTGCTTACTCTGAGATGATAAAACCAAGACACCGTTCAGAGCTCATTTTGAGCATGGTCCCCATCATCCTTCCCATTCAGAAATGCCCATTTTCCAGCCCCTTCAAGGCCTCCAGAAGGGCTCGTCTAAATCTTAACACAAGGACTGTGCTCTACAGACAAGTCACTAGTCACTGGATTACTGAAGCATGCATGATTGCATTCAGGTTACGGTACAGCAAGAGTGAGAACCGCCATTCAGGGAGCTATGCAGCAGATTGAAGAGCCGACTCAGTNAATCCCCCAAGAAAAGTAGCCTGACAAGGAGAACCTTGTCAAGTCCACTGTAGTCTCTGACACAGGGAACGGTTTCAAAATATTCCTCCTGGGAGATGTGAACTGGAAAATTAAAAATGAGGGGAAAACCACCAAATTCCACTCAGGCCATCATCTACCCTATCTCCCTCTGACTACAGCATGGATAGAAGTAATAGCTGGATGGTTTTGAGAAGCTACAGAAGAAAAAAAAAAATTTAGCTAAATAGTCTCTGTGATGTCAATCCTCATACCTCATCAAACAAACACCAAGCATCACCTCATCAAACACAAGTAAAAGCAAAAGAGAATGTTCTGTAGTTACTACAATTCGGTTGAAGATTAAGCAAACAGTCATGGAAACTGCTGGTTTATGGGAACAAAGATCACAAGACAAATTTTCACCTACCATAAATTCATTCTGAAGTTCAGGATGCTTACATCTAATGCATCTCAAGAGAAAACTAAGATGGCACTGTTGGAAGGGAAAAATCCAATTCCTCTACAAAAAAATGTAATAGACTGAAACAGTAATCATTCAAAGAAAGGTCAAAATTGATAGGAAACCAAAAGTGACTAAATACACCATGTATAATTATAATTTGCAGAATTCACATTATTTTTAAATCCCCTGCTGTTCTACAAACAAGCTTCCTCACAACCTTTTTTAAACAGGTTGTACACATTATGAAGTCTCTATTTTACACAAACCTGTACTTAATTTTAATCTGTCCCAGGTGAACTTTAAACACCTGGTATTTATAAAATGTATGGATTTGAGCGACTAGTATCTTTTCAAAAGACATTCAGCAGCTCTGGCAAATTCCACAAGCTTTGAGGTTTAAAAGCAAACAAAGGAGCCTAATATGTCAAATTACCTACAAGTATCCATTTTGCTTCCCATATCTGCAATTCCACCTTAATTACCGTATGCTTGTTGTCCTGTTTTATTTGGTCACCAATAAAAATTGCACTGCTCAGGCAGACTAGACTGGAAATTATGTAACAGTGTATTTTTTCCGTATTGGTCTCCTGCCCTCTTTTTACCTGATCCTTACATAAACAGCCTCAGACTCTTGAGAAGCAGCTCTGCCCTGAGTACTGTAATTCTGTTTAACTGGACATGGTGGGTGCAGACAGCAGACAATTCTTGAGCTAGGAGAGTCAGAAAGGGCTAGTAGCTAAAGTACAGCATTCCCCTAAAATGCATAAATACGTTACAGAAATAATATAATAAACATTATTTCCTTAGTACTATACTATTGTTAATAGTATTCATAATAGTATTGGTAAATTATTATACTCTGCTGAAAAGAAGTTACAAAACCTGATATAATCAGCAAAATTCAGTTTCTTTTCACACACAATATGCCTAATCCCACCCCACTCAGCCCTTAAGAATTAAAGCATGTGACTCCAATGTAAATTTAGGAAGGTAAAGTATGAAATTTATATTCAAACAACTACGCAGGGAGAATTTGAGTAATAGTCAGATTTTTAGACCTAATCTTTTTTAGCAAAGTATTACCACAAACAGCGGTAAATTCCTCTCCAGGCTCCTGACTTAATCTTCTCTGGATTGCAATGTATAAGCCCTCCTTTGTTGGCTGCAGTATTTCAACCCCTGCTGATGTGTCAGAAGCTGTGAACGTTAAGCAAAATACAAATATGTGGCACTGTATCACTTTTTTCCCTTTCTTCTTCTTTCTAGAAGATGACAACAGATATGATAGAGAGCAATAACACCAAATCCAGCGCTCCCCTCCTGACTCAGAGATACCTGAGGCTGGTGACCAAGGATGGACACAGCACGTTCCAGATGGCCGGTGCCCAAGGCAGAGGTGTGGCGTACCTCCGAGATGCGTGGGGCATACTCATGGACATGCGCTGGAGATGGATGATGCTCGTCTTCTCGGCTTCCTTTGTCATTCACTGGCTGGTCTTTGCAGTTCTCTGGTATCTGCTGGCTGAGATGAATGGGGACCTGGAACTGGACCACGATGCTCCACCTGACAACCATACTATATGTGTCAAGTACATCACCAGTTTTACAGCCGCCTTCTCCTTCTCACTGGAGACGCAACTCACGATTGGCTACGGCACCATGTTCCCGAGTGGGGACTGTCCCAGTGCTATTGCACTGCTGGCAATCCAGATGGTCCTGGGGCTCATGCTAGAAGCCTTCATCACAGGTAATCCTTCCTACTGCATCTCTACACACAATTGGTGTAACAATTGGATTTAAGATTGGAGCTAGAAATAAATACTGTTCATTTTGATATATGAAAGAATAATTAAGGTAGCCACTACAAGGATGACAAGATTTCAGCTATGTAGTACTAAAAGTTAAACACCTTTCATCAACAAAAGACAAATTAGATGTTATCAATATCTGGACTTAAGAATTTCACTATTCATTGGAAAATACTTGTGGCGGATCACTGCACATCCCTCTCAATCATTTATTTCTTATATCATTATCTCTCTGGAGCTTTTACCATATAATTACAATATTTAAAGTCAATTTGTTTTAAGGTATACTTATGTCTAGCTGAGCTATCTTCACTGATCTTTAACTCAGTGTTTACGTATTCCTCAGTACCCAAGGTAATGAAAATTTTTACAATGTCACAGCTATTTTGAGGTATTTTAAGTTATTTAAAATATTCTTCATGTTTAAAGTACTTCAAAACAGTTCAAAAATACACAGGCTAGTTTACTGTGTATTAGAAAGAGCTTCTGCAGTGTAACACACCAAGATCAGCTCCTACTACCAATTACAGTAAGTTGGGGCAAGCTAACAGCCTCCTTACAGCTACAGTTAACTTCCAAATATTAGTAAGTGAACATAATTCAGAAAAATAAGCGTTTTAGGAAAGCCATACTTTTTTGAACAAAAGCAAGTTAGTATGATGCCAACATAGCAATTTTCAAATGTGGTCTTCCCAGTCTCAGCCTGCTTTGGCTCCTTTGGAGCCTGCAGAGAACCAGCCCAGGCTCTGTGCTCGCATTGAGTTTGCTCTTTCCCATGCTCCAGGTGCTTTCGTGGCCAAGATCGCGCGCCCAAAGAACCGGGCACTCTCCATCCGCTTCTCGCGCTCTGCCGTGGTCACACACACTGAGGGGAAGCTACACCTCATGTTCCAGGTGGCCAACACTCGCTCCAGCCCCCTGACCAGCGTCCAGATCTCTGCTATACTTTACCAAGAACAAGAGAGCGGGCAGCTGCACCAGACTAGCATTGACTTCCACCTGGACAGCATCAGTGCAGGCCAGTGTCCTTTTTTCATCTTCCCACTGACCTACTACCATTCCATGACTGCATCCAGCCCGCTGGCTGCTCTCCTTCAGAGAGAAACTCCTCACCACTTTGAGCTGGTCATCTTCCTGTCAGCTGTGCAGGAGGGCACAGGAGAAACGTGTCAGAGGAGAACATCCTACCTGCCGTCAGAGATCCTGCTGTACCACCGCTTTGCCTCCCTGCTAGCCCGCAATGCCAAAGGTGAATACCAGATCAAGATGGAGAATTTTGACAAGACTATTCCTGAGCTCCCAGCTGCAGCTGACTCAAAGAGTCCAAAAAGGACTGACAAGGAGATCCGCATCAATGGACAGCATGCCGACAGCTTCCAGCTCTCCGAGACTGGCCTCACAGAGTAGAGATAAGACCTTGAACTTCATGCTTTTTGAATTATTATTACATTAAACTTGCGGGTTCCATTTAAAAACTTCCTTCCTTGCCTGCCCCGCCATCTTCTAGTGATCTCTCTCTCTTGTACTCCCATCCTTTTGATTACAACATGATATACAGAGTGAAGAGAACTTGTGTGCCCACTGAGGAGAGGCTGCATTAACCACCTAGGATGAAGTCAGGTGCATGAATCACAGTACTAATTCTTGAGAAATTAGAAGAGCTACCTGCTGAATTCACCAGACTGTGATTAAAGCCGCACTGACCCTGAGAGATCTTCAAAACTCCCAAAGCTGACCAAAGTCATAATTAACCAGCTTGTGACAAAATGGACAACAAAACAAAAGCAGAAAACAATATGGGGTCATTCAGTAAATACATGAGTTCTGGTATAAGTAACTGTTCATCCAAGAGCCTAGCTTCTCTATTCTCTTAACTCTTTGGGAATACAGAGTTACATCATTTTTCAGATGGCTTAAAGTCCTGCCAATCTCTCATGGCAGTGAACAACATTCCTGCTGTGCTTATTAAGCAAAATTGTAAATACTAAGTGCAGTTCTTCCTTCTGCCAAATAAGAGAACATCTCACTTCCAGACAGGTCTATGAAGACACTATCAAAAAATCTGGATGTACATGACAAATACTGCAATGGAAATTTTTTCTTATTTGAAAACACTAAATAAATTATTTAGCAGTGGAAAAAAAAAAAAAGACTATTTTTAATGAACGAACATCCTTTTTTTTTAAAGGCTCATACATTGCACACGTTTTCACCTTTGCGCTGCTTGTCTCAAGTACATCCGACCCAGAAGGATGCACTATATATGAGAAGTAGAACTACATTCATTGATTTTTTTTTATGCTTTCTAACATCAGTCTTTGCCTGTACACACAGCACAAAAAATACTTAGAGACACTTGAATCAATTTTGAAATAAAAAATTAAAACCAAATATACACAAGACTTCTGTATTTAAGTGCCTCATAAACCTACTGCAATTAAGATGCCATTCTGAAGCTCCTAAATAATTTAAGACGCTAGAGGAAAAACACAATGATGGATAACTATTTCCAAGCTCTCGACAAAAGCAGTGCCTATTAGGTGTTCATACCTGAACACTCAAGTAGAATTAAAATAAAGTTATCTTTCAAAGGTAAAAGACTTTTCCCAGAAACCCAGATGGCATAAATAGCAACTTTCACTGACAACAGCATCACACACTACCAAATATGTGTCCTCTTAACTTCACCCAAGTGGTCAGCAGCAGGAAAAATGGTCTCAAGCTATTGGGTGAGATAGTTTAACTGAATTCTTCTCAAGTCAGAAAACCATTCACTGAAATGTGCTCATAACCCGAATGGGGTCAGCAAAAAGCTACTTTGGTTTAGGGTCTGCGGAAATGGGGAGCCACCCCACAGAAGCATTCCACACAGAGTCAGGGAATGAGGCAGAAGAGCCACATTTTTGTTGAAACTGAGCTCTCATTCCAGAACAGTTCAAGTGTTGCCTTCTCCCATTGCAGACCTCAGACAGATTTATCACAGACACTCCCAAAATCTTTTTCAAACTCAATTCATGGACAAGCTTTCATGACAATTGTGGAGCTTGGAGCACACTATCAAGTTACACTGCCTTCATCCCTTTTCATCACAGCTTTTTTAGTTGTTGACTCATACACAGTTTAAAGAGCCCTTTTCTACCCTTGTGTCAATACCAAAAATGTTTAATTATTTCTTGCATTTTTTCGCCATTCTCTATCAGTGTAAGAGTCCTACAAATTAAAAACCAGCACAAGAGCAGTAGAACAGACTCCTGTGTCAAGTCTGGAACAGGGCAGCATTCTGTGTGAGGTATTGAGTATTCTGTTTGACAGTATTCTGGGTGAGCCATCGTTTTTCCCATATATCACATGGGACTATAATCTCATGATTTAGAATCAAAGGCATACAAAGCTGTTTCTAATTTCTAACCAAAGGTGGCCTGTTTTGTTTGATTTCTAAATGACTTGATACTTCAAAATTGTCCTGGTTTTAAAAAATTTTCTCTTTGTAGATTTGGTTTGAAAGAGAGTACAACAGAAAGTATAAAAAAAGTATGTTATTAGTGTATGCTGAATGCAATCCTCAAATATTACATTTTGAAATGCCAAAGCTGAATAATACTGCAGAAGCAAATTAGACAAAGAACCATGCAGTTACTTCAGAACAAGAGCAGAAAAAAGCATAAATATTGCTTTTACAGTTCCAGAGAACTGGTGAATCATGGATGTCTGAAAATACTGGAATATCCCACGGCCCAAACTGGAGCAGAAGCCCAGGAAAATTGCTGATGGGTTCTGATGCACCAACATAGCACTCCATGCTTTAGCACAGCAAGAGCAAACTGGTGATGAACCTTCTGTGGGTGCACCTCCTGCCAGCAAGACAGGGCAGGAGAACAAGCCCGGCAGAGTGAGGGGAAAAGTACAATTCAAAGAAATTCAACCTCCTTTTTACAGCCACTTGAACACACTTTTTATATTCAAGTCTTCTGAACCTAACCAAAACCCACACATTAAACAGAACTCAACCAGGTTCCACAACTGACTTACTAATAGGTTTGTTTAAGCTACATAATTATTTACTACCAGTTTGTAACTGCTGGTAACTAATCAAATCCCTTCAGCTACTAAGCTGGTATTAGTCAAAAGACTGCACAGAAAATTAAGCAGCTTTTGTGCAGAGACAGACATGCTCAAGAAAGCAACTTGCTCATTTTCTTTGCTAATGGCCTCAGCCTTCCAGAAACAATTTGGGTTCTAAGTGAAGTCTGTCAGAACTGTGACAATCTGCAACAGAAACTCGCAAATACTTCGTGCATCTTCAATCCACATGCTGAAACCAGGAACAGACACTGTTTATGCTGAGAATCAGTCAAATGTGACCTTGCAAACTGTTGTGAGTACTAGAAAAACAATCATGAATTTTTAAGAACAGCATATTGATCATATTTGAGAAGTATTTGTTAAATTTCTATTACTTTTTTAATCTCTTGATTTTTTAATTGAGGGTTCTTGCATTGTCCTCCATTACAAACACCCAGAAGTGTTTAAGGATTTGATCTCTTAATAATTCTCTAATGTGATCATCTGGAACAAAGAACATGAAAAAGTTGGCAACTCAGTAAATTATGTAATCTGAATCCCAGGCCCTATGAAAGAGCAATGAAAAACTGAAGCACGGTAAAATTATAGAATAAAATCCTAAACTAAGGAGTTTAACCAAGGTAACAGAAACCAGTACAGGCATCTGCTAAAGCATGTTAGCCTGAATTATAACTGGCCTATCAATTCCTTTCCTGACCTTTCTGCTTCCATAGCTTTGTGTGGATACTAGTGCTTGCTTATTAACCTGGGACTTCTTTTGGCACATCTGCATCCCTCTCTCACACTCAAAATATTTTGCCATTGGAAAGCCATTGCATAACAGTAACTATCTGTAATTAATCAAGGCTTGAGTCAGAACAGACCAACACTTTTTGTCAATATTTCTGTGCTCCCCACCTTATCTCTTTGGAAGTAAAGGGGAGAGAGAAATGGTCTTCCCACTTACTGCAACATTAACCTCTAACACAGCAATACACAAACATAAATTACTATTGTTAAAACAGTAATTTTATAATATAACTTCAGAAAGATTGAAGGTCTTTTGCCTCTCATACTGAGTAGCCAAGAAATACAAGAGACTAAAGAAGAGCAATTAGGTACTTAAAAAGCTTCATCATTTGAGAATAAGCACATCATGTCTCACAGTGAGCTTCCAACAAATTGCACCAGGACACCATCTTCCCTAGGGAACAGTTCATGGAAGATGCATTCCATAGCCCTGATCACTAGCAGTTGCTACAAACACAAAATGCTCTACACTAGCTGCAGAAGTCAACCTCTGGCAGAAGTCAACTTCAGTAAGGACATTTTGCACACTGTAAATTCTCCTCAATTTCAACTGAGAAATACATCTGATCCTATACCAATATGCAATATTTTTATCCGTCTTTATCAGAAACGTGGTACATTCTATAGCCTGGAACTGGAATTGTTGTATTTCTAATCACAACAACAAGAAGGAGCTAAATAAATAAAACTAAATCATCTGTAGTAGATACTACTTTTACATCCATTTTTCTTTCGTAAAAAATGCGGTCCTGAAATCTCAGTAGTACTTACTTTCTCCTGTTTTCATTTTTTCCTAGAAGATCTCTGAATATAAAGATACACAAAGTTCGAAGTTTCACTATTGACATTTAAAACCAGTCAATCTCTGACCAATACCAAATAATCTTCTAGAAGTATCCTCTTTTTAAAGGAGACAGTGAGGAAAACACACACATCTTAGTTTTGTGTTGACATTCAACTTAACAAGCAGAAAAATAAAAGCACTCTTTAGAAGCTGTGAACATCAATTCCTACATGGAGAGAGGACTGGAAGGGCTTTGAAAGCAAACTCCTGTGGCATGTGTCACCATGGTAATCTGGAAAATTATTAATATATGGCAATATATGCTACTCTTACTAAAAAAATGCCAACAGCTAAGCAGGGATTAAAATACATTCCTGTCAACTTCTAATTGCAATTGGATCTCTCTGGGTTTGTCTTTAAATTCAACCTGCAATTATCTCTTCTGGCCTATGCTTTCTCAGCGTGTTACCAAGGTGGGTATGTAGCCAAGACTCCTTTAGCAAAGCCAAAGACTGCCTGGGTCCTAAACAGAGAAGACACATAGTCAGTAAGCTCTTCCTAGTACAAAACCTCTCAGCAGGCACAGCTGTGCTCCATGCACATGGAAACGTGCCACAGAGAAAGAGAACGGGCATACCAGAGAACAAGCAATGCACGAGCCTGAACAGCCAAAGTCACTGCAGTTACCAGATAGCCAGAGCTGCCCTGATGTTCCCACCACCCTTAGAATGTCTGCGTTTCATCTCCAAGATGACAAACCCACTCCAACTCAAGTTCAGCTGGATGTTCAGATGTACTGGGCCACAATTAAGGATCCAGCATTCTGCTAGAATGTGGCCAGTGTGATGCATTTCAGAAACAGAATAGGGGAGGAACAAGAGACAGGAGAGCAGATAACCAGACTAACAGGAGGTTCAGATGATGACTTAACTAATTTGATCAACAGTAAATCCATCAGCATGGGAACCTCAGGACACTGCTGGGATCTCTCTCACACTAGCAAGCCTTCAAAAAAATTAACAGTTCAAATGGTCAAGAAGTCCTGGGTATCAAAACAGCCCATGCCAGGAATGCTTAAAGCTGCACTGAGAAAAGGCACATTGCCGCAGCACACCTGTTCATCAGCACAGGCTTCTTTCACAGAGGTACAGGAACTTAGTTCAGCTGTAGACATCACATCTTAATTAAATAAACAGAACCTACTTACTCCACATTTTTCTTAACTACCACACTTAAATGTCCAATAGCAAGAACAACACAAAGTAAGAGAAACAATACTTCGAGAACACATTTAGCAACCTGGCACAGTATCATGAATCTTGTATCAATAATATACTTGGAGCAATAAGAAAGGTTGATATATGTATAGGTCCATTCCCCCAAAAACACCCTGCTCCTCCCTCCCATTTTTCTGCCCACACAGTAACAAAACCATACCTGGATCTTTTCGCCCTGGTTTTTCAAAGCGTCTGTCTCCCCTAGAAAGGCAGAATAGAAGTTTCAAATAAGGTTTTGGAACTACTCCAAAAACTCACTTTAGGTATAGGTTTTGTTGGTTTTCTTTACTTGGTGGGGAACTTTTTTAAAATTGGAGCTTGATGGACAGTACCTTTAGAGGTCCAAGTGACAACTGAAATTTTCAGGAACACCAATACACACATGGCCCTTGGGAACTGGATATGTTTTCAAATGTGCCCCTAAGTACTGTGAACAATGTCAAAACTAAAACTGAAGCAAATCCTTTAGCACCAGCACTTCTATTGCAACTGTCATAATTTATGTTCTCTTAAAGTAGTTCCTTCTTCCCAGGAACTCATACGAAAAATTCTTTGCAAAAAATGTTCTTTTATTTGCTCCTGAGCCTCAAGAAACATTACTGTGTGTTTGACTCCATCTTAGAAATTCAGACACTTCACTCAGAGATATAACTAATTACCTTTCCTTAAGTATTTTTATGAAGTCAAAAGGCACAAATGGAAGCTGAACAGATGTGTGTAAAAAACTTTAAGGGCTAGAGTTCTGTTACCTTTCCTCCCAACTCTGTGATCTGTGCATTTCCCTGCCCCCTCCTCGCCCAAATCCACCCTCCACTTCATCAAAACTTCTTTGGTAGAAACCGCTTTCTCCTCGGCCTCTGCCTGAAAAGACAAAAAACACAAGTGTTTGTATAAATAATAAAAGAAGTTGAAAGAATCAGGTAGGGTTTCCCTTTCTTGGCGTCCCTGTGAACTAATCTTGCAGTCTTAAGCCCCAGTGAAATTATCTGGGACAAAAGGAAAAAGAAACAAAGACTGAAGAAAGAGTCTTATGCAAAAATTCTTATCAAGAAGTGCAAGACCAGACAGAACAGGCAAACAATTCCAAAATAAATATGATGCAGAAAACCACAGATACTTACCCAAGAGAAATTACCAAATAAGTATGCGTTGTTCACACAACATCCATACTGCACATGCGTGCTTCACACACAAAAATCAGATTACTTTTAACAGCAAACTCCGGTATAATGGCACTGCAGATGTACTCTTAATTATTGCTGTCAAGGGTCATAAAGAAGAAGAAAGCTTCACCGCTATTAAGTTCTAGTGACTGCCAGCAAAAATCTCCCCCAGCATCAGTGGGAAGAAAAGAAGGATCACAGGACAGCTGTAGGCAGGTCAGAATGAAGAACCACACTAGAGCTACAGCTTAAAAATTACCCTACTGACCTTTTCAGTAAATGATTCTCTACAGGCAGCTACCAAGTACCAAGCCTCAGGCCAAAAAGTTACAGATGTATCCTCAAGCAATGCATCTCAAAGCAGGTCTTCAGGGCTTGAGAAGGTGTGGGGTGGTGTTTGGGTAAAAAAAAACCAAGCCACGCGCAACAGAAAAACAACACCCACACACATCCCCAGCCCTTCAAAACAACTCCCAGCACTGGTTAGATTAATGGCTGGGGTGAAGTTTCCAAATCCACAAAAGATAAACACTTCGTCACACAGTGCTCCAGCAGAAGAAATGGCAGGTTTTTAATCAGCTAATTTACCATTTCAAGGATCTCACCGGAAGAAGACGAACAAGTGGAACATCTATCAGCTAGTTGTCAGGATAATGCCTTGCCTGCATACACATGCAGTCTCTACAGTCAAGTTCTAGAACCTAAAAAGCACCTGCTAACACAAATTCTTGGCTGTGTAAGTATCTCAAACATCAATCTTTTAATATTTCTCTCTTCCTGGCTTCAAGGAAAAAACCACCTCAAAGCACAAGGTGGAAACCTGGCTAGGGATCTGGAGGAGTAAGACAGAATGACCAAATGTAACAGGAAAGGAACAACCTTCAGAATGGACTGCAGTCCTTGTAGTCTTCTGAAGAAAGCAGTAATAAAAAGCCTCTACATTTAAAATCTAAGGACACCTGAATGTATCACAGAAACATACCATGTTTCAGTGTCTTATGACTAGAAAAATTTGAAATAATCATGACAGTTGCAACAGATTCTCTACTATTCTATACCAAATCTCTTAGAACGGGCGGCAGGGGAAAAGGGCAGAAAGTTGCTTTTCAGGCAGAGAAAAAGAAAAGTGATCCACAGATAAGCCAGTCAGGGTCTTCAAATACACTACTGCTTTTGTATCAGGCAGAACAGGTTGCAGGGTGTGTAAGGAGCAATTTTAACATCCTCTTTGGACAAAACTATCTTGTTCTATCACCAACAAAGCTGATCGGTGGCAGATCTCCCAGAATCACAACGATGCAGCCTTCCTTACCACAGAGTTTTGAGGATGCTTAAGTTCAGATGAAGACTGAACAAACTCAGATAAACAAAACTCATTAATGGAGGCCACATCTGTTCAGGAAATACACTGAGCTGCAAACATCTGGCAGCTGAGCCTCTTTGCCTTTGTGTTTTTCTCAGTCCTTATTCTCTTGCCAAGATGCCTCCTTTAGGCTGTTGCTAGACTATGGACACTATGGAGTTGAGCAAGCCCTTGCCATATTCAGCATAGCTGTTCTTACATGAACTCAGGGAGAGGCAGAGGAGATGATGGAGCACTCAAGGCACAAGAGAAGAAATTAGCATCAGACCTATGAGAGTTATTAGAAACACAGATACCTTCACTATGCAAGGCAAGTCTGATACTACAAGTTGACCACAATCACGAGAGTAAAACAAGTTGCTAAGGCAAGAAACAGGAAGATGTGATACAACAACAAAACCAGCATGATGTTTATCCAGTTAAAGCATTATGGGTCCCCTAAAATCCTGGAAAAGAACTCAAAGTTGTTATTCTTCACAAATAAAAGCGAGAAAAGTTTCAACAGCTCATGCAATAGCAATCTTTGCCTAATTTCTTCACTACAGGAAAGCTCTCTTCCTTCCTCTCACAAGAGATAATAAAGCAAAAGCAGTTCACAGAGTCAAAACAGAACAAAGGCACTGACTCATCTCCTGTCTCTGAGGTAGCAGAAGTGGAAAGTTGCATACACTTTCCCAACAGAAGTAAAGCAGGCTTGTACAGTGAGCGGCAGCAGCACTGCAGTGCTCCCCTTGCAAGGTGAGCAAGGGTGAGTGCACGCTGCCTGCTGGGAGCAGACACATGCCACCAGCGCCAGAACGCTGCCAGTATGGGACACTTCACCAGCAAATAAAGCAAGTGTCCCGTATGAGAGCGAGAATCAGCTGTTTTACCAACAACATGACTTATGGTGAAATCACAGCCTGAGAAACCTCTCCTCACTAACCACCCCCGTATCACAGTTAATCAGTATTTCAGTTGTGCTCAGCCAACAAAATGGTCTGAATTAAAAGATAATTTTGCAAAATGTCCAAACAATTGATCTTAGACATTCAGGTTAAGGCTGCCTGTGGGGTCACAGTACTCAACTGCCAGCTGTAGTGATACCACATAGTACTGGACAGGACTGCTGAAGCCACCTCTGCCCTGGCTGTGTTGCCATCCCATCCATGTGTGGGAACAACACAGAGCCATCCAACAGCGCCCAGCAGAAGCACATGTGCAGCCCCAGCAGACACCAAGCAGACCATGGTGCGGGAAGCACCAAACAGATCCTACCAAGCTACAGAAGAGAAGCAGCCAGTCAAGGGAAACTGTGGTGTGCCAAGTCAGCCAGGGAAACTGTGGTGTGCAAAGTCAGCCATTCAGCACGTACTACACGGATTGGTCTGACCTGAAAGTGCACACTAGGATACAGCTAAAGCTGGTCACAGAATGCATGAGAAATGCCTGCAGAGAGGATAAAACTGCACGTGTAAGCACACCATTTGACATTCTGCTTCTGCACACCTTGACTTATTTTAAACAGAATGCCACTTCTGGAAAAAAAAAAATGCCTGGCACACAAGCAGCAGACTAAGTGCATATGTTGCACGAAGTACTGAATGCAAAGTCAATAAATGCCAATAAATCTTTCCATTTAAGAACTGAGTGGAGCAACTGTGTCATTTGTATTTCAGTATTTTCTCAAAAACCTCAGGATGAGGACATCAATCCACTGCACATTGCAACCATAACAGCCAAGTCTCTAACCTGAAAAACAGACAAGTTTGAATTTAAGTAAAAATAGAAGACACAAGCAGGAGGGCAAGACGCAGCACAAACTGTCATTCTAATTGTCATTACAAAAAAACCCCACACCAGACCCTACAGAATACAAGAAGCAAATTCTTGAAATCACAGCATAACTGGAGTTTAGGATCTACAATCACAGCCATAATGCAATTTGGGAAAAACAGAATAACTGTAGTTCAACTACTGCTGTTTAGATATGAGAACGCTTTCACGCCATTGACACACTTTCCAACAGCGGCAAAAACAAACTACAACGGGCAAAGAGGGTGGGTGGGGAAAGAGCCCTAATGGGAAGCAAAGGACCCTTCATAACAGTCTTAACCAAAAGGGAGAACAGCTACAAAACAAAGTGTCTGTAAGCTTATAGCCCATTCCAGGGACTATTTAAATCTCTCCTCATCTGAGGCTCTTATTCATGAATGTTGACATTCCAGTCCTGTCAGCACAAAGCACAGGGCTTAACTGCACACCACAGGGAGTTCCCAGGAAAACAAGTCAATTAGAAAAGAGTCATGTGCAAGTACTCGGTTTCTTTAGAGACTACAACTTCTTTTTTAAAAAACAAAACAAACCAAACCAAAAATCAAAGCAACTGCCACATAGTAAGCATGTTCTCATGATCGCAACATAAGCGTTGTCAGTAAAAGTTGGGGTGACTACCCAGAAAATATTTACTGAGTGTTAACTTGCACTTTTAAATACTGGTAAGTGAATCCCATTTAGAGTTCTACCCGCAACACTCCTTTACCAGCATTTCTTCCCCTTGCCAATCCACCACAGATTGCTTCTCGTGTTCTCAAATGCTGGAACACAATTCCATGATTTGTGCCTCAGTGAGGGAACTTCATTAACAAATCTAATCACACATGCAAATTCCTCTCTAAAGTTGCTGTGGTGCAAGTCCCTTCAAGACAGTAATCTCATTTTGGTAAAGCTGAAGCCCGCACTGGCTCGGCAGCAGCTTTGTTGCTTACAACTGTGTGAAGTTCAAGGAAAACACCAGAAAACCTTTTGAACCCAGGCAATTTTGCAGTGCAATAAAAATGTTTTCCAACTGTTAAGTGAGGCAGCTCATTTAGTGAACAAACTCCAAAGAAATTTCAAGTCCTTTTCACTGTAACTTGAAAAAACAAAATTGCATTTAAAGCCTGCTACTTACAAGCAACATTTTTGTAAATCAAAACATCATGTCAACAGTCCTATATTGAATTTTCATCAATAACTATGGGAAAAACGTCCTTGGCTACAACAGCATCACGTGTATAAATTATGAAAATGGTACCATTTTGTCCTGGCAGAAGCCTTAATTTCTTTGCTGAGATACAGAAACTTTGGGAAGACTCATCATGGCTAGAGCCCAACACTAATCGCTCATGGGAAGAAGAAGGGAAGAGTGGAAGAAACAAGCAGCAACCAGGATCAACAAAAGAAGGAAAGCTCAGAAAGCTGAAGAAATTTACTGCAGAGATGTGTCCTTTACAGCTTAGCAGAAGAATGTCAGAAAAGCCTAACAAGCAAACCATATAACAATTCCAACACATTAAAAGATCAAATTAGGATAAAACAAAAAAGAAAGTGAAAAGGACTAATTTTGCAACAAAGTTCTTGCTAGTATTTCTTAACAAATCTTAAAAATGAACTATGGGAAATCAGGAATACATGCAGCAGCTTTCAGACAGTCTTAATACTGCACACATTTTAAGTTCTGTCTACCAAAATATAAGAAATCGAACTTTACTGCCAAACAAAACAGCCATGCATAAAACTACATTCAGTAATAGAATTACTGGATTAGAAGCCATATTCTGCCACATTTAGCCTTACAACCTCATTGAAACTAGTGGAGGCAATTAAAAAACAACCCACTGCTCACTGCATAAGGATGACATTGTTAATGGTGCTGCAAGAAAACAAAGAGAAATTTGACAAAAGAAAGCAAAATAAAGGGTTTGCCAAATTAGAAATTGCCAAAGTATCTTGATATTGAAACTAGGGAGCACACTAGTGGGTGTATGATCTCAAATCACCAAATTTTAAGCAGCAATAATTTAATTTGCAGAATTAAGTCTTGATGCATCTAAAAAAACCAGGCAATACATGTATTCCTAGCAAAAGTGAAATACAGGTGGTAGAAATACACACATTAAAATAAAACAAAAAAGAATGATGAGTACACACATCTACATATATGCACACGTTTGTTTTTTAAATGAAACCCTGAGCATTTGTGCAAATACAATGGCAAACGAAGGGGAAGCAACAGGAAAATCTAGCGATAGTCTCATAAAAGTTTAAATTCATATCTTAGCTGGGAAGCAACCACAAGAAGACAGACAACAATCTACAAATATCTGAGAGATGTATGCTAAAAAGAAAGAAGGATTAAGGAATAAGAACAGAAATGAGAGAACACATTAAGTCAAAGCAAAATTCTGGTCAAGCATCTAATTATATAATTAAGTGCTTTCTGAAGATCTTATTGAAAATACCACCCGTTAAGGACATGTAGAATTAAATTTAAAAGGGCTCTAAAAGAAACCTCACCTAAGCACCTGCAAAGACAGAGGTTACAATATTAATTATTCAGTATTTCCAAGTTACTAGCTTCTTACTATTCTAAATGCAACACATCATATATATATATAAAGCCCCCAAAAAAAGAGTTCACAGAAGTGCACACATTGAAAGGGAATTGCTAAGATAAATTCTGGGTTTAACAGTTTGGTTTTAATTTAGCAATATGGCTTCAGGACATTTTATCAATTCATTTGCAAATGTTTGAGGCGATCCTGGATGAGACATCAACTACAGTGATGCGCTAAAACTGGAAAGACTCAAATGTCTCCCAAATTCAATTACGTCTTTCCATTAACCTTCTCCTGTTTACATTTAGGATGTTAACAAATGAAGATGGCTTTTCAGAACACTGAACACAATCTACCACAACCTTGATGTTTTAAATACATTCGTAGAATTTTCCACCCTCTCCCTATAAATTGGTTTTATGCTTTTAAGAAAGTTATTTCTAACAATTCTGAACCAAATAATTTCATATTCCACCTCAAAACTACCTCTCCCTTTTGCTTTCCCACCCACCAACCTGGCAAAGGCATATAACAGAGATACCAGTTGTGCACTAAGGTGTGCAGAATCATCACTAAACACAATATTCATTCTACAGCACCACCTTGTTGGAAAGGTTTCAAAGCTTTAAGCAAAAATAAATTGGGCATGAGAACACATGGCTCTAGCCAAGCTCCACTTAATATCTCTGAGCAGCTTTAACCTGGATCACCTGGATACATTGGAGCACATCCCACTGGCAGCTCACCTCGACCTCTAGAGGAACTTCGACCTCGAGGAGCCCCTACCACCGTTCCTCCTCCGCGTCCCGTCAACCGCAGGACGGCAGCACTGTTTACAGACATCGAGAAATTTCTCTGCCAAGAAGAAAGAGTCACGGTCAGATTTGACTGGAAAAACCTTCAGAGAGAAACCACAAACAAATACACAAAAAAACCTATAAAAACCAAACAAAACAAAAAGAAAAAAACCAGAAACATTTACCATTATGTTAAATTTGGCTTTGTTTTCTTTGTGTTCATTACAAATTCTCTACAATTAACACTAGAAAGGAAAAGGATTCCATGCACACATGAGCAGCTGAAGCAGTCTCTAAAAGGATCTTGGTAAATATCAGCATTTTCAAGTTACTTAGCTGAGATTTCCATGCTCTGAAGTAAGCATTTGAACACCTACTCCTTTATCAGGTGATGCCAGCACAGAAGCCATCAGAACATCAGCAGTGTTAAACACACATTCTGTTGCAAAAAGAGACTGGCACCTGCCTATACCTGACACCAATAATTAATACCAATTCTAAACTTATTTCTTAAGCAAAGCAGGAACACATAAAGACCAAGAGAACTTGAATAAAATTGTATTTACCAACCTCCTTTGCAGAAATAAGCCTTTTTATTCTCTAAATATATCGCAAGAGCAACATATTTTAGGAAAAACTAAGTGTACGTAAGGCTTCTGAAATTTAAGTGATACTCATTTTCATAAGACAATAAACACCAGTGAAATTCAACTTTAGCTTAATATGAAACAATTGCTAAAGAAAAAGCTATTTCAATAATGGATAAATATAACCAACTCTGACCCTATTCTCTGAGCACAAATACTTGGAAAACTGGGCCAAAGAATGCAGAAGTATGTTCAGAAACATTAACAAGGAAACCTGAATTGACACACATTTTCTGAATGCAAGTTTTGAATAATTAGAATGCAAAGGACTCCAAACAGCTGTTGTATCAGGCTTCTTGAAAGGAACTTAAAGCCGGCAAGGTGCTTACATCAACTCATCGGAATTACTGTGACTTTGAAGGTCTTCAGAGAACAATGAGACAAGCAATTATACATCATTTAGCATCTACATCACTAACATCAAAGCCAACAGGCATTCAAACTAGTTTTAATACATTACAGAAACATTTCAGAAACTGCTTGATATGTGCTCCCTACAAAAGTAGATCTTCCTTCAAGAGAGAATTGGTAACTAATTAGACTTGAGGGGAAAGAAAAAATGCAGTCATGCATGGCAAAATAGTAAGGTCAGCCTCCAGTAAATCTGACTGTTTTCTCAGCTAGCTCCTAAAGTTTAAAGCAACCATTTCAACAGCAAGTCAAAAGGAACCACCTCCATCTGTCTCTGATCAAACCACCACCTTTCCTAGTGTTGACACTTCTGCCTTTTTGTGAAGCGCTGAAATACTTCACTACAAAAACATATTTAAGCTATTTATCAGAATCATTGTCTTGCATAGGAGATGCCTCTTTTTTTTTTAAGCCTTATTCTTCCAGTAAGAACAAAATAACAATCTTACTTTCTTTTCCAATTCATTTTTAATTTTACTTGTCTGCCTGCACTCTGAGAAACTTCTCCCTCCCCTCTGTAGAGCCTGCTGCAGTGAAAGCATAGTGGCAACAACCCACATGGTAAGATCACAGTAAGCAGTAAAAAAGCAAAGCCAAAAAAGCAAATATTGCCCTACTGTTGATCAGTGTATTCCTTCAATGACCAATGCTGATGAAGCACGCCAAAGAACAAAGCTGCTGCAAAACAGCTTTAGCAGCAAGTGAAGATGTCTTAGGAAACAGATGTCAGGAACATAACCAAGGAGAACACAAAAGGATCTCCATTATATTCAGCAAGAGTTTGAGCCTCCCTTACCATGCAAGCAGGTAAGATTAAGACAACCAAATGCTTTCCTAAAGCAAATAGGAAAAAGGGGAGCAGTGGGAAAGGCAAAGAAACATTGCCAGTGCCAGGTGGAAAGCCCTGTTAAAGCCCTCTGCAGAAACCTTCTTTGCTTCAACAGACAGTACCCTGGAAACACATCTTAGACAAATCTATTATTATAAACATATTATATTATATTACATCACACTAGGTGAATCAGTTGAATCTAGGTTAGCTGAGAAACTTTATCATCAGGAAAGTAACATTTTACATAAAAAGAACCAGCAATTCCATCCAAAGCATGTCCATGTCCTGTTACAGGGAACACTGTAGCCTTAAGTATCTAATTAAGTTCTACAAGACTAAACACATTTAAGTTTAAATTCATAAAGCTGACATGATTTGTCATCCATCCCTAGATAATATATCTTTAAATCAGCCTGAGACAAGTTCTTCCCTGACACAGTACACATACAACTGCAATGCCATCAGGTGCATAACACAGCAGGAATTGTTTTGAATCTAAACCCAAAGTAATCCTGACAGGCTCAGCTGCAACTGAACTCTATGCCAAAGTACCAGTGTTCTGATCAGCCTCTCCTCGAAGGACTCCCAAATCCCTGCCCCTCAGGTTCTGAGATGATAATTCTATTCTAAGTATTCATGGAGGGGGTAAAACAGTTTTTAAACTCTCTTTTGTCAATCTTAATTGTAAGAACTTTCCTGCACCACAGCTAGCAGCAAACCCACTGATATTCACCTCAAGATCACTTCTGAACATGATTCTTAATGATAAATAACGTTATGTCATGGGGAACAAGCACCAGAATTTCTAACTTAAAAAATGCCATTCCCTTGGTACCTTGATTCAGTCATGAAGATGGGAAGAAAAGGACATGAAAAACCAGATTGTTCACATCCTCTGGGTCCCCAGAAAGCATTAAAGGAAAAGCTTTCTTAAAAAGGGAATACGGACCTCTTCTTTCAGATTATGATTTTTCTGGAGATTTTAGAGAATTGTTAAACTGCTTAAAGGCTCCTATATGATTACAGGTGAAAAGGAGCAGGAAAAAGCAGTGACACAGTACACACCAACTCCTCAGGAGTTTTCAAGACTGGTGAAACACTGGGCACTGCAGCAGAGCACCACATCTATCCCTGAAGCTCAGCAGCACTTACCACCCCATCTGTACCCAGCACACTTTCAATACCACAGCCTTCAACTCGTGTTATTCTCCAGAGAGAGTCCCTTGACAACCACCAAAAGTCAGGATCCCCTCTGTAACTGTAAAAGGCCTGTAGTCCTCCCTGAAGGAATCCACTATGCATCAGCAAAACAATACGTCCAAAGGTATTTACACAAAGGTTCAACATTTAGGTGTGCTATCATATGTCTGGCTGACCATTTCTGGGGCTTGCTGCCTGAATCCCTTCTCTTCCTACTCAAGAACAGGAGCTAAGATAAGACTTCCCATAAAAGCACAGTCTCAATCTCAGTTGCCTTTTAAGACTAACTATGACATGAAGTGCTTACAGTGTATCCATGTGAACTCAAATACAACTGCTGATTAAAAACTAAATGATTAGCATCTTGTGTTAAATGACAGTATCCTACAGAGACACAAGAAATATGGACCAGCTCTGAAGAGGAAGGCAGCCCAGAAGAGGTGAAGATATACCAAAACACCCAGGCACAAAATGAAATGAAAAATTCAAGAACACAACAGCCAGGGGCAGGCAAAGGAAGGAGAATGCTCTGATATCTTAAGAAACTAATAGTAACACTACCCACCCCTGCAAAAATCAAATTACTCAAGCCAGTAAAAATACTCAGCTTCCTATTAGAAAATAAAACCAACCAACCAACAAAAAAAAAAAAAAAAAAAAAAAAAAAAAAAAAAAAAAAAAAAAAAAAAAAAAAAAAAAAAAAAANNAAAAAAAACAAAAAAAAACAAACAAAAAAAAAAACAAACAAAAAACACACCAAACCAAACCATAGTATTACGAAATAAGAAAAGTTCTAAGAAACATGACAAATTGGAGAGCAACTGCAAAATCTAAAGTTCTGGCAGCCAGAAAGAGGGAATCAGTTCAGAGTCAAAATCAGAGGCATTTATCCAGAGACGGTGGGCAGTTTTCTCCATTAGGAATCAAATTTAAAGCAAGAGCTTTCAAACTACCTAGATCAGTCATCCTTGAAATGGAATCCTTATGGACTACCTGTTCCCACTCTTATCTTGTCCACCTCTATACGTTTATATACCTATAGACACCAAAGGAGGAGATAAACAAGCAACTGCTTATATACAGAGCAGTTAACAGTACTGCATCTTAACAAATGTTAACAGTCAAAAAGCTTCAGCACTTCTCTAAAGAACTCAAAACTGAGGCTACAGAACTTAGCTACTTTGGTGACTCTATGGGTATCAAAGAGAAGGTGGTAAAAAACTGTAGAAAATGTCAATGATCTGAAAATGGTGCATACTTAAAAAATAGGTAATACTTCCCAGATGATGATCCTGGATTTAACAACCTGTTAATGTTGTTCGACAGAACATTGTATGTTCAACAGAACATTGTATGAAAAAATATTTTTTCATATTTAAGACAATAACTGAGCATGGATAGAATTTAAACTTTATGCTGACACAGTATGCTTTCATAATTTCTTTCCCTGTGTCCTGGGTTACAATGAAAAGGTGTAACCAAAAGTATGTATTTTATTACCATCTTCATAAGCTGTTAAAATAGGTGGGGCAGTGCTCTTTATCTTCTCCATGACTCAGCCTGATAACTCCCTCTGGGCAGCTATCTCCGCGACTCAGAATTACATCATCCCATTGTGAGATGCTCTGCCCACGGGGAGGAACCAAGCATTCCTACCTGGATATAATCTGAGGCTTGGAACACCAGGAGAGCACTACCACTGGATTCCCAGAGGACATCAGCTCAATATGCACCACTGGACCTCCAGAGAAGGACCAGACCCTTCTCCAAGATCACCGCTTCAACAGAATCCCATCTATCACTTTAACAGGACTGCAGCCCCCATTTAATCAGACTGTTACCACCACCCTGACCAACAGGGTGTCAGGTCGTATTCTCACTCTGTCAGTTTAAGTCAGAGTTTCTGTATTATTGCCTTTATTTTAATTTTCCTATTAAATTGTAGATCTGACTTGGAATCTCCTGCTGGCTTGCTTACAAACTCGTACACTCTGAAACCTACTAATCTCAAATTTTATCGTTTTTCTTAATGGAAGCATACTCTTTATTATGTCTTTACACTAATAACAATCTGAAGATTTAAAAAAAAAAAAAATACACAAACCTGTTCTTCTTCTGTAAAAGGTACAAGTGCCAGTGGTGGCAGGGGCTCCTCTTGTAAAATAGGCAGAAATTCCTTATCCAGAAGGTCTGAAGGTATCTGTATGAAAGAAAAAGAGCATTCTATTACATCCAAGTATTTCCTCTCCAGGGATGATGCCACACACATTGATTTACAAAAAATTTTTATTCTGCCAACTCTGTCTCCATCCACCCAGTACTTCCAGTAACTTTTATTGGGGGTGGGTATAACTCCACTGGAAATTTACAACCCTCAGCAAAAAAAATTCTTATAAACAAGGCATCACCCACCCACAAGGCCACAGACATCAGAACTCAAACTTACACACCACTGCAACTTAAATCCGAATCACGTGACATTTCATCTGATAAATTAAAAACTATTGCTTTTAACTTCAATGCATTTTTATAGCCAGATTTTGAATTAACAAAACTACCACGTCCAGCACAGTGGTTGTATTTGATTTAAAGTAAGGAACTCCAATTTACAACCAACCAGGAGAGGGGGGAAAAAACCCAAAACAAACCCAAACCAACCAACCAACAAAATCACACAAAAAAAGCCAAGTACAACAAAACTATACAGATTATGTAGAGAACACTAATTATTTAAATCAAAATAAATTTTAACACTAATTTTGAATCAGAAGCTCCATCAATAGATGTGACCCTGAGAATGTGGACAAGAAGCTCCAATTACATACAGCCAAAGTGAGCTCTAATTATGCCAACAGACAACTGCTTCAAAAATATTTAGTTCATAACACTAAAGACATTTTTTCAATTAGATATATGCCAGCAGAAATCTTCCTGCTTTCAGTGAGTCTCTCTTTTAATCAGAGAAGCAACAGCTTAAAAACACTGCTGACATCTACTAGCTGACTAGAACCACTCTCAAGGATCCTCTAAGTCTTCATAACTAGAATCACTCAACACCCTGGAAACATGTGGGTATCAAAAGAAAGACATACTCTAACCATAATGCCCTTCTGGCAAACATGAAGGAAGAAAATAATCTTTCGGACCATTCATAACGGTGGGAGAACTTCCTATAACACAGGATATTTGGGGGTTGTTCTGAATCAGCCCCAACAGCAGAGGTCTCAGCATCATCTGACATAACAAACGCAAACTGCAAAAAACAATGACCTCTGACTGGCTGACCTATTCATAACATCAAGACTTAAATCGCAGTTTCCTGAAGTAGAACAGGACAACTCTGCATGTTAAAGCATGGCTTTAAGCTATGCCACACTTAACAGACTTAGAAAAATCTTTGACGTTTGATGCCCTTAAATCCATGTTTGAGTAACGCAGGGCTCCCAGCACTGTACGAGAATGTCAGCACAGCCAAGACAGGATAGGAACATGAAGCCATGTGTGCACATCTCCATTCCAAGCTCAAGACACAATCTTGACATCATTTCTTGCAGTCCCTCCCTCCCTGAAGGGTAAGGCTCTCAGGAGGATTCAGACTTCCAAGTCTACTGCAACAATAAACCAACCACTGTCACCATCTAGAGAAAAACCCAATGTTTACAACTGAAAAATGTATTAATCTTTTGCCTGAAAGATCTCTGAAATTTTATATCATCTATTACCGCACTGAGAACCTTTGTGTGAAGTGAAACCAGAAGGAAGTTCTTGACTTTCTGTACTGCTCTTATGCATTACATGTCATTATTTGTGTCCTGATTCCCAGGAAGTGAGCTACCTGAAGACTGCTCTCATTGGGCTAGTTACCTGCTAAAGTGAATTGACTTAAAATGGGATAAATAGAGACCTCTTGCTTTTTTCAGATGATCTGCTCATTTGATTTACTGCCTGACTTTGTAGCTGAATCAAATAACTATTGTGCACTACATTAAATAAAATCCTACTGAGGCAAGCAAATCTGCACAGCTGCAAGGAGACTTTAACCCACAGTCATTTGTGGCATTTGGGACTCAATATGGCAGTCAGGTTTTTTTCATTATCTGGGGTACAGGAAGTTACCCCTAAAATGGAAAAAAACCAAAGAAACAAAAACCAAAAAACACACAAACAAAAATACAAACAAACAAAACCCCCAAAAACATACTGGATGTGGTAAAAGTGCAATCAAACAAGCGCACACACAAAAACCCCCCCACAACCAGCCTTCTTCAGTCTGGGATTGCAAGGGATACGTGATTTCTTTGTCCATAATCACAAAATACAAACAACTATTCCTAATCACAAGACTGTCATTAGGAATACACACATCAGGCCATCTTCCTCTTCCTGCTCACCTTATTATCCTTTAGAAAAAGTGCCAACATTTCTTCTCTCCCATAGCGATAGTCTGCTAGTTTGTATTTCGGCAAAGCCGGAGACAGAGGAGGGGATGTCACACTCCCGCCACTAGACAAAGCTCGCAGCCTAAAAGAAAGCAGAAAAGCAATGAAAACTGAATTGAGAATATCTTCACCTGTGCTACCATCCCTCTGCACATCTACAGATTTGACACAAAATAAATACAATACTGAAAGTAAAGACATTAACAACTTAACTTCAAAACTCTAAATCTCAGTGCTTCAATAGGAAGAGTGGAGTAGCCTCCCTTGTTTTACCCATCGGCAGGAAAACAAGAAAAAAAAAATTCCCATGAGCACATCAAGGAATTCAACTTGCCCCAGGAAAACTCTTATGTTGACTATACAGCAAGCCAGCTATACCCCCATAAAGTCTTGCCTAAGCTATTTACACAGTCTGCACACAAATCAGTGGGACATCTTAATGACAACAGCTTCTTTTTGACAAGAAGAATTCTTACCATGCTAGGAGAGTGCAGCAAATATTAAGCTAAGGAAGGAGTTCATTCAGATGTTTCATGAAGTTTAACAGTACAGCACAGTAAATTTTATAGCAAAGTTTTTTCTTGCGTCTCTGGAAATCCCTTTTCCAGAGACCACAAATCCCTTTTCCACAAGTTAAAATAAATGGCTTTTTTTAAGAGCGTATATAACATTTAACTTAGGCTATCAATAAAAAAAAAAAAATTTAAAAAAAGAGATGTACAAAATACAGTGACACTACTTCAGAGATACTGCAAGCAACAATCTAATTTATGGTAACAGATAAATATGCTATTACATTTGTTCCCATCCACACAGGTAAGTTACTTAACTTATTGAAGGTAGCATCTTACCATTGTACATTATTCCCACTGTGCAGGTGATTTAGTCTCATTCCACAGAGTCACTTCCTCAGCTACTCAAATATTCGGCATTTTTGAGTTTGAGGAACGTTGTACAAAAGGATATGTGTGTCAAGAAACAAAACCCTGCCCATTTTCCTACATTCTCTTTGATGGGCAACTTAGACAAGTAAAAGAATAAAAGCTCTTCTCAGCAATCAAAAAATCCTTTGAGGGTAAGGGGCTCTAAACTAAAATGGTGATTCAGAGGCTACTTTTCACCTAATTATTGAAGCATGCTGCGATTTGTTTTATTTATCTTTAAACAGAAAGGAAAAAGTTATTTGCAAGTCAAATGTCGATCTTATTTTTTTAGTTTGGTGCCACCCCGTGGCAGTTCCTCTACATATCACTTCCAAACAAACCATGCCTGTGGAAGAATTATTTAAAGGATTAGATGGCTCAGTGCAATGTTCAACACCAATCCAGATCAAACGTGACCCAGAGTTTGACTGTTAAGTGATACAGCAGCTTACATGACAGACATGACTATAAGGCAACCCAAAAGAAAAATTATGAATCTTTTGTTCCATTATTCCTGTACAAATCTACTAATTCACTGAAGTATAATATATGCTTCCATACATAACCTAATCTGGTTTTTAAACTAAATGGAGACTCACTATGACAGTCCCCTCACTATGACACAGCAATGAAGCTAATGTCAAAATATGTGCTTTTTTTAGAATTGTCTTCCCCCTTCTCTTTTTTTAATATAACTTTGGCTTCCATCCATCAAGAATCTAATCATGTCTGTCTCTTACACTGAAGAGCACTCCAGCACAAGATATCTGGCTGGTGGGTATATTTATAGATAGTGATACATTCATTCTTTAACCTTCTTTCATTCTAACAAAATAGACTGAGCTCTCATTGTTTCACAGGCTGCAAATCATGTCTTCTTTCTTCACTGAATCCTCTCCAATTTCTGTACATTGTGTATAGAAATGTGTCAGCAAAAGTGAATGTGTTCTTCCAGTAACAGTCCTACCACATGCTATGCAGCAACTGTATTTCCTATAACCACTCCACATTCCCATTCACACACTTGGGGATCAATCACTCTTCAGAAACCACATAACCCAGAATTCTTGTTTGTAACTGAAATTACCAATACTTTAACAAGAAATTTGAACAAATACTGAATAATCACACCTGTGGAATTGCTCTTTAGCAAAAGCCAGGACAATGCATGTCAGACAAGCTGTAAAACTAACAGTTGACTAAATTACACAACAGCATGGATTCCCTTGAACACAACAGCTCTCTTTTCCTGACACTTTCCAATACAAACACACAGGACACTGACATGAAACTCACTTTCACCATATTCCATACAGGGCTTGGGTTTTTTAAAAGTGAGAAAAGAAAAAGCTTGCTTAGCTATAGATTTAAGTATAGTGAGGAGAGTTTAAGAACTTCCTTATTAACATGCATCACATAGAAAGACTGAATAAGCACATCTTCAATTAGTCTGTGCATATCTCCGAGATCATTAACATTATTCCTCCCTCAAATCTTTGGCAGCAAGGTAAATATTATGCATTAACATAACACAAAACTCAACTCAATTCATACACAATGCCAATTCACAAAGTGAACACTAATTTTATAATATTGCTTTCGATCACAGGCCAGGGACTGAGGTGAAGCAGGATGAAACAACAAAGATACTGTATCCCATTCAGTCCCATAATCAATTCTGCTACAAAGGAAAAAAATTTCTTTTAGACAAGTTCTGGAGTCAGAACTTACCATTCAGGCCCAAAGTTAAGTGTCTGAGTTTCTGCTGCCATTTTTTCCTGTTCTATTCCTCTTTTTTAAAAAGCGTGAACCTGAAAAATAAAAATATTTATTATGAAAACAGCTGGATTGATACAGCCCTTCATAGATTAACTAAAATACAAAAGCACACCTGGTCATGCAAAGAAGTGAAAAAATTGACTACATGGAAATTTTTTTTAAGGAATCCGTTTCAGCTCTCCAACACAGATTGATTTACTAATATAGGAGCAACTGCATCAAGATCTCTTCCCTAAATCCCTCTATAACAGCTCAAACAGGACACTGGATCAGGGTGTCTGAGGAAAAAATTTGTACAAACACGGAGAACTTGATGCATAATCCTCTTCTCTAACAACAGTAATGCTTAATTAACAGAATTGCTGCTTCCTGACAATTACAAGAGGATAAAAACCCCACCAGAATTACAGCAAGACAGATTTGCCAGCTGCGTGACAGAGTATTCAAGAATTTTCCACTGTTCACTCTTGAAAAACAAGCCTTCTAAAGATCAAGTACATCCAATACTACAACATCCTCCAAAATTCTGCAGGCAAATGACAGTATTTCTTTCATTCTTGGTTTTATTAAGCAAAAAAAAATGCATAACTTAAGACTTCAGCTACTTTCATTGCTATTAGCCAAGGCAGGTCCTGCAGACACTAGCAAAGCTCAGGTCAAGTTCCTACATATCCAGTGTGAGGATAAGAGCAGATGAAGCCATACAGGAGGGAAAGAACAAGACTAAGGTAAGGCTATGAACTTTTCCCTAATAGAACCAAGTCCAGCTCAGGCAGTTCTGGGAGAAGTGTCTTTTCACACAATAAATACAGCTCTTCTTTCCTTCTAGCAGCAACCAAATCCAAATCTGCCAAGGAAGATAGTTTGGTTTTTTAAAAACCGAACACACTGTAGGTAAAGCCCAAGAAAAAAAAATATTTGAAGCATCATCTGCAGACACTGGTTGATTAGACTTCAAGAACCCATACTGGCAGGGAGGGAACTTTGCTGTATCAGAACCATATCCATTAACAGATCCAGGGACTAAATAAGGAACTTCATGAGTTTGTCTATACTTTGCATGAAAAGGTGATGAAAAAGAAAACCAAAATCTGGGGAGAGAGAGGTGGAAAGGGCATTAGCTACTGAAGAAAACAAGACAAAACCAAACAAAGGAAACAATTTTTTTCTTACATGTCACAGAAGTAATGACACTAAAGAAAATAAATCAATACCCTCAAAGCTAGGAAATTACAAAACATACTAAAGCCAAATATGCTAAAACTGCTTGAGCAGATTTTACCCAAATATTTTGGGCATAAGATTACAAATGCTTATAAAACTCGCTGCAGCCTAAACCCACCAACTAACATTTGGCTTACGTATTTTAACGACATGCCATATCCTCTTTGTCCCATACACAAAGCAATTTATATACAAATCTTAATGTTTTTATTTTCACAATAATTCTAGACAATGAAATGGAATTATCCCTACTACCTGCACCAAAAGCTAATACAAAAATACCCAGATATTCTCACAGGCCTAGTCTGAGATGATTTTGGTCTGAGTTGTGTTTTTGAAGCAGCTGACAGCTCATTAGAACATTCAAGGTATATCCAATCACCATCTCAAAAATCAAAATAAAAGGTGAGTTACCCAAAGACAACATGCAGCAGCCACATACGAAAATATTGTGGGGCAATTCAAGTAAACCATCATGCACACTTGGGCAGAGACAAGCCTCCAACACAATTCCTAGTAGCCATAATTGGATGGCTGTCCCTCCACTTCCTGCAACGCCTGTAATCCTTCTGCTGGGCATGGGGTGGGGTGTTTCAGATCAACCCATGTGCATCACCAGGGAACCTGGGATCTTTTAACTCCTAACATCAAAGCTGGTCTAGTATCAGTACTACCAAAAAGGCTGGCACTGAGGGTTAAACTGCAACGAAAACACAGCTGAAATGCATCAGGTACAAGGACAAAGCACTAAAAACCACTTAGGATCAAGCTGTTCACTGGTTCTGGACCCACTAGGCCCCACTCTTCAGCCTCTGCATTACCTTCTCAAAAAATTGAGGATGCTGTGTCATGTTTCTCTACTAGCCTCCTTAGCAGTTTAGTACTTCAAGAATGCTAGTCTCATCCCAGTGAGCTGCTACATGGCTTTCCCTATCCCTCATTTTGGCCACCACACTTTGTTTTGTGAACTCTTCCTCTTCTGTATTGCATTCAGGTAAGTTACTCCATCCCTCGAAGTTCTGACTGTATGAATTTCGAACTGAAAACAAGACAACTGTAAGTGAATGAAAGTGTACTGAATACATCCCCCCCAAAACAGATGTGCAGATTATCTGAATAGGTGTGACAGATGAACTGAATAGACAACATTAACCAGAAATAAAATGCACATGAAAAAGAATTACAAGCAAGGCTGAGAGGAAACTGTTGGACAAGAGGCACTCTGGAAATGGGCAATGATTTGGGAGGAGGAGGACAGAGAACAGGGAAAAAGCTCAGAAAAGCTAAGACAGCAAGTGCACCAGAGGAAAACACTAAGCCACGACAGAGCAGATGAAATAGAGGGAGTGGAAACCCTGTGCTGCTTCCACTGGTTCTCAAAGCGGCAGCCAGAAGGGGAGAGCATGGAAGCCGACCTGAAAGGAACCTCTGACAGTGACTGCACACCACACCTGGCTCCTGTGCAGGAGAAGCTGTACTAACTGGAAAGGCAAGTTGGAGTGGACTGGGCAGCACTCGCATCATGGGAGGCAAAAGTCAGGGTGGAGCAAGAGAAAGCATAAGGAATTAGGAAACGGGAATGAATGATCAGGTCACAAACTTAACCATTTTAGCTAAGCAAAAGGCGTGAACTTATCACATCTTTATTATCTTTCCCAAGATCACCTTCTTGGGTCTTAAAATTCAATATTAATAACTGAAATGTTGATTTTAGTCTTTATTTAAAAGCTGCTTCCTTATTAATCATGGATGGAAAATTACAAAAATAATATATACCTAAAATTTCCTCCTTGA
This sequence comes from Struthidea cinerea, assembly GCA_013397865.1. Taxonomy (NCBI): domain Eukaryota; kingdom Metazoa; phylum Chordata; class Aves; order Passeriformes; family Corcoracidae; genus Struthidea; species Struthidea cinerea. The sequence continues at coordinate 156,492 of VZTI01004261.1, forward strand.
TATAATTTGATGAGGGAAAAGCCTCTTTTTGAACAGCTAGTTTTTGAGTCAAGGTTTTCTCCAAATCAATGGCTATTGATCGAGGAACCTCCACAGCCACAGATTCTATATGGGCAGAGCACACAGGGGCAGCCTCAAGCTGAAGCGAGAAACTGAGGCAATATTTTGATAATGGCCAGTTAACACTACTGCTTGGCCAAGAAGGCTACCTGGTGCTTCCCACCACTCCTCCAAACAGGAACATTTTCTCCAAAGTTTTCTTCAAATAAGGTCAACACTTGATCAAGGTGCCAGTGCAACCCTACAAACAGCTGGGGTTTTCCTGCATATTTTGGGAAAAATGGAATTGGTTCGTAAACTGGAATTGGGACCCCATTTTCCTGAGGTGATACCACAGCCACCAACCTGCCATCAGCACACAGGAATGAAAAAAGAAGAAATCACATCAACCCCACAAACAACCTGCAGGCTGGCAAGGAGGGAAAAAAACCTTATCTTGTCAGCTGCTTAGTACTTTTTGTCTGAACAGACACAAACTGTAATCCAATAACATGAAGCCTTTAAGTGCCTTTCACTCACAATTAACAGGTAATATTATACATTCAGAAGCTGCCATGAGCAACACTCATTTCACTGGTTCACTTCAGGAACAATGGTTATTTTACCAAGCTTGCAGTTTCTTAAATTATTTTTCAAGTTCACTATTTAGTACCTTCAAAATGTATTAAAGCTCTCAAACATCTACTACAGACACAAGCCAGAACTTGATTCTGCTGGCTAGATTTGTATGTTAAAATGCAGAAGATGTTTCAGTTGAAGGTCTATAATTACTGTGGCACATTTTGCCCATAAGATCTGGTATTTTATTTAAAATATACACCTAGCTATTAAATAGCTAGACAAAAAAGCTGTTTTCAGAGTTTTGAAAGATCAAAACATCCATGTTTTCCAGACTTTGCTCAACCTCACATAACTGTCATTTAAGGTTCATTTGTTACTGACAGGATTAAGATTTTCAGGCAATGTTAAATTCCTACATTTCCATTACAGAATTCTCTCAGCTTGCAGCCCACGGCAATCTCTCTCACCAAGACGTTCTGCTGTTCTGGGTAGAGACTACCAAGACAGAGATTCTTAGTGTTCCAGGTTAAGTCTAGGCAATGGCTGCATTCAGGTCTGCCCATCTAATCTTTTCTGCAGACAAAAAACCAAAAAACCACCAAAAAACAACAACAACAAAAACCAAACCAAATCAAAAACCGACAAAAAAAACCACCATACAGTTTTGGGGCTGCTGCATGCTTAGGTTTTTTATTAACTTTGGAAACCTAAAAAAGATATACCACTGATCCTTCCTATACATAGCTATTTTATTTTGAAATGGTCTACTCTTTGATCAGAGATGTTTAGGAAGAAAAGTATTCTTTCCTTTCAAGGTAGTTCTGTTGCTACTGCAGGTCTGAAAGAGTCTTTTAAACCTAGAAATTTGATGAAAATTTGAGAACCAAAGAACACAAGAGAAATCCAAAATGAGCAGACTTAAGTGCATGGAAATGGGTTCTCCTGAAATAAACATGGACAAGGAATTTAACAGCAGTGCTCCACCATTCACAACAGCAACATTACATCAAGATGACAAAACTTCACCTTCCACCAGCAAGAAAACACTCCACAGGCAGCTACTAGAGCTAGCTAATGTCAGTGCCAGTAACTGTGTTTTTAAAAAAATTAACAGGTTGACTGCATAATTAATGCTGATTTTCTCTAATTCTTGAAATATTAAAGATCATCCACAACTGTATGAAAGCCACCTTTGAAGTACAATGGTAAACAGGATGACTCAGGTGGCTACACTACCTGTCTTGTTTGATATTAATCACTGGCTAAAGCAGACAACACTGATTAGAGGACACTGACATAATTAAGGCCAGGCAACATAGACTTATGGAAGACATTCAATCAAAATATAGTTTTGTAAGAGTAGAAACGTCATTGCTTGAGTGAGTAGATAAATTTCAACTTCTGCATGACATTTCAATTCACTGGAACGTTAAAAAGGACACAATCATTCAGAACCACACAAAAAGTCTCAAATCATCACAACCTAATTTTTCTTCTTTTCTAAAGAGTCTACAACAACCCATCTCAGAATTCTCAAAACCAAGTAAAAGGTAAGAAGCTATCTTCTACAGAGTCTGTAACACCGACCCACAAAACTTCTAAAACCTAAGGATGACAAACACGGATATGGTAAATAATGGAAATGACACATCATCAATAGTACCACCATGAATTATTCAATGACTCAGTCCAGTATAGCAGGTTGCACTGAATAAGGCAAAGTCAAGAGACTCACAAGCAGAACACACAGGTGATAGATAAGAAATGCAAGACTATTCCGGAAAAACAGTCCTGAAACCACGCTGAGATTTATGACATTAATCAACTGAAAAGGAATATATGATACAGCATTGACTAAAAGAGCTAACAAAAAACGCTTAACCCAGGAAAAAGAAAATGCAGAGTACATATACACCAAATTTTATCACTGAAGGGATATGGTGTCCTTTCTGTTGTAAGAGGCAAAAGAGTGATAAATCAGGTGTTCAAAAATTGATAGAACCTGACAGACATGCCCTGCAGTGAGGAGAAAAAACACCAACAACATACTAAAGTTCTATTTATTGAGCTTTGAGAAAAAATTAAGTACTAATATCTTAGTCTGTAAATGATCACGCAGGTAAAAACATCTGAAGATCCAAGTTTATTCAGTGAAGGGACTGAAGCAAGACATTCGGAGATAATCAACAAAGTTAGGTGGTTTTAGATCAATGTGAAATGATTTTCTAAGAAATATGTTCTAGTTTAAACAGAAAATTAATCAGAAAAAAAAATCTATTAGTCACATTATACAAGATGCCAGACAAGTCACAGGAGTCCCTTCTGGCTTACCAAACCTTATTCCTGATAAAGGCAGTGAATTTTCCACCCCTTGCAAAAGTATTTCAATCTCTCGGCAGTTTCTGATCAAAAACTGTCCAAGATTACCTCAAACAGCACTTTCAAATTGGCACTCCTCTGCTCACTGCACAGATCCACTTAAAGCTTTATGGAGCACCGCAGCTTGCAACACGTTGCACCCTGATGCAGAACAACAAATACAAGTAGCCCTTCAGGGATAGAACGACACAAGAGACTAACAAGACCTACACACCTAATAACCAAGCCCAGGAAAAATTTAGAACATTAAGTAACACAACTCCAGATGTTCTCCTTTCCTACCTACTGTTGTGAACTTGATGGTTTAGAGGTAGGCTGGAGAGCTATCCACTTCTTGCTTCACGCAGCCAAATGTGAATGCTTTTCCTGCTTTCCCCACCAGAACACAGCGTGACCTCCACCTTTATTACCAGACTCCCAGCCAAAGGCAGACACCAGCGATTAAGCTCCAAGCAGAGTGAGGGAACCACACCCTGGGCCTTGCCACTGGCTGGAACACAAATGCTTCTCATTCCAAATCCTATCCCAAAATCCTGCCAGCGCTCACTTTCCAGCTAAAAAAATCACTTTGGAAATTCCCTCCCCTCTCCCCCTGTTCCTTAACGTTTCATGCTCATGCAGTTCCGAGACATCCTATACTTCAGGAAACAAACATTCAACAGTGAGTGCTTAATAAAATGTTCTAACAGAAAGAATCAGAATGTGCATCAGACTGCATACTACATATGAACTATAATACTATTTAACAGCTTATCAAGTTCTGCAAAATTTGCTAAAAAAATTAACTTGTTTTGATCTAAGAACCATATCTTCTTAAACTGACTCATGATGTTAGCCTGATCCCGGCCTTAGTACTCTTAAAACTTAGTATAACAGAAAATCACATATGCAAATGATTCAGCATTAACAAAGCCTATCATAAAAGCTTCCACTGGTTTAAATGGTGGTTGAATGGGGCCTCTGATTTATTAAGTTATGAAATGTTTTTACATAAAAACCTTGCCATATGCTATTCCATGATCAGCCTCACTCACTTTGTCACACACAGTCTAACACTGACGTCAGCCCTGCTTTGAGCAGGAGGCTGGAGCAGACAACCACCAAAGGCTCTTCCAACTAAATCATCCCCCAGATTCTAACACATGTGGCTCAAAAGATCAGTTTATAAATCCATTACTTGCCAGACAAACCAACTCCTTGCCACATGACATTCTAAGGCTGAAGGCATGTAAATTCAGCTATTCAGCTATCTATCATCACAAAACTTCACCCAAAGTCATCTCCAGAGTGTCCAGAGTGCATCTCTTCCCTGTTTCTTGCAGCTTGAATGGACACACTACCACACACAGATCCCACCTGCTTTCACCCAAACTGATCTACCCATGGACATCTACAGCCTCTGAGTCTCCCAGTAACGCAACCCAGTATCTTTATCATAATATTCTACTAACAGAATGCAATTTACATTATTGTCAGGGAGAAAACATAAAAAAACCTGTTTCATTGTAACCAGAACTTGAAACAAGTACTTCTCTACTGAATAAAAAGGACAAAATTTCAAGTAACAAAACACTTCACAAAGTGCAATGCATCATGCTTACTTTCACTGGAATAATAACTATTTAACAGTACAAAAATATTCTTCTAACCATTTTTTGTAACTCTATATGTAAGCTTGTTTATGTTTATAATGACAAAATACATATACAATATACATATACAAGGAGACCTACTAAAGCCATCAAGTAATTGCTCTTTATTTCCCTAGTTTTTTTAAACATACGGCCAAAGAGAGAATGATGACAATGCAGAGTTTTAATAACCAGCTGAGACAATCAAAAATTAGTAAGTGATCCAAAAGGCAGTCAACAAAGTAGTATTTTAAAACAATTCTCTAAAGAGCCATCAAAATTTTTCATTGACCTACACACCCTACAACCTCTACGCAGCTCATGGGATTCCTTCTGCTTTTCTTTATAATCCTGAGGTCTACATATCCAGCTTCTATATATTACAAGCTTTAAGGATTACAGGAGAGGCTCACTCCTGAAAAAACACACTGATTTCATGCTTGCAAAAAACCTTAGATGCATCAAAACAATTCTATGCATCCCTTCCTTTAAAAAAAAAAAAAGGCAAAGATAAAAATTTTAATGGCACACTAGTTTCCCATGCAAACATCAAGCCATCTCTACAGTGTCTAAAATCAAGGAATGTTTAATCATTTTTAGAGGAAATGGAATTAAAGCCCTCCCTCCACAAAAAAAGAGAAGTGGACACGTTTTGTAATCAACACACAGTGGCAATCTCAGCTCCTAACAAAGCAATGCAAAGACCTCAGCCTGCTACAATCCCCAGCTGCCATCTGAGCTAAACATGAAAAAATAATGGTATTAAACATCCCCATGATGAGCTGGTTATATATATCCACACACATATTACCACCAACCACAAGAGGGCCAATGCCGTACAGACCTTGTCACTTAAAGCACTTAATTCTTAGTTCCATCCATAACTTAGGCACACCTTCAGCAAACTTTCTAAGTTCTCTCACTTCTGGTGATTTTCAAGCCAGATCCTTTGTGGAACAAAAAAAAAACGTTCCGGAGTTGAGAGCAAGAGATAAAAGGAGAGGCTAAGCTGGGCAGAAAACTGACTTTGTTCCCATAAAAGCAAACCCCATCCCCCCGCAGCACTTCACACACCTTGGATTTCAAACGTCACTCTATGAATTAAAAGAAATTGATGAGAAAACCACACAAAGAAAGAGCCTCTTTCAAGGCAAATGCTTCCTCAGTAAACAAAGAAATAGGTTTCTCATCACTAAGGCATCCAATGGATCTGTAGCAAGCTCTGTAGGGAGAAGGCTCATTTGCTCTACCCCATAGTTCTACCTATTATCATGAATTAAATACGGCTTATCTCCACTAATCTTTGAGCAGAAGGGGGAAAAAAGTAAGAAAAACAGAAAAATTAAGGAAAAAATGCTTGGAAATGGGTTCTTTTTTTCTAAATCAGACCAGGAGAGAACTTAATACCATACTTTAAAAAGTCCTAAGGAAGAATTTTAAAGACCTCAATGAAAGAATAAGAAACATATATATGACAGCTACTTGAACTTACAAGAGCAGACAAAAGTAGGCAAAATCAAATTTCACATTCTTAGTAATTAAAATAAATAGATAAATAAATGAAGAGAGACAGCAAAGGGAAAGGCACAGATCATAGTGCCCAGCTCATCTCCATCAGTTACTGTGAACCAGTGGTTTCCCTTCTAGGTTTAAACAGAAAGATGCACCAGCAAAGCCTTCAGCCACTCAGCTACCCCAACAAGGTGTTCCATGGGACTCTGACATCTAGGGTTGTTTTTATTTTTAATGAAGTATCTATAGATCTTAAAAAACTGCTGATGCCGATTTTTTTCTTACATTCAGGTATGAGGAACTCCAGCTTGTGACAGAACTTCATTCAGACAACTGGCCTTAGCAGAGAGGTACAGTGGCACGTAGTCTCAAATCCTTAAAAAACCCAAAACCTTCTTCACGCTCCCTTTTTACATTAAGTTTTTTCCTCAACCCAGGAGTAAAACAATAAGGAAAAAAATTAATTACGAAGCCCTCAACTGTCTATTTACAAGCATTTCTTTCACTTACATAATCATACAGATCATTGTTTTAGTTTACTGTATGTTTTAGAAAGGCAAGCAAAAATGCTAATAGGAGCACCTGAGGAGATTTTACCATCCTCAAGATCAACACCTGTAGCAAAAAGAGGATCTGCAAGAGTCCAAGGTTTTACTGTGGTATCAAATTTTTTCATAAGCACCCTGTGAAACAAATCATTCCTGCTCCAAGACCACATTACATTTTAGTTCTATGTTCTTGCTTTAAAAGACAGGCTCAAGAAACCGTTCAGAAAAAGGCCCCAAAAGAAATAGTGTCCAGGTGTCCCCAGGCACATTCCTGTATTCTGGGCCTGGGAGAGCCTGACAAGCTCTTAAAAATCATTCAGCCCCAGGATTTATACACAATATCCTCAGATACTGAAACTGGTTATCAAAGTCTCAACATAACAGGTGACATCCAACTCCCAGGGTTAAAATTCTGCCCTCTCTTTAATCCAGCTGACTATTAGACAGAAACTTTATTTTTTTTAAATCACACATCCATTGAGAAATTAACACCAACACGTAACCACTTGCATCAATTGACTTGTACAACTACATGAACCTGGAGAGCAAAGCAGGTGCAGAAGGGGCCATGGACAGTCCAGCATTTCTACTGGCACCCCCAGTATCAGGTGAATTAGGATCAATTCAGGTCACACATTTTCACACTGGCATCAGCTAACTGCTGAAAGGATACCTGCTCAAGTGCATGGCAAGAAAACCAACGCCTCATAGCAATAATGCTATTATTATCTACTGCAGTCACCACCCAATTACAGAACTTAAAAATACCAAAACAAAGCTTTTGTTGGTGACAACTGCAACCAATTTCACTCACAAAGGTTTCCAATTATCACACTGTGCATCAACCAAATGCTCCATTCACAAAACAGCAAATTAATTTGTGTTTATTAAAGAGTTTCTTAAGAACAAAAGCAACCAGCATAGTTATAAGAAAAGAAAAAAAAGATTCACACGTACTTTCCAGGAACTTGCCCAAGTCAGCTCCTGAAGCAAGAAAATAGAATGAGCAGCAAGAAGTTAGAGAAATATAATCAGAATTCAAAAGTCCTTTCCCCACCCACCCAAGCACACAGATGTTCATGAATTACAGTAAAAGCAGCACACCACGAACGTTGAACTGAATGTTACTGGGGAAAACGTGTTTTTTTATTCCAGAAGCACTACTTAGCAACACCTCGTTTTGGCCTACACCTTGTCCCACTTCAAAGTGCAATCACAGAGAACTGAAAGAGCCGTAAGTGCTCTGCTGACACTGAAACTACTTGTCTTGGATCAATACCAAACGTACACAATTCTGATCGATGCTCTCTTCAGCCTGCCAAGGCCTCTCCAGTCAAACACAGCCGGTCACCGCTGCTCCCAACACCCTGCTGCCTGCGCGGAAGAAGGCTCGGAGCTCCCTCCTTCCTCGGCCAGTGTAACCTGACAGGGCTGGGCGTGCTCGAAGCGGGGCTCACCGCGGCGCTCCCGCTGGGCTGGGAGGGGACGAGCGAGTTCACAAGGGTCAGTGCGAGGGGAGACGGCCCCGGAGGGCGTGAGGAGCCGCGGGCGCCCCGCCGCCGCCTGACGGGCACCAAGGACCCGCATGTAGAGCTCAAAGCCCGCTCGCCCCAGATCCAACAAACCCTGCAGAGGCCCATGGGGAGCGCAGGGGGACCCTCCAGGCGCACACCCCCCC
>VZTI01004261.1:165102-186400 GCA_013397865.1 Struthidea cinerea
AACAACACAAGATGGCGGGTGCGCCGCCACGCAGCGTCACGTGAGGGCGAAGCCACGCCCCCAGCCCCCGCCGCGGGACCCGGATGAGCGGCGGCGCTTCCCGCCCACCGCCCGTGTGACGCCAGCGCGGAGGGGGCGGGCCGCCAGCGCCCCCTGCCGGGGGCGCGAGCCCGCCGCCCCCCCCGCCTTCCCCCTTCCAGCCCTGAGGGGAGATGGAGGTGGGGGGACATGGTAGGGCCGGGGGGCCCCCGCGCGTCCCGCCCTGCCCGAACCCCCGGTAATCAAATCACTGCGCCACTACCCCCTGCACTCGGCACTGGTAAGGCCACACCTTGAGTCCTATGTCCAGTTTTGGGCCTCTCAATTCAGGAAGGACATTGAGGGGCTGGAGCATGTCCAGAGAGGGGAACAGAGCGGGGGAAGGTTCACCAGTCTGACAAGGAGCAGCTGAAGGAGCTGGGGGGACTCAGCCTGGAAAAAAGGAGGCTCCGGGGGGGGGGCCCTCTTGCTCTCCACAGCTCCCTGTGACAGGAGGGTGCAGCTGTGGGGGGTCGGGCTCTGCTCCCGGGGAACAAGGGACAGGACGGGAGGACACGGCCTCACGCTGCACCAGGAGAGGTTTAGGTTGGACATCAGGAAGAAATTCTTCACGGAAGGGATGATTAGACGTTGGAAGGGGCTGTCAAGGGAGGTGGTGGAATCACTGCTTCAGGAGGTGTTCCAGGAACGCCTGCACGTGGCAGTCGGTGCCCTGGTCTGGTTGACAAGGTGGGGGTCAGTCACAGGTTGGACTCGATGACCTCAGAGGTCTTTTTCAACCTGAATGATTCCGTGGTTCTGCCACCCTCCCGCCGCTGTCTCACACACACACACACACACACACACACACACACACACACACACACAGAGGCAGCCTCAGCAGCGCAGTGTGGCTCCCAGCCTTATCTGTTGCCTCTGTGTGGTTCCATGAGGCAATTCAGCTTTATCGGTGGCCACAAGAAACTGTGTGAGAAGCCACCGTGTGTGAACACAGTGCCCAGGCACCGAGGGCTGGACCTGCTCTCGCCCGGGCACTGGAGGAGTCCTGAGGACACGCTGCCGTGGGAGTCACCCTGGGAGGCGGCAGCAGGTGCTGCTGCTACTGACAGAGGAAGGGCATTAGATGATACATATTTTGACTCTTCCTGATGGAAAAATCAAGAGCTCCAGGCAAACTTTCTTCAGCTAAAAATATCAGTTTGTTTTTAGTCCCCAAACCCATATTAGTACTTGATGTAGAATAGCCCCATGTGGTTCCTTCAGCCTAAAAAGACTATTCTTGGCTGTTACGCACTGCTGAAGGTACAACCGTTTTCAGCTGAAACAGTTTCACTCCAATCATGATGTCAGACATAACCCATGTAGCTTTCTCCCTCCTCTTCTAGGTGAATAAATACTTGTCATTGTGTACTGAATGACAGCCAAAAATGATGCAACAGTGAACACCAGTGATTCTTATGAGCTAATGGGCTGAAAGCCTGTAATTCTTGGGGCTTATTTTTAGCTGAGAGCTACACACAGGACTACCTCACCCAAAAACCTTAGAATGGAATTTCTTCATCAGGAGGCTGGTATGGAAAAGCAAAGCTCCCTAGAAAAGAGCTGGCCTCTGATAAGCTGCATTCAATCCCCCAGTTGTTGTCACACAGTTTGAGCCAATACTAATAACGATAAAGAGAGGGATGGAGGGAGACAGAGCTGCATTTCAAGCTGACAGTGAGAACTTCCAATTTCATTGCAGAAGCAGCTGTGCCTTGTTATTCTACTTATCAACTGTGAGTTTGAGCACTCAAAAATATTTTCACATGCTCTAAGACAACCTTTATCTGCATTTGGAGATGTTTAGCACTTGTGGAAATTTTTTTACCCCAGTTAGCACAAACATTATATTACTGAGACAAAAAAAAAAATCGAATTCAAGAAGTGTCTGAAACATGCCTCATCTGCAGAACTTGGCATTTCTGTAAAATACCTCAAGAAAACTCAAATGACAATCTTTTGGTAATAGCAGATGCATCTTAAATCTTCCACAACACTCATTCAAGCAGAACAGGGAGAATCTCATGAAAATTTAAGACTGAACCTGTGCAGTAAAATTCCTGCATGGCTCAATGACAGAACATCAGCTGATATTGTGTAGGTGTGAAATCACCCCAGCAGCCAGTCTGGCTACCAAGGGCATGATGTACTTCAGAGCCCTGGATTGCTGTGCCAATTCATCCACACTACTAAAAATCCAAGTGCAGGGAAGCAGCATTCCCAACAAACTGTAAACCTTCCTTACTAACCCCTTGTTTTCACCCATTCCGGCTTGGAGGCAAGAGCCTGCCTCCCTCAGTACAGTAGTAGAGCTATGAACACAGAGCACAGCTTTGAAATGATATATAATGATCATAAAGCAGCCCAGAAAGATGTGTCACAGTCATGTTTCCCCTTGCCACTCCTACGTTTTGCTACTTGGAAAAGTGGTTCCCCCGTTTGTTGAAATAACCAGGGATTTTGTCTGGGAAGAGTCAATGTCTTCTCAGCAGCCTCTGTTTTCCATGTCCTCATTTGTCACATCCCTAAAAATAATGAAAACAGCAGCAAAGCAGGCAAACATCCAACTGCAGTTTTTAAAGTCAGTCACTTCAATGTATCTGTCACCTCAGGTGGCTTATGCTGAAAGACAGAATACCAGAAACAAGCTGCTACTTCTGCAACACTCAATTACTTTTAGATGTCTTTCTTGGATTTATTTGGACACTCTCAGAAGGTTAAAATGTTATTTTGTCACCTTAATCCTCACAGATAAACCCCGAACCTCGAGCCAGGAAGAGCCCAATCACACCATTTCTCTTTCTCTCCACTGTGACCACACTGAGCTCTTCAGGTGAGACTTCCTGCTGCCACAGGCTGTCCCCTGCAGCCAATGGCAATGTCTGTGACAGGAGCATCCTTGAGAAATCCACTGCAATCTGAGCATCCAGACAGGCTGAACCCACCCTTGGTGCTGGCTGAAGTGCTAGTGACTCCTCTATTATACTTTGCCTACTCTGGGAAATGTTAAACAAAATCCCTTCAGGGATCAAGGACTACCTGGAGTTCCCATTCTAGATGAATGACTTGAGGCAAGTCTTTTTCCCTTCTGAGAAGGACCACTAAGTGCTATAGGCTTTTCATCAAACTCCTCTACTTGCCATCACAGAGTTAAGTCACTTGGGGCACGTCAGAAATACCAGACAGGGATTAATGTACCAGCAGGCATCACTAAAGAGAGCTGGTATTGCCAGGACCTTTGAGCGCCACGGGTGGGGACCTCAGGCATAAAAGGACAGAGCATCAAGGATTGTAATAGATAAATTACAGGTAAATACAACTAAGTATTGTCACATGGTTTTAGGTGGGAGATATTGCTAGAAAACTTCTCTTCAGTACTTCTGCATAACCTAATGACACTGTTATCCAACCCAATAATTGCCAGCAAAACAGAACAATTTAGAAAGCAATTAATTTCCCAATGTCCATTTTTGCAAAGCTAATTTCAAAACACACATTGCTGCAACATCGAAATAAATGAACAGCCAAAAGCACTTACTGTTCACCACACTGAATGCATGTCCCAACTAACAGCACCTGTTTGAATTGAACAAAACCACAGACAATGCTCATTTCCTTACTGAAACTTGTCAGCTGGAGTTTACTCAATTCTATTAAAATAAAACCACTTTTCCACCCTCTTCTCCTGCAGCCCTGGGCTCCTTACACCCAGCTGCATGTGCAAAGCAGCACAAGTCAGCAGTGCTTGCCTATGCTGTAGAGAAAAAAAAAAAAAAATCAAGAGCTGCAATGTTGCAATTTTCCTGGGGAAATAGAGACTAAGGAAACTTCACCCTGATTTTACCTGACCTCTGAGACCTGAGGACTCATAGACATAGTGAATGTATCAGCACAGAGCAGAGCTGCACGGGATGAAATATTTATGGCTTCTATTTCATCACTGGACCTGAAACAAGGCATGGTTAAACCTCTTCCTGAACCCCCTTCCCCAGTGTGGCCATGCCAGCAAAGCTTAGCAGATCTGCTGTAGTAGAAACAAAATGCTTGGACACATTTTCAGATATCCATGTATTTTTCTTTTTTCTCCCTTAATAAAGGCAGAAGCAGGAAATGCAAAGGGAATTCTAGCTGAAGCAACCTGCCCCACTCCCAGCTGGGGCACTACGGGGGCTGAGACAGAGGCTATTTTAAGATAAGGAAAGGCTGACAACCTTCAGATGTCAACATTTAGCAGTGGGCAGTATTTCAATTATTTACACAGCCATGTCCCTTTCTGAGGAATTGCACACATTAGGGTTTTTTACACCAGAACAGCTGTGCAGAAGAGGAAGTGTTATCAAGAAGGGGTTGAACACTCCCCCCACTCATCCAAGTCAGGATGCCAAGCTTTGGGGATTACTACTGTAATTTGTGAAAAATGCTATATTCAAGGACCTGAAATAAACCACAGACAAGACTGGAGATAACAATGCTTTATTTTTACATTTCAGCAACAGGAGAAATAATTGAAGATGAAATTATCTGCTTTGTTGTAAAGTATAAAAACATTTAATTATAAATATTTAGCTAAAAAAGCGTGATTTATAAAATATAATCTGTGAAGATATATACACAGTTTAATTGTTTAGCAATTCTTTTACCTGACATTAAAGAGTAGAGGTTTTTCTATTTATTATTCCACGCTCACAGTTTAGTGCTCACAGTTTAAGAAGCAAAACAGACAAGTGAAAAGACGACTGGTGAGTTTCGTTCTGGAAAAAAAAAATTAAATTTTTGCCACGAACTGGGGCAAGAGCAGAGGCAGAATTTGAGCAAATCCATGTCTTGAGAGACAGAGAGGTCTCTGAGGGAACACAGTTCCCCTGCCATCACTGACAGTGTTTATATCCAGACAAGCAGTGGGCATCTCAACATTTGTGGGCAAGTTTCCTGTGTTTCCAAGAGAAAATGGCTAATAGTATAGTGCAAGCCCTCGAAATTCAGTCAAATGTGCTCACCTCCCTGCTCTCTGAGCAGGGGTTGCTCAGTATGCTGTGCTGGTGTCCTGTGTTGTGCCTCTAACGAAATCAAACAATGTCACCTTCATGATTCAGGCTATGAGCAAATTTCCAAATAGAAAACCCCAGTGTGCCATCCAATTGCACTGTCCAGCTGACAATACCCCCTAGAAACAGATACAGCTGCCTAAGGCTGGAAAATAACAGTGAAGCTGTACAGTACACTAAGTGTGATGGAATGTGAAAGAAGATAAATGGTCAGGCAACTCAGTTTTCTATTCCTCTTTTAAGAGAGCCAGCTTCCTCCCTTCGAAGCCTTGGGAAATCTCGCCTCTTATTGAAGGGTTTGTTACTATGGCACTTCAGAGAAGAGAAACTGGAAGACTCTTCAACATGCTTGGTGGCAGAAAATGCTACAGGAAATGATAGTGAATTTGATCCATGTCCCTAGTAATTATCTTTCTTCACAGTGTTTTCACGGAGCCTGTGGCACAGGGCTTTGAGGAATACAAAAAGGGTGACAACACCCAACAGCAGTACAAACATACAGAAGTCAAGCTGTACTTTGTACACCCTGATTTACGCAAGACCTCACTAGTTGCCTGTAAGCAAGGAATGAATTAATACAGGATTAAGAGAAAAAGGATGTATAGGAAAGAATGAAATAGGCAAACATGACACTTGTCAATGCTCGCCCATGATTTGCTACCTGCTGTTTCTGCTTTAGGGTGATGTGCTTGTAACAGTTCAGAGCAAACAGCCCGTACACAGCTCCTACTATTCACATCATTATGAATGCATAGTAACTGCAAGAGTTGTGCCCTTAGGATTTCAGGAGGATCTTCAGGAAAGGAAGGCTAGCGAAGCTGTGATGAGTTTTAGGCAGGATCCAAGCAGTTCTGTCCAGGCAGAGCCCTGATCTGGGAAACGTACCAAGTTGTGTGCAATTTCAGAGTGCATATTGGCTGGTCAGCTACTGGCTAAATGCAGACTTTAACTCCCTGAAAGCAGCTCGGCGGTGCTTCCTTTCCTCCTCTTCCCGCTTTCGCTCATCCTGCTCAGCTTTTATCTCTGCTTCAAACTTACTGGCTGAGGAGAGGGCTTGAGCCTTTATGAAACAGAGAGAAAATAAACAAGTGTCAAGCCTTGCATCAGAGGGAGAGCCAAAGCCTGAGCTACTCCCAGATGAGCAACAAAGAACGGTTTGCTGCACCTCCCAGTGCTTGCGGAGATCCTCCGTCAGGACAGCTCAAGTATTAATTACGCTGCAGTGTTTGGGTATTTACACCCAATACCTGTTACCTTCCTTAACATCAACAAAAGAAAGATCACTTACTAATAAGTCACTAACATGGGACCAAAACAATGCCATCAGTACTGGGTCACATACATTATTTCTGTAAGCAGGCAGCAGGGCATAGGTTGTGAGTATGCAGTGGGAGAAACTGCTGCAGAAAATACTCTGAATCACAGCCAAATCTGAGAACATCATACTACACCATGGATAATCTGCAGATCAAAGAGACATTGTTTACTTGCTGGCTATTTTTCCAGCTTTCATCTCAGTACATCTGCTGTGCAATAGCTGTGTTAGGCTCTTGGGAAAAAACTTCTTATATAAACAAGCAGGATTATTTTCTCTCCAAGAGAGCTTTCAGAAAGGGTGCTTTGTCAGCTTTGGATGGTGCACAGCTCTTTCTGCCAACCCCAGGGCCCTGCAGAATAATTTTGATTCCAAAGGTTACAGAAAGCTGCTCAAGAAAGAGATGTCTGAAATCCTATACTCCAAAACATTCCATTCACCACTGAACTCAGAGTGTTCTGGTTGAGGGAGGTTCTGCAAAATGGGAAAACTCTGACCCTACTGCATTATTTTTCTCAGCACTTTTGTCTTTAAAAGAGGTCAGCCAGCTAGTCCCAGCCACAGGGACACAGGTCAGCCAGTCAGCTCTACCAGGGTAAGACCCAGAAGACAGACTGAATTACACTGCTCTGGTGTGTTGACTGAGCCATAGAAAGGCTCTAGCTAGAGTGCAACAAAATTTGAAAGGAAACTCGGCTACAGCTGGGTAGCTGAGCTTCAGCTACAGCTGAGTTTTTTCATATTCCTCTGTGCCACACCATACCTTAGCTTCAAAGAAGTTCTTGGCTCCTTTGACTCCCTCAATGGATACATCTATCTCCGAGAGCTTCGCAAGAGTCAATAGGCCGCTGTCCTCCTCAAGTTCCCCAGCTGCGGCTTTATGGAAAATCAGCAGGAACTAGCAAGACAGAGAGGAAACATTCAGGTTTTTCACTAAGGCTCAAACAACTTAAAACAGAAACAGCACAATTACCTGGAGAGGATGGAATTCACATTTCAGAGCAAAGGAAACCAGGTCTAGATAAACCAAGTGGTACCAAGGAACTTGTGCTCTAGTACACAGTCCTGTTACAGGCTAAAAGCAGTAGGAATATCATAGGAAAACAAGGTTTCCTGGGAATCAGAGCCCTGGTAAAGCACAGTTCCTACCAAGCTTGAGCTGCTATGCAGTTAGAGGAAGGAGGCCACGGCTGCACCTGCCCAGTACAACCATAGGGCAAGCTCACATATAGCTCTTTATGTCCCCATACCCTAATGGTGTATTCACAAGCCCCTGACCAGCTTCCCCAGTGTTCTAGGGACTCAGATCACATCCCATGACCATGAAAGCAGGGCAAACACAGCTCTGGTTCACCTCAGGCTCCCTAAACCAAGGCATCAGTGCAGTCCTTTTAGAGAGAACAGCAGCCCAGGTGTGTGCATGCCCTTGTGACAGAGTGGCTTGAACAAGTGTCCACAGAGCAAGTTGGTGTGAAACTTCTGTCCTGCACTGGACCACAGCCATTTAACAAATCCAGAGTCACTACGGCAGAGTGGGTATTGGGAAGTGAATTGCAAAGGGAAACAAACAAAAAGAGAGAGTTGTATTTCGTTCCACAAAAGCATACTTTTTGTTTTAACAGAAGGAACAAAACCTGCCTGCTTAAAAATAAAGACCTCTGCAGCACCATCCACCTGCCAACCGAACTCCAGGTTAAGACGTGGAAGCTCTAGGTGTACTTGCAGAGGTCCTGTAACTCCCTGCTATTCTTGGTGATTCCAGGACGTGTCTCACTGCTTGGAACAGCGTGGAAAGAACAGACACAAGGACAAGCCACCCAGGTACAAAAGGAGCAGCACAAGCAACAAAGCTGCACCAGTGCAGCACTTCAGGTCAGGCCAGAGGGCTGCAGATACCGGGTAGGGCTGCCCTGAAATCCCTTTGCACAGGAACATCAAATATGTCTAGTACTGTACTCCTCAGACTGGCAGGCTGGGTAGTCTGCTGCTTCCTATGGAGAGCCAGAGCTGTCCCAGAGGAGGGCAGCAGAGTCCCAGCATCCACACTGAGCCAGCCCTCCTTCAAGTTGCTCACAGAAGCTGGTCGGAATGCAAGAATTTGGGAAGGCCTCCCATGAGGAAGGGTGTGGAGATGACAGCAGCTGGCCACCCTCTCGAACAGGCAGCGTCACCAGGCACTGCTCCATGCAACAGCCTCTTAACCCCTGAGTGCTCAGCACAGGGCAAGCAGAAAGCAGACTGGGCTTGGCAAGGGAACTTTTCCCTCTCCAAACACATTGCAGTGGGCTGACCCTGGCTGGATGCCAGGCTACCAAAGCCACTCTATCACTCCCCTTCTCATCTGGATAGGGGAGAGAAAATATAACAAAAGTTCATGAGTTAAGGACCTGGAGAGATTATTCACCAAAATACTGTCATAGGCAAAAAAGGCTCAACTTGGGGATATTAATTGAATTTATTACTAACAAAATTAGAGCAGGATAATGAGAAGTAAAATAAATCTTAAAGACACCTTCCCCCCACCCCTCCCTCGTTCCCAGCTCTACCTGCTCTCTCCAGTGGCATCAGGAGATAAGGGAATGGGGGTTACGGTCAGTTCTTGACAGGTTGTTCCTGCCACTGTGCAGGGAAAGGAGTCCTTCCCCTGCTCCAGCATGGGCTCCTCTCTCTCTCCACAGGTCTGCAGGTCTCTGCCAGGAGCCTGCTCCAGCATAGGCTTCCCATGGGTTCACATCCTCCTTTCAGGCAACCACCTGCTCTGGCATGGGTATCATCCATGGGCTGCAGGTGGATCTCTGCATCCCCATGGACCTCCATGGGCTGCAGGGGAACAGTCTGTTTCACCATGGTCTGCACCATGGGCTGCAGGAGAACCTCAGCTCCAGCACCTGGATCACCTCCTGCCCCTCCTTCTCCACTGACCTGGGTGTCTGCAAAGCTGTTCCTCTCACATATTCTCACTCTTCTCTTCTCTGGCCATAGTTACCTCCGCACAACAACTTTTTAACCTTCTTAAATATGCTATCACAGAGGCATTACTATCACTCCTGATCGGCTTGCCTTAGTCAGTGGCAGGTCTGTCCTGGAGCCAGCTGGCTTTGGCTTACCAGACACAGGGGAAGATTCTAACAGCTTCTCACAGAAGCTACTCCTTGTGGACCCCTCACTATGAAAACCTGGCCATGCAATACACACGTGTAAGAAATAAATGGTTCACTGCTGAACAGGCAAAGCATCCTGCTTGGAAAGAAACCAAATCCTCCCCAAGACATCCCCTCCCCCTGCTCAGATCCACTGGGCTCCGGCTAGTTCCTCTTTGTCACCACCAGGCACGGTGACACAGAAGGCTGGCAGCTAGGCTGGAATTAGTCATGGTTCCTCCTGCTCCACCCTGCAAGTCCCACTTCCTGGCATTGGAAAACAGCAGTGGAGACAGCACAATCCTGAGGTCTGATACAGCTGTCACCCAGGGAGGGACTGGGTCATGAGTACAAATGAGCATGAATCATCCTGAAACTAAGGGATGGAGCAGCAATCCTCTAGAAGAATATAGGCTACTGTGGCCACAAAAGGTGGGCTGAGTTAAAGGAAACTTGGGACTGAGACATTGATTGGGGTGGACAGAACATAACGTCAGTCCCAAGGATCCGGCACAGTGGACTATGGGACATCATGCTGGTTTCCACAGGAGCTCAGCAGCAATCCCTCCTCATGTCAGCACACAGCCTGCAGCTGACCTCACCAGGTATTTACCCTTGAGGTATTGGTCCTTACTAACTAGAGAACACCAGCAATCTGCATTCAGCTCCCATTGCCAGCCTGTCTCACACCCTTGCTGGGCCCAGGACACACCATGTGCAGCTAAGTCTCAGGGAAATGTCAACAGAGAAGCAAAAGTGAATAATGTAGGTAGGTACCTTTCAAAGCCTTGCTCTCAAAGAGGGCGACAGGACCTACGCTTTCCAACCCACTAACATGCTAAATTGTATCTGCTGGCACATCCTTCATGATCCAAGACCTACCCCACAGGGCCAGGCTGGACATGAGGTGACTGACAGGCACCAGCAGCTTTGCAACAACAGCTTGCCAGAAAAGCAGCACTATGTAAGGATGTGGTTTGCACCAACCCTGGTAGCAAACACATCATGTGGGTCAACATTTCAGCTGATGAGGGTGTGGAGGACAATGGGTGGATTTCTGTGAGTTCTAGGTAGCAGCTCCAATTACACATTACTATTACAGCAATTAACTCTGGTTTCCTGTGGTAATGATGGAACTAGACAGTCAGAGGTATGGTTTTTTTTCCTCCACTAAACCTAATCTTTTCAAGCCTAAATTTCATTGCTTGAGTCACAGCAAGAGTCTTGTACAGTTGATTGTTGATGTATTGGTGGACATTCAAAGGTCAATGGTAGAAGGCAGCTTTCCTAACAGGGCCTGTGGTTCAGCAGCAGCCTGCTTGCCAGGCAACAGCTTACCTGGAATGGGAGAACCCGACTCAAAGCAGCAGAAAAAGGCGATCGATTGCAAGTGAAAGAGGTCCCTACCAATTCTCTGTCCAGGCCACAAGAAGAGTATGTTCAGGCAGGCATGCCAGGACTTGATGTTCTCTGGATAGGCAGACAGGAGCCCTCCAGTGCCATAGTTGCACCCTATTGAGTTCAGGCACTCATTTAAACCAGGTTTCTCCTGGTATTATCTGAGTGACCCGAGTCAGCTTAGTCACCCTCCACATGCTTGCTTGTCACCACCAATGAGAAGCAGAATGGGACAGGGCTATGGGATGGTTGAGGCCTCCTAATCCACCGGGAATCTGCTTCCCTGACTGATCTCTGCCTCAACACAGCAGCTGGACAGGGCACACCTGCAGCAAGGCAAGAAACATCCTGCTCCTTTCTACCACAGGAAGCTCTGGGTGTCTGCCAAAGCTGCTGTGCAATTTGTCCCCAGAGCCCTGCCAATGATGCTCCCTCATTCCAACCCATGGGCCACTCGAGCTTGCATTTGCTTCACCGTTGTTTTGCATCTGGCAAGAAGCTTCAACAGCACCAGCTGCCGCGTGCCACATGCCAGGGGCTGGCAGCACAGGCAGCCGTGCAGGGGGCTGTGCTCCAAACAGGTGGCAGCAGAAGGGGAGCTGCTCTGCCACTTGTGCCAGGACATCACAGCATCTTTCAGCACCTTGAGGATAAAGGCATTTCTCTTCCATGGGAGAGAGCCCCCTGCAGCAAGCCTGGAAGCTGTCCCCAGCTCTTCATCTGGAATGAAGGGTGGCCCAGAAGGCACACAGAGAGACAGAGGGCTCCTCAGCCCACAAAGTGATTTGGCAATCAGTGACCTGGGGCCATGAACATGGTGCTCTTCCTGCTCCACTGGATTCTTTGCTACCTCGAGTTCACCTCTGACTGGGCGCCAGGGAACTCAGGGACAGGTTCCCACTTCCCAGATTTGCATCTCCTTCCCCCTCTCTTGTAACCCAAGTCTTTGGCCTCTGGCTTTTCCTGCTGCCCTCTTGCAGTGAAATGAACCCAACAAAGCCCTTGGGGCATGAAAGCAGAGGGAGATGGTGCGATGTGCCAGAGCAGAGAGATGGTGTGATGTGCCAGCGCAGAGAGATGGTGCAGCAGCTCCATGAGTGACAGTCACCCCTCATGCCCCAACCAGCCCAGCCAGTCATGGGCCCTGGCTGCTCATCCTCCCTCCCAGCACTGCCAGAGCTCTCAAACTTCCACAACGGAGAGCTTGACGTTCCAAGCCCTACCCTGGAAGCAGCACAGTGAGAGCACCATGCCTGCAGAAACGAGGGAGCCCAGCTGCTCGGGGCCCACCGCAGCCATCTCATGAGGTGGAAGGAAGTAGGACAGCAGCATAGCCCTCAAAACCGGTATAGGACATAAGCAGTGCTGCCCCTCCTCCTGCTACCTAAGGGGCTGTGGGTTAGTTGAGAAAGCCAGTGTGACATTTGCTTGTGACCAAGCCAGCTATCAAAGTCTGAGAGGAGGAGATGATGCAACAGGAGCTTTTGGTACCTGGGTCCCCCCTTCCTGCGGAGATGATTTGGGTACCCCTGAGTGCATGTAGGTCACTGCTCAAATTTCCTCTCTTCCTCTGCCTGGCAGAGGATCCCGGCCTGTCCTCCCAGCTGTCACAACACACTGGTAACAGACAGACCTGTTTGAGCTGTGTCCCTGCTGAGCCAGCATGCAGTACCAAACTGCTGCATCCCCATATTTATTCCTTGCGGCGGGGAGGTGACCACCCCTCAAAGCTTGCCATGGCTGGTCACTGCATGATGCAGAGAGGGTCCCAATACAAATTGGAAGAGACAGGCTTTTGTGCCCCATGAGATGAGCTGCTCCAAGCAGAGCTCCTGCACTGCACCTGAAATGAGGCCTGAGCTGCCGTACCACAGGAGTCAAGCAATGAGACCTGGAAACAGAAGGGACATAACTCCCTCCATCTGCAAGAGGGAGCTCAGTGAGCACTCCCAACAGCTGCAACAGGCTCAAATGTGCTCCCAAAGCAAGCAGGGAGGTTGGAGAGCTTTGGCATCAGGTACCATGACTGCCACATGGAGACAGAGGCTAACAATGCTCCACACCCTTGGCATGGGGAAGCTCACCGGTTTCTCCACTGCACCCCACCACTGGAAAAACACAGAGGGGAGAGGGCAGAGTACTGGGCCCAGCTGCCTCCTCCTTCCACCCCACAGCCACATCCCTGTCTGTTAGCAGCCACTCTCACCTCACGGAAGCTGAGCTTCCCATCAAAGTCTTCATCCACCTCCTTGATCATGTTCTTCAGCCCCAGGTGGGTCTGCGGGGCTCCCAGCTTTTCCATCATTAGCTTCAGCTCCATCAGGTCGATATATCCATCCCGTCCCGAGTCATACCTGCAGGGTGCAAAGGGGAAGGGGTCAACCATCATCATCCCCATACTCATCTCCCCAGAAGAGGAACCACACACATGGATAAAATCACTGTGTGGTTCAAAGCTCAGGGGAGTGGGGAAGCTGCATGACATGGCTAGTGCTGAGATATATTAAGCTCAGGGAAGTAGCTGTCAGCTTTCAGAGCTGTCTCACCAGAGAGAGAAGTACTCAGGGGAGCTCAGACCAAACCACCCACACAGAAGGAGCGTGAAGGAACTCAGCTTATCTCAGAGGGATTTCCATTTCACCCACTTGCCTGTCCAGCACAAAGGTTACTTGCACATAGCTTACACCATGCACCAACATGGTGAGGCAAAGGCATGCAGAGTCAGCTGCTGTCAGGTTTCCTGCTAGTTTCAAGGAGAAACAGGGAGCAGAGACCAAGCAGAACCTCTTGGCAGAAACCAATCTTTTTTTTGTAAGCAAAACTCCCCCCCTCTAGCTGTTAAGATCTTTCCTCTCCAAAACGATTTTGTACCACAATAAGCACCGTGCTTCAGGGCAGCTGTTTTTTCTGTGTCCCCAGGCAGAGCAGAAAGACAGTCCCAGGGGAGCACAGCAATCCCAGCCAGGTCTGTGGTGCCAGGGCTGCACTACAGGGCCAGGCTGGCAGTTGAAACCAGGGCCCACCTCCAGAAGCAAGACTAGAGTGGGACCATGCTCCCAACAGAGCACCAAGGACTGCAAGGACTCTTCAGAGAAGAGCACCCGTGCAAGGGGAGGAGTGCTTTAGGGATGGGGAGGCAGCGAGTGATCTGCTATGCACAGCCTGGGACTCTGCACCAATTCCTCCCAACATCTGTTGTGCGTGTGGGTAAAGCATCCGGCCCACCCAGCAACCAGCGCTTCACACCCACCAGGGCTATCACCGGCTTTCAAAGTCCAAAGGCTGCAGGGATGGGCGCTCTGTTATCAGCCTGTCAACAGCCCTCTTTCATCCCGGTCCTGCCATCGGGGTTCAGCACAGAGCTAAGGCTTCACGGGAGAGGACAGGGCAGAGTCTCCTAAGCTGGGCTCAGCCCTGGCACACAGCCTGCCACTGCCCTGCCGCCACCATCTCAACCCTGATGGAGTCAAATCCTTTCAACCATTCAGAAGGAAACCCTAGGCACGGTGCTGAAGCTTCCCGGTGGGCAGGAGCCAGTCAAATCCTCCCACCCATCATCCTTCATTGACTGTTAGCTCTCTTCCAAAGAAATGAGGGCTGTAGCCATCCCAGACAGAGATCTGCACAGTTGTGGTTACCCTGGAAGAAAGCTCTTTCCAGCTGAAAAACCTCACAGCCACAGAGGAAGCTGTGGCAAAGGAAGGCATGAACAAAGCCACCAGCCCCAAACAGCATACAGGCGTGGGCAGCACAAGGCAGGGCTGCAGCCAAGATCTCTGCCCCTGCCTTCATGAGCACAGGCACAGCATGCTTTTTCCCCAAACTAGGTGGCCTCCATGACTTTCCAGAGTCCCACCACTCCCACAACTATTTCTGATACTCCTTGTGGATCTTAGTTTCCAAGGGTCACAGGACCAAGAGACTCCCCATGATAGGGACATAACTCCCAGACTAGGCTGGCACAGAGCCCCTGTTACCAACCTGCCTGCACTCTCTGTATCCAGCAAACCCATGAGCCCACCAGGCTGGACAGCTTTCTGAAAAACTAGGAAAGAAGCCTCCATCAGAGCAGAAGCCAGGTCACAGACCTGGTATGTCACAGGGAAGAAGTGCAGCAGGTTCTTCACAGCAAGGAAGGTGTCAGTTAATTAAGGCACAATCACAGCATTACCCAGCCCAGCACTGAGGTGCACTTCCAAGACATCACAGAAGCATAGTAAGTGCAATATTTAATCGTCAGTTTGCTTTTCTTTCAAGTTTGGGAGAAAGGGTGCAGAGCTGTTCCTCCAGAGTAAGGTGGTTGGAGACGCAATGCCTTTGATTAGACACAGCAGCAAAACGTGTAACGGCAGAGGGGCACCTGGGGTTGGGTTTTTTGGGGGCCCAGCAGGCTCATGCTGCCCTTTGGCTGCGTGCAGAAGCAAAATAATACCAAGGTCCCCTCCAAGGGCTGCCCATCCGGGGTTGGGACACTGCCCGGCCCCACATGGAAGCTCTGGGTAACAGAGATGAAGTAGGGCAGAAGCAGGGCACAAGCCCAGCCTGTGCCCGCTGTGCTCATCTCACCCTCCTGTTATGGAGGCTACCTGCAGCTAAACACTGGCCCAGGGGCCAGTATGCCACCCTGAAAGGGTTAAGCGTGGGGCACAGCTTCGGGGCTCATCCCGGCAGAGCGGCAGGACAAAGCCAGGATTGTGAGAAATGGGGTCTTGCCAACAGCAGGCCTGGCAGAGCAGCACGCTGTACCAGCCACACAATGGGTGTTGAGCACGCTGGGCCGGAGTACAGCTGGTGCTGAGAAGCACCCAGAAATCAGGTTACCAGTCCCCTGCACTCAGGGACAGCCAGACAGCCAAACCCAATGGCAGCGCCCTGCAAACTGCTACACTCCCTCCCTGCCCCCCTCGCCTCCTAAAACAGCCCAACTATTTTAGGACCTGGGTACAGCCACTCGGCTGCTGCGCAGCCAGACTATTTAGGGAGAGGCTTATTTATAGGGCACGAGAGACAGCACAATTCATTCCCCACTACCCCCCAAGCAGACCACAGGCATTCAACACTGTGGAGCACAATGCAGACTGCACCTTGCTGGTCAGCTGATGCTCCCAGCACACCACAGTCTGCCTTTAGAGAGATCATAAAACTCCCCTGTCTGCTTTTCGGGAGCCCCCTTTCAGGGCCCTGGACTCAGCCAGCCCCAGATACCTCTCACACACAGCTGCCTGCAGCACAGCCCTGCCCTGGTGATGGACAGCCATCACCCTCACAGACAGAACTGGAAGAGGGCACCAGGGCAAGTTAAACACACCCCAGCATCCACGGGAGCCATCCCATCCTGTACTCCAGGAGTGGCACGGCAAGAGCACACAGCACTCAGGTGCCTGGCCAGCCCTGCCATCACCCACTGTCCTGCTGTGACACCAGAGCTTTGCTTCCTTTGGGCTCAAGGCTCCCTGGGGCATGAGCCAAGCCTCATCCGGGTGATGTGCAGGCATTGCAGACAGAGGGGAATTGTGCCAACAGGCACAGCCACCTTACGTCACAGGAAGGCCACTCGAGCAGCAGGTCGGCGCTACGGCCACGGCAGGTCCCACCTGCGACAGCTGGGATGCCGCAGGCAGGTATGGGCGCCATGGCAGCTGTGATAAAGCTTTGCCACACTGCCACCAGAGCAGCGCTCCTGGCAGCAGATGAGACACAGCAGCAGCTGCCAAAATCTGCTACAACAAGGATGCACCCAGATTCCCAGGCTGGCTCGCTTCCACCCAGACTGCAGAGCATGCCTGGCTGCCGAAGCACCAGGAGAGGAAAGCAGGACACAAAATCGGGGGGAAGGAAGGAATGCTTGCTGACCAGACTTGCTTAAGAGCATGAAGTCTGTCACGCACAATTACTGCCCAAGTACAAGCATTGCACTGGTGTTACGAAGCTGCTGGGGGGTTACATCACCAGAAGAAAGAGGGATCAGGAGGGGAGGAGAAAGGAGATGCCAAGGACTGCATCACCTGTAGTGACTCTGCAGTCACCTTCCAGCTGCCTCTAAAACCCCACTTAATAAAGAAAGGACAATTGAGTGAGAAATCCCAGATCCTGAAGGATCAAAGAGCAGTTTCTAAGCATTTACATTTCTTGAGAAAAGCTGGAACGAAAACCTGCCCTCCCTGTACGTGTTTGCTGTACCTTAACTTGCTCCACACGTTGTGGGCACCTGTACTTTGATCTGCAGTTCCTGTATGCTGCAATCTGTGCCTAATTGAGGTTTTGAAATAAAGCAATTGGAATAATGGTGCTGAAGTAATAATCTCCTCTTAAATATTTCAAATCCTTTCTAAGCAGCACTTTATTTCCTCTGAGCATTGTGTTTCACCTTACATGGAGAAGGTGGTGTTGATCTCTGCTCACTGATATCCAGTGATAGGATAAATGGGAATGGTTCAAAACTGCCTCAGAGGAGGATCAGACTGGACCTGAGGAAGCCTTTCTTTCAGCCCGAGAGGGTTGTCAGACCCTGAAACAGGCTTCATAGAAAGGTGGTCAGTGCCCCAAGCCTGTCAGTGTTTAAAAGACATTTGGACAATGCCCTTAATAACAAGCTTTAACTTTTGGTCAGCCCTGAAGCAATCAGGCAGTTGAACTAGATCTGATCATAGGTCCATTCCAAATGGAATATTCTGTTCTATTGCCAAGAGCTTTGGGAGCAATTCCTCCATACCAGGGTGGGGACAGGAACAGGCTCCTTGGCCACGTGCAGCTTCATCCTCCCCAGCCCAGACAGAAGGAGCTCTCCTGTTCTTGGAGGGACTTGAGAGCAGGATGAGTCTCCTCCACTAAGATGTTCTCCAAGATGCTGGGCAAGACCTGCAGACCCAGGCTGGGTGGCTGAGTCCCCATGGGAATAACTTCCCTGCCCACTGGGAGTCCACAGACAGCCGGCCACACGGAGCACACAGCAGCTCTGGAGAGAGCAGGTCTGCTGCAGCATGTCAGACAAGGCCAGGGCACCTGGCAAAGGGGCTCCTAAATGGCTCTAGGAGGACAAGGGGACATCACAGCCTCTCCCACCAGCCAGATGCAAGGCACTTGTGCAATGTGTGTGCAACACACGGAATTCCTTAGATACAGAAGCAATAGCAAGACTGGAATTTCTCCACTCCCTCGCACCCCACAGATGAAGCTGCTGTCTGTTTTCCTCCCCCTTATATCTCTCATAAAGGTCATTCCTGCCAGGCACAGCCTCACTGCCTGGCTTTCACACTCCCCTCTGCCATTTTCCTGGACAAAGATGGCACCAAGGGGAGCTGTGAGACTTCAGAGGCTCTGAGAGTTCGCTTAGATGACTCGGGAAAAGAGAGGTTATTGTGGTTACCACAGTCCTCACATATTGTCAAAATAGGCAGCTAATTAGGTCACATTATAATTAGCCTGAGCTGTAGACTTCCTGGTCTCTCTGCCAAAAAAATATCCACCCTGAGAGCTGCCTGCACCCAGCACTCCAGCAGATACCTGCACCCATCTCCAGTGGAATGGGGCCAAAAAGGAGAGATGCTGACAAGAGGAGGCTTGGACAAGAGAGGGGGAAAAGTGAGCCCAACTGTGGCAGCCACAGCAAAGAGCATCTTTTCTGCTTTGGAAGGATGCTCCTGGCATAGCCAGCAGCACACAGCACTGGACAGAGCACCATATTATGGGGAGTCTCACTTTCAGATGAGGTCTTTGCTTCCACCCTGGCAGTCACAGCCACCATCCATACCATGGGATGCCCTGACAGGCATTCAGGGCAGCTGCTATCACCAGGACATCTTTTCAGCTGGAGCACCATGACCCAGCCCACACCATGCACAGGACCACAGGCTCAAATTTAGTCTGAACTACAGATTTACAAGTCCCACTAAACTGATAAGAAATACTTTTTTTTTGGATGGGCAGTTTCATAGCAGAAACCTGGCATCCCGTGGCAGTGAGAAGATACTAAAGGAAAAAAGTAAGCCTTTGAGAGGGATGTAAGAAAGACCCTGAGTTGTTGTGGCCAGGGCCAATATGCCATACAGAGAATTAAAGCCTTAATCACATTAACTCAAGCTCTGACTGACAGGAATTAAGGGGAACATTTCCTCTCCTCATGGAGCATGTGATGTCAGCCAATAGTTGAGACAGGTCACTGGCAGCAGATGGACCAAAGACCAGATCCTCTGCTGCTGCAAACCTCAGGTGCCTGTAGCAGTGAGCACCAGGACAGGGTTTTCTGGCTGCCTGTCCAGGAAACACAACAGGGGAGCATGCAGCCCACCTTCTTCCCCCTTTGGCATCAGCAGTTCTTACAGGGTATGCAATGTTTCCAGCTACATTGACCAGCTGATTAACATTCAACTGCAAAGCCTAGCTTTTCCTGCTTACAAGGCTGGTGTTTAATGAGCTCATTGTTGAAAAATTAGGCTGCAATTCAGCTTCTTTCACTTTTTATTTCCCAAAATCGTCGCCATTCCTTTCCTCTTCCCTATTGAGGCAGTGCTGCTGCCCACTCCAGGCTCTCGCCCACAGCTTTTGGGCATTGCAGCTGCCTGCATTGTTTGTCCTCCAGTCCTCACAGCACCATGTCTCAGCCTTCCACAGAGTGGGATCCCCTTTAAGCACAGTCAAAAGGGACACAGCAGAGAGCGGAGCAGCAGTCTCGCCCGGACCACCTCGCTTCCCGCACCAGCTGCCAACACAACGCTGCCCGTGCAACAAAGAGCTCCAAACTCCAGTAAGCTCACAAAAGCCCATTGCCTGGTCTCCTGTGGCAACAGCCCGGCTGGGACAGGCAACACCCCGCAGTGCTGGGAGCTGGCAGCATTCAAGCAGCTCTTAGTCTCCTCACAACAATCCAGGGTGCCCAAGGCAGCTTTCAGGTAGGAGAACAATGACCTAACAAGTTACAAATCTCACTTCAGTCACCTCCATAAGGTAAAGTACACCTTCACACCTTGCTCTGTGCTCCTCCCACCTCCTGCCTGGCAGCAGCTCCCTCCCAGTCTGGCAGCCTGTCGTGGGGCTGGGAGGACGCTGGTCCCCAGGAGCCCACGGGTCTGTGGTGCTGGAGGGAAACCTAAGCACAGACAAAGGCACCCAGGCACAGCCCAACTGCAAGAGCCAGGACAGGGTCTAGAGAAGAGAAAAGGGCAGGATCATGGTCCCGGGGAGGGTCAAGCCTTTCTGCTTTACAGAAGCAGCTCTCCCTGTTGCTAGCAGCTTGACTTCAACACAAACCTTCCTGCTGGGAGGGGAACCCCATCCCAGCCCCCAGGAAGGGGGAAGGAAGAGGAAGCTGTGCTCAAGCTTTGTTTGGGTGCACGGGAGGGAGCACCAAGCCTGGCAGGAAGGACTGAGCGCGGAGCTAGGACACTGCCAGACAGAGCCAGCAGGACTGCTGAGGGTGTTCAGGGTCGCAGTTGTTGCGGGCAAATGTCCAGCGCCTCTGCCGGGCCCCGGGACACAGACCCACCTGGTGCCCCAGGGTGTGGGGCAGAAGAGTGCCTGTGCTCTCACAGCCCCCGTCCCACCCAGAGTGTCCCGCAAAGCCACAGCTCCTGGGTGCCACCACAAACAGCCACCTTCCCAACCCCAGGCAGAGTAGAGGCCGTGAGCTAAACGCAGAGCTGAGCTCCGGGCAAACTCTACGCCCGCCCCCCCCCCTCCTTCCCGCAAAGCACAGGGACAATCTGGGGATCAGATGGCGCTGGGAACGCGCCGCGGCTTCCTCCAGCCCGACCACAAAACCGCGGAGAAATGCGAGCACGCCGCCGAGAGCGGGCAGCCCCTCTCCAGACCTGCCCCCGGGGGCCGGCGCCGGGAGGGGCTGCGGGGGAAGGCAGAGCCCCAGCCCCGGAGCCCACGGGCCGGGAAGCGAGCCCCCCTCCCCACTCCCGCCCCACTCACAGGCGGAACATGCGCTCCATGTCCTTGATCTGCCGGCGGCTGAACTCCTTGAACTCGGTATAGGGGTTGAAGACGGCGGCCCGCCGGGGCTGCGCCGCGCCCTCGTTGATGTCCTGCCGCCGGCACAGCTTGGCGCTCAGCTCCGCGCCCGCACTGGCCGTCAAGCAGCTCCGCTCCTCCACCTCCCCGGCCGCCACCGCGCCCTTGACTGCCTCCGCCTCGCCCTCCGCCGCTGCCCCGCTCTCCTCCAGCTGCAGCCGCCGCTGCAGCTTCTGCGCCAGCTCCTCCGAGGCCATGGCCCGGCGCTCCCGCCGGCTGGCCGCGCTGCCGCCCCGCTCGGCCCCGCTCCGCTCCGGCTAGGGCCGCCCGCCCCGGTCCGCAACTTTATTCCCTCACTTGGAGGGAGC
>VZTI01004262.1:0-153806 GCA_013397865.1 Struthidea cinerea
GTAATAGAATACTTAAATACACCCATATTGTAACCTAGGACAGGTGTCCATTTTATTTTGTTGTATATTCATACAGTACATTAGTATATTTTACCTAACAGTCTTCTGTTCTTCTAGGCTGAACTAGAAGAATCACAGTTACATGTTTTGCTATACTACACGATAATTTATACTCCTCTACTTATACAAATTGCACAAGTATTCAGCAATGTAAGAAGTATTGTCTCTCAAATATGAGATGAGAACTCTGATATTCAATAGAAACTACTTTGAAGACCCATGTTTTGCACTTGTTATAACCTTTTGGCCAGTGAGTTGGGCTTGTAATTACTGCCAAAAGTCAGTATATATATATATCCAAAGCATGTCAGAACACAAAATGCAAGAGCCACTACACCCACCTGTTTCCTTTAAGCACAGCATGTACCAGTCTTTCACTGCAAAGTTTTTGTCATTCTTTTAAAATGCAGCTTGTAAAGTCAGTAGTGTTGAACATGTGCAAACAGATTTGTCTGTGTCAGCTTTTAGAGCAAATCCTCCTTAAAGTTCATAAGACATGCTTTTGACTGTGTCAGCAATACAGAGTTAAAGGTTTCATTCTAGTTAGCTTATCAAAGAGATATCTTTGAAATTTAGCTATTGCTATGGGTAGATAAGGACACATAATCTTATATCTATGACATGTTACATTTTTTTCTGTTCTTCCTCTTTCTTGTTCACATCTTTTGCTTTCTTCTCATACCAGCCTGGTCTCTGCCACAACTCTTTGGTGCAGGCCAGAAGAGCTGAGCGCTGGTATCAACAGAGACTTATTTATAAGCTGACTGAGGCCTTGTGAATTCTGCAGCAGTGCCCTGTGCAAAGCCAAGGAAAAGCGAGTTGAGGTTAGTTGATACAAGATATGGAGGACAGGCTTAGGTGCTCTGAGGGGCAGTGAAACACTTAATGCTGCCTCCATTTGGGCTGACTAGACGTGTTAGGAGTTGTCAGAATAAACACTCTAACTGGACAGGGCTTCTTGGTGCAAACTTGGTTTTAGAGGCGTGGGCAGACATTTCAGCAGTACCTCTGGCTTACTTTTGTCAGCCTTTGCAACTGTACTGGGAATTAAGTTGGGAATCTATTTAGTCTTATCTCCCTCACTTTTCCTTACCTATTGTTAGTAGGATAGAGGAGTCAGAAAGAAGCTGGTGGGAAAGCAAAATGGTTTTGTTTAGGTGAGGGGCTAGATTAGTCTCTTTATTCTTCTGATGTAGAAATTATTTTCAGCAGAGAAAGGCACAGAATCACAGCATTGATGCTATGGTTTGGATTGGAAGGGACCTTTAAGATCACCTGTACCTGGGCAGGGACACCTCCAGCTAGACCGGGTTGCTCAGAGCCCCATCCAGCCTGGCCTTGAACACTTCCAGGGATGGGGTATCCACAGCTTCTCTGGGCAATCTGTGTCAGCGCCTCATCACCCTTGAATTTCTTCCTAATATCTAATCTAAACCTGCCCTCTTTCAGTTTAAAGCCATTGCCCTTTTTCCTGTCACTACCTGCCCTTATAAAAAGGGCCTCTCCAGCTCTCTTGTTTGAGGTACTCCTTTAGGTACTGGAAGGCTGTTTCAAGGTTTCCCTGGAGCTGAACAACCCCAAGTCTCTCAGCCTGTGTTCACAGGAAAGGTGTTCCCGTCCTCTGATGAACTTTGTATCCCTCCTCTGGACCTGCTTCAACAGGTCAATACCCTTATGTGGGGGACCCCAGAGCTGGATGCTGAACTCCAGCTGGGGTCTCACAAGATCTCTGTACACTGTGCCCCCCTTACCTTTCAGCCAGGCTGTGGAAACACTTGGAACTGTCGGGGGGGGTTTAGACCAAGGAGACTCTTGTGGGCTGTGAGTCCTTGTGGAAGTTGCACAGGTAAGCTGCATTACTGACCTAAGTAATGCTTTCATGCTGATGGCATGAAATCCTTCCTACACCTGCACAGTCAGTGCAGGTCCTGCAAACCATGGCCTGGGATCCATGCTGATGAAAGGCATCAGTAAGGCTGATGGTGAGAGGGAAAATCTGATATCACTGTCAGATGCAGATTTCACTTCTCCCTTGGACTGGTGGAACCATAAAACAAACCAAAATTCAGATGTGCATCTAAGACCAAAATCTAAAGTTGAATAAAAGACAGTGCCATGCTTTTTAAGAGGAATTTGTCTCGACCCTGGAGAGGTGGCTTTTTAGTTTCATTACTGAACAACAGCTTAGTCCTTCATAAAAAATCGTCTTTGGGCTCTGAAAGAAAGAAGAGATGCAGGACCGGTTGCTGAGAAACCTTAGTCAAGAACAATTAAGTCTTACTGCTATTTGTGTGAGGGCCTTGTGGGCACCCAATAGGACTTAATTGCCATGACCTGACCTCCCCTGTACCTCCACTCCTGACATCTGCCGTGGGCCTAAGAGCATCGTTAAACCGGGCTGGTCCTCTCCTGAGATACAAGAGGGCCTGTAGGCTGCTCTGAGCTCTGTCTTCTGCATTTTTTTGAGGCTTTAACTGGACTTCTGAGATTGGCGTTGGACCCAGCTTGTCACCTCATGTTTTGTCATGTTCTGCCCCAGCCATACCTGGGGAGCTGAAGTCATCCACAGCAGCATAGTCTGTGGTATCACTCATCCCTCAGCAAGAAATCACACCAGTGGGTCAAATCCAATCTGATCAAGGACTCCCCAGGTGGTTCTCAGCTCTGCCTGCAAAGGATTTCTTGCCTTCTTCCCCCCAAAAAATTCCAGATCCCACTCTTTCCTTTTTTTTTTTTACCAGTGCTACCCTAATACTTTATCATTATATCAATCTTCCTGTCACTTATATCCTTCAATGCTGCATTTTTTTTCCTTGCAGAGTCACCACATTTCTGGTATTCCTGTATTACCAGGTTCCCCATTTTGCATCAGGTAGTTCATGTTCCTCCACACTCTTGTAGTGTCTGTAGATCTGCTGTGGCACATAATTCTCTGTGCCTTGCTCAACAGTTCCCCAGTCATGTTTGTACAGCAGTTTCACTAAGCACAAAAGACATTTTAAGCCAAGAAACACTACAAATGAATCCTGAGCAGAAAAATCATTTTTTCCTTTGTTTTCTCCCTGCATGAGTTTATTTTAAACACAATGTTTTAGCAGCAGTGTTAATGATGTGTCGCTGCGAGTGACACTGATGGCAAGGAATGTCACAAGTAAGTTCAGAAGGGAAAGCAGTTTTGAATCTTTATTAATTAATTAATTCATCTTTTATAACATGGTTCGCAAAGAGTGTGTTGCATGGCATAAGGCAGTTGGGTGCTCGGCCATCCACCCCTTGAGGGGATTGGTCAAGCTCTAAGACACTTATTCCAAAATACTAGAAAGCTAGAACCATAACAATCTTGCATAACAAACCCAGGTGCAAGATGAGGAGTTAGTTTACAAAACCCATAACAGTGTTTTCATAGCTTCTGTGAGAACTGCAAAGTTCCCACAGAACGCTGCAGAAAGCTGAAAGATTTCTCTACCAAAGCTTTTCAGCATCCACAATGATGTGCCTTAGAAACAGCTTTCCTAGAGTAAATAGGGTAAACTGGTATAAAGTGGAGAGGCTGGATTTTTGTGTGGCAAAAGTAGAACAGCATCATGTAATGAGAGAAGATGAAGGTGAAGTTCAGTTTTTTACTGTGCAAAAGGGGAAGTGGAAAAAGCAGACTGTTCCTTATATCACTGCTGATCACTGGGTATTCTCCTCAAGACTTTTCCTCTCCTTTTTTTCAGGATCTGGCTACTGTACTTCAAGCTGGATCAAACTTTCTTGCCTTTAAATGTTGGTACAGTGCTCTGATTTTCACTTGTGTGTATACTTGTTCATTTACTTTCTCTCCTTGCTAAACAACTCTGCCCAAAATTTTCATTTTAAATGTGCCCGGAAGGCAGGCACTGTGAGTACATCTGCCGGCTTTCCTTACAACAGCTTCTCACAGAAGCCTCATTTTGGCTTTTTTTTTCCTCTCGCTGTTCCAACCAGCACGTTCCTGCAGATGTCACTGGTGCTACACGGTATTTTTAAACCTTGCAAATCCGTGGGTTTTTCAAAAGGTGCCATTTATATGTACAATCCTACATGATATGACACCGGCACCTTTCTGCTAAAACTGCCACCAGATCTGCTGTATTACATCTAATATTTACTCTGCTGCAGAAAAGATTAGGGGAAGGGCTTATTACCTTGGCAAAGAAAGGAAGACTTTAGTCACACAGATAATCATAAGTCAGCACAGAACTTCTTCCTAAGTTGCTCTGCATAGAAATCATCCTGTGCTCAGAATTTAAAGCAGAGCCTTATGTCACCCATGGAAAAGGAGAGAGAGTCACAGCGAGCTGAGAGCAGGTCCTCAGCGTTGGCTTGTCGGAAAAAAGTGCCTCTCTTCTGATATGGAAGGTTTTTTTCTCATTGAGCTATTTAAGCTGTTCTGCTTGTGGGCTGAAGAAGTCCATCTCTCCTGCCCTTCTTGCTGCCCTTTAACAGCAGCTTACTTTTGGGTTATCTGCAACTACCCATGAAACTGCATCTTTGCATATCAGTACTTGGATATGTTTCTCAGTCATTTCCTATGGATCAGAGCTTTAGCTTTGCTAAAGTCATTGGAGATTTACTGAGACAGCCAAGTTGTGCCCAAAAAGAACAGAGTAGGGCTTTGCCTGATCTGTGCAGTGAGCAACTTCAAGGGGATCTGCTCAGCAGAGTTTTTGGGGACAGAGACCTTCCCCAGTAAGACAAATCTTGGTTCTAATGCTTTCCCTGGCATTCTAAAGGTCTGAGCAACTTCAACTCTGTCATGAACTGCTTGTACATGGGAAACTGTTTGTAACTGTTAAAATTTGTGGAGTTGCCTGCTGGGACATTTACATTCAACTGGTTCTGCTGCTTTTGTCAAATGACTGCAAGTAGAGTCAATCCACAAGTATATGTATAAAGACAGTGTGTCAGTACAAATGCCTTCTTTACAGGACGTGAGCCAAATTAGTTTCTGGAATAAAGCCAAGGAAGTTAATGGGTATAGCCTCGGAAGTTTAAGGGTTTATATTACTTGTACTCTATTTCTGTAATAAATTCTGGTGTATGCAGATCAATCAGTTTTCAGCTTGTTCTACTAATGCCATCTCAGGTTAACTGACCACCAGACTTTTGTGGTATTATACTGACACACTGATTTTTTTCTGTTCTCTATTGACACTACTTAATGTCACAATATAATTTTTTCATTATTATACATCAGGTATAATGAGAGCAAACTGCACTGGCCTCTGACTCACCTCCTCTTACAGCCTTGCACCTGGTGGTTTATCCCTCCTCTTTACCATGCTGGAGGTACTGAAATTAGAGTGCTTTGAGAACCTGGATGTAAAGGCTTGTAATTTTTTTTTTTTGATAAGGAATGGCAGTATTATATTTTTCAATATTCTTCCCATCTAGCATGCAGATTTACGTCTTCCTTGCTACTCGAATCTGTGCATATAAGAGACTGAAGAAAGATGAGTTTAAACCAAAACTGAAGCAAAGTGGGGATTTCATATCTTTCTGAGATTCTTCCCATGTCCAGAGCTTAGTCCCTAGCCCTTGTGCAAGTTATTTCTTGTGAAGTCAGAGATTTGTTGCTCCTTGGTAACGTGGATATCTGCACAGGTAGGAAATCTGAACCAAATGGGGGATGTGAGGAGGAGTAGTTACTTGCCTACTAAAACAGCAAGCAGACAAAATACACCTCTGGTTTTGGTAAAGACCTTGAGCCCTATTTGAGTGTCTCATCTCACACAGTTTCTTAGACGTTAGAAAGGATCTGAGTGAATCAATTACCATAGTGAGATGTAGCAGATTTCTTTGGATGTATTTTTCATGAGAAAGGGAACCAGCAGAAGGACAAGTGCAATTCAATGCTGTGCTATATCCAGTTCTGGGCTGGAAAAGCTCTGAGAGTTTAAATAGAGTATTTCTTTTTTTTCTTTTCCCCTCCAAATTTGCTAGATCCTTTAAAAAAGGATGCTAGTAACATGAGTGTAGTTTACTAGGTTGCCCATTATAAAAATGGGCCTTTTTTCCTCATTTATGACATGTCAGCTTCTCACAGAGGTAAAAGTGTGAACTGAACTTTTGCACTGCTGGTAATATTACACATTTCTGGCCAGGTCGGGAAGAGGGGACTACCTCACCCTCAGTGGAGCAACTTGAAGTCTTTCTGTAGCGATTAGTATTCCTGGAGTGTGTTTGTTTATTTCTTGGCCTTGAAGCAGTTGCCTCCTCTCCTCCCTTCCCCTGATCCTCCCAAAGCAAAAATAACCATTCTAAGAGTTCTTGTGGGTGCTTTCTGACAGACCTTGCTGTTAAGATCTTTTCATCTTGGATTGCCTTTCTTTCTTGCTTCAGGCCGTTAGCCTTTGCCTTGTCCCCTTTGACTGCCCTGCATAATTCCTGCCTCTCCCTGCCTCTTCCCGGTTCAGATTTATTAATTGAAAGGGAAGCTGCCGCTGTGGCACCTGAAGAGCTTCCGGCTGAGCCTGAGGTGGGGCAGCAGCCTGCAAAGAGGAGTGACTGCCTGGTGGCTCTTGCCATCAGCTGTGCTTTGCTGTCAGTCAGGGCACTTGGCCTCCAAGTTAGCTTTTCTAAGAGGCAAAGAGCTGCACAGCTCCACAGCTGTGAGGCGAATTTGAAAGCCGTGCCCTGCCCCGGAGAGAGGAGGGCAGAGGTGTGAGGTGGGCAACGGAGAGCCAAAGGAAGCATCTTTCCAGAGCTGGGTACCCTGAGCACAGGCACCTGGATGGCCCAGCCTGCAGGGTCTCCAATTCTAAATTATCTTTGCATATAATGATGAACATCGAGGGCACACACTTTGGCTGGGTCCTTAGGCTGCCCCATCACCCCTACATTTTTGGGCTATATGAAGGGGCTGCAGCCCATTTTCTCCGCTGAGCCATTAATTCCCTCTCCACTGTAATGTTCAAGGCTCCAGTAACAGGAGCTGATAGTCCTTTAAAGCCTCTTTTCTTTCCTTATTTTATTACTCCCATCTTTAACTGCTCTGGACATCTTCTCAGTGCTGGGGAAAATAAAGTTCTCTTTCCATCTGTGTGGTTTTGTTAGGGCAACAGAAAGAAAAAGCAAAACTACCCTTTATTTACAACAAAGGATGTGATAGAAGAAAGTAAGAGACTACTTAATACTGGGTAGGGAAAGGTAAGTTTCTCTGGAAATGAGGGAAGAGAAAAGGAAGCTGAGGGGAGACCTTATTGCTCTTACAACTATCTGAAAGGAGGCAGTGGCAATGTGGGTGTTGGCCTCTTCTTCCCGGCAGCTAAGGATAGAACGAGGGGAAATGGCCTCAATTTGCACCAGGGGAGGTTCAGGCCGGATATTAAGAAAAAACTTCTTCACTGAAAGAGTGGTTAAGCATGGTAAGAGGCTCACCAGGGAAGTGGTGGAGTCACCGTACCTGGAAGTGTTCAAAAAAATGGGTAGATGTGGCACTTTGTGGTATGCTTTAGTGAACATGATTGTGTTTGGTTGAAGGTTGGACTTAATGATCTTGGAGGTCCGTTCCAGCCTTAATGATTCCACAAGATCTGAAAAATAAATCAAAATACTAGCTGCAAGCCTGTTTATGTTTCCCAATATTTGTCGTTATTGTGCAATATGCAACTAAAACCCACCAAAGAACAACAAAATGATGGAGTGCAGCTATCTCTACAAACTTTCAATATTGTGGGATGCATTCCTTAGTCACACAGACAAAATTGGTATGGTATCATCTGATTATTCCTTATTATGGTGGCCCCCTACCTCATAAATGATAAAGAGGGGTCCCCAAATTGAAGGGATGTCTGCAATACAGAGAATAAACTATCTCTGAAGTGTGAACGTTCACATGAATGCAGACTGCCTTTGCAAAGTCGGCTGAGAGCCACGTTTAGTCATGACAGCTCTAAAACCCCACAACTTTTTAATAATGTAAAGTTTGGACTTTTATCTGCATAAGTTTAGTAAATATTGATCAGATTAATGCTTGATACAGTGACACAGGGAGCTTATGCTCTTCTATTTTAAGATCTAAGGTGAGCTAAGAGTTCAAGGTGATTTAAGGATTTTAGATCAGTAGAAAATAATAAATGGTCTTTAAACCTTTAACGCAGCTTAGCTGCAGATTTGCAGGCCCTCAGATATTTAAAAAAAAATTAAGCCTTCGTCATGCAGCAGAGTCTGTGTCAAATCCAGCAGGTTTCAAAGCTGACTTGGTTACACATTATGTCCCTCTCAAAGTGCTCAATGCCACTGAAATTACTGTCACCCGAAGTTTAATTTTTTTCTCCTCAAACATTCATGAGTTTGGTGATGCTGTGAACAGTTTTCTTACGGCTTGGTCTTGCAGTGTCACCCTTGTAGGTAGACTGTACCTGGCACTGAACGGAGCCTTTCTGCTCCACGCTGCTTCCAGCTTCCACGAGAGGAGTCAGCTGGGAGAAGAGGCTGACAAGGCCTGTGGCACCACTTCATATAACTGCAGAATAATTTTGGTTGGAGGTGACCTGTGAAGGTAATTTCGTTCTAGAGAACACTTTAAATGTGTAAACAAGTTAACAGGTTGTACTTTTTTTTTAGTAATTTCTTTCTGTGTGTCAGTTCTGATTCTCCGAGGACGTGAAAGCAGAGCAAGTAGAGTGCTACAATCCACAATTGTTTTTCTGTGTGAAAGACTTCTAAAGCAAGACAGATTTTAAATGGAAGGGAACGTTTCTGAGGCAGTAAAATGGGGTCCAGCACAGTGTAGCACTTATCCCCTCCTTACACCCTGTCCCATCAGAATGAGACAAGGGTTTTCAATGGCCAAGAAGATCCTGTCAGCAGCCAGCAGCCACTCCTGACAATAGCAAAATTAATAGCAATTCTAGTTTTGTGCTAGTTTCTTAACATGAACTAATGTGAATAATTGGATTTGAAAGTTAGTTCAGAGCATGTGTTTTATGTAAAACCATAACAACTGCCTGAAAATCACTGAGTGGGAACTGAGGAAATCTTCACTGAGAGTCTTCAAAGTGATGCTCTGGTCACTTTTGTTGGGCCATCCTTTCTCACATACCTGCAGCTCAGCCCGAGTTGTAGTTAGCTTTCTGTGCCACAACTCTTGTTGGAAACATTTGCTTGGGCTGCAAAGCTTTTGCAGCTTGTTTTGCTTCCAGCCTGAATTTACTTTTGACCACTTTGTGTGTATAGGTTCCGTGCCAGTGCTTTTTATTTTAGCTGGGTCTCTTTTCCCCAGGCTGCTTCTCTCAGACACATCCCCAGTCAGCCAGCCTTTGTTAGGCTGAACAGCCAGATATCTCACATCCATTTTCCTAACCTTCCCACTGACCTCTCTGTGCCTCCTCCAGCTGGAAGGTATCTCCCCGAAACATGGGTGACCAGGATTGTAGCAGTTTTCCATATGGTATCACCTGGGCCTTGTACAAAGACATGAATGCTTCCCTATTTTTACTAGAAATACCTCCCCTGCTGCCCTCATAGTTCCCTTTTCAAAAAAGGAAATTAAGTGAGTCTGGCAAGGTCTACCTTTAGTAAACCCATGTTGCATTTTATCCCATATTGCTTTTACCTCTGCATCATTAATTAGACTCCCCACAGAACGCTATTTTAAAGCCTAGCAAGCTATTCAAGTGACTCTAATAGACCTGTAAATATGGGTCAATTTTTTCACCTTCTTAATTGGAGGTCATACCCTTGTTCCCCAGTCTTACAGCACTGTCTACAACCTTATTACTTTATCAAAGGGACTTTTTAACAGACTTGAAAAATCTTGTGGCAAAGCTTTTCTAATTTAAGGCAGGATATTATCTCATCCTTCCTACTCTAGCATGCTGGTCATCTTTGTCTTAGGGAAGCTGAACATTTTCTTTAGATTCAATATTTAGTTTGGCTGACTTACCTGCACTTTTGTTCTTTCAAATTAATGACTTTACTTATAAAACCCTTTTTTTTTTGCTGTGTTTCCCATTTGATTTAAGCTGAGCCAGTTTGTAATTACTCCTTAAAAGTTATTTTCTTTAATCATCTGTCTTTTATAGTGCCTCAGCTATGAACCAAATCAAGTCCAGACTGTGATCTTCTGAATGAGGGTTGCTGAGGATGAGGATACTTGCTGATCATCTCAGACAATGATGTTGTCAGGCCACATTACCATTAGAAGCATTTTTTTGCTAACCCACATCTAGGCTGTCGCAGTTTGCCATAATGGCATTTCTGACAGCACTTAGCCCATGGACAATCTTAGTGAGATTGTTGGGCATAATCAAATCTGGTGGTGAAATTTAGTGTCTGATCATTGGAAAATTATTTTGCCTCCCAAAAATGTTGTTTTGGGTTTTTTTTTCCCTCAAGTTCTTCTTGTATATTGGTGCCATCATTTTTTATTATTATAGCTTTCTTTCTTCTCATATTACTGCTTCATAAAGTCCAGGGTATATTTTAGATTTCATGGTGAAATTTGGTGGTCTCAAGAACAAAAAGAAAAACCACAAACTGTATTCATCTCAGAAATAATGTTGCACTCTTTAAAATAAGCCCTTGCTGTGGATTTTGGAATAATCAGTGATGCCCAATATATCGTATAAACTTAGTTAGAAGTGTTCTCAGTTGTCAAAGTGGGATTCTTTTATTTATGGCTTTGATTAGCTATTTTTCAGTTTGGGGACATAGGGAAAATTTGGGAAGAGTGCGAGCCCATAATGAATGACCAGGAGAACACATTTTTCTAAAACAAAAAAAGCCCCTAACCAGACTATTCTATAAGCAAATGGAGATGGTCCAGACAACTGCACCTGGACACCACCTGGATATAATTAAGGTCCCAGAGTGGAAGATGTGTTAAAATAGATGCCAGGAAATTTAACACTCTCCCGTCCTTATTCATCTGCTGCACAGGGATGGCATAGGTAGTACAGTACAACTGAGCCATAGGACTCTGGCTATCTCTGAGGAAGACTTTTTTCTTCTTTTAGGTTCTGCCCATGCCTGTATGCATTGGATTTTTGCTGCTTCTTGACCCTACAAGGTGCAACCACACACCAAGGGTATTTCTATGGCTTACATTGGCTGTGCAAGAAGGAATTACTTTGGATCTCTCCTATGCTCATATTCACAGGCCACACTCGGCCCCTGTGGGCTTCCTATTCTCCTTGAAAGTATTAATTCTTCTTAAAATAACATTCATCGTGTCATTTCTTTCTCTCACCCATTACTGACCATGGTTTTTTTCCAATGTGTTGTTCAGCACTAAACTTCAGAAACAAAGCTTTCATGTGCTGCTTTAGGTCAAGAAAATGAAAGCAAGTTTGCAGATATTTAAATCTGGTCTACTCAGAGACCAACTTGGTGGAAATGAAATGTAATGCTTTGCCTGAAAAAAAGTGAAGGGGAAAAATAAGGTTCAGCAGAATACAACAATCGGTTGGTTAAAATCTAACATAGTGCCTTCATTAAATGTTAAAAATCTCTGTTGAAACAGTATTAGCACAGCAGGGTTGTGAAGACCCAGAGATAAATAATGACTCAGAGCAAATGGGCCTCAGCAGGAGAAAAGAGGTGTTTCACCTTATTGTGATCAGAAACTGTCCTTATATATGTTCTAAATCACCCCTAATCCCATTATTATTGTTATCATTACATTTGACCTTGCTAAGTTTCTATTGTAAGAATAAATGGAAAAAAAGGAAGTCTGAGTGACGACTTTCTACATATTATCATGTTATATTAATTTTGTAGAGGATCTTGGGACAGGAGTCTGTTGCAATAGACAATGCACAGGGTGACTTGGTCCCTAATTGACTTTCTCATATTGGAAGCCCCAAGGGAGGGACAAATGGAGAGGCATGCAATCAGTTATTATCATGATTTACATAACTGGAGGCTGACAGACAAGCTGGACCAAGATTTAGCTGTGTTAGGTGCTTTATAATCACAGAATTATCTGGTCCTTGCCTGAAAAAGGGTTACCAGCCTTGATGTGCAATAGAATGAAATGAGATTAGTGCATCAAAAGCATCTCAGCCATCTGCGACTCCTTATCAGCCTTCAGAGATTCTGGAAGAAGTGAGTCTTGAAGAGGGGTCTAGGATGGTGGATCACACCTATCTTGTCTGTCTGTTGTTGGACTCAGTATTGTTCCTCGTTAGCAGAATTTATGGTAATAAACAATTATGTGGTGATATATTGATAAGGGCAATAGCAGTGCTAAAATCTCTGCCAGCATGCAGGGCCTTCTAGTACTTTGCTCACCTTTGGGGCTTGCATCTCCATGATGCCATGATTTTGGTGATTCATCTTTGCTGGAGGAGCTGGGAGCAGCTTGGGGACACAGTGAGTGACCAGTGTTGTGGTGGGGAGATTGTGCTCCACGAGGGGGGATCAGCACAGAAGAAGGTGTGAAAAGGAAAGAGGTAGTAGGTTTATCTGCCTTTTTGGCTTGAATGGGAAGTAAAGCAGACAGAGGAGCAGGGACCTTAGGAAAATGAGAGCAGGCAGAAAGAGTCTGCAGTTTGGGAGGCCTGGCCCTGTTACAGCAAAGGTCTGTAAGGCAGGATGTGAATTTGAAATGGGGATCAGTGTAAGGGAAATGGTAGACAGCTAGAAAGGTGTAATGAAATCTGTTTTGAATACACACAAGAAGTAATGTGTATCTTGGATTTTATCTCAGAGCAAAACTACTGTAATTTATGTAAATGATGATGAATTCACTCATATAGGGTTGTTTGTGTTTTTAAATAAAGTTGGACTGACTTTAGAAATAGACGATGACTGCAGGACAGGAAAGAGGGCGGTAGTGTTTCCCATCATAGGGGATAAATGCTGAGCATCTTCACACATAAAATGCCTGTGTAAAAAAGGGAACCCATCTTCTTTCTTCATGTGGAAGTATGGCTCTATTCCCAGCCAAACGTGCATGGTACAAGTGAAGTTAGAATAAAAGAATATCAAATCAACTACAGAAAAAGAACACAGAAAAAAATAAGTCTTGAAATGTATATATTTGGGCAGAGTATGAATGTTTAAAGGATATTAATATACCCTCGGAGAGATGAGGAAAGCTTCTGCCATCTCCTATTATCTGGCTTAGTAGGCTGAATAAGTGAATAATTCAGAGAGCAAAGTTTCTCCAATGAATGAGTCACCTAGACTCCAAACTATTAGCATGCAGCCAAGGCACATTGAAAAAGCAGAGTTCATCCACACTGGTTTTAGTAACTGCTCCACTCATTGGGGAAATAAATCAGTTTTTCCTCAGTTAACACAAGATCTGAATAACCATCAATTCCCTTCACAGTATCTGCAGCACAAATGGTATCACAGATGCTTGATTGTAGGTATAAATTAGCATATTATGCCCATAGGGGGAGGCTGGATGATGATGGTTTAGTAGCTGAAGCCTGCTGGCCTCTGGGAAAGTGCAAATGTAATGTCAGATGACTCAGTCCGCCAGGTGAGCAAGTGAAGCTGTGCCTCCACAAAACAAAAAGGTGAAAAATGAAGACAAATTGTAGAGTAGAGTCTGTGGTCATAGACACAGCGCTACCCAACATCCACGCTTCCTGACATTTAGAGGCAAGGAAAAGCACT
This sequence comes from Struthidea cinerea, assembly GCA_013397865.1. Classification (NCBI taxonomy): domain Eukaryota; kingdom Metazoa; phylum Chordata; class Aves; order Passeriformes; family Corcoracidae; genus Struthidea; species Struthidea cinerea. The sequence goes on from VZTI01004262.1 coordinate 13,660, forward strand.
TTTGGAACTTACACTGATACAAAGGAATGATTGACAAGTACCTGGGCAAAATACCACTGCATGGGTCTTTCCTCTTAGCTACTGGCTCTTCCTGGAGGAAGGGAAATGACAACTTGGAAATTTTATGAGTTAAATGGAATTGTAGGAACTATCTGTGCAAATTCAGACCTCCTTCTGAAGGCAGTATTCGTTACTGAAAATCCTGACATAGTTTAAAAGCAAAAGAGGGGACCGGACTCACTACACCAGTCTGGTGGGGCCACTGACTTCTTTCCTGTAAGTTTATTCCTCTTGTATTTCCTCACAGCAGGTTTTCCTCCCTGTCTTTGTTTTTGCTCTTCTCATCCTTTTTGTTCTTGCCACCCACATATTTTCTCTTTTACAAAGAAGAATTTGATTCCTATAAATCTTCCAATGCTCAACACCTCTCTCCTGGTGGCCTGTTGTTCATGAGGCAGCATCTGCACAGTGCCAGGTGGGATCCTTTGTCAGCAATTGACAGGAGATGCTGCTGGTAGCTATTACGCACATGAAAAGGAAGATGATGCCGAAATGAGGTTGTCAGAGAACCATGCGGCTCTTTCCTCATGTTGGGAGGACAAGTATACAGATTTCTCCTCCACTGCTGCCTGCCAGCACGTAGCTGTCAATTATTGCCTGTGCTTTGACACCCAAGCAGCAGCCTGGCCTCTACCTCCTCAGCCATCCCTGCCTCCTCTGCTGCACAGAGCTGCCTCTCCAGGTTAATGAGGTGCTGGTGTAATTTTGGCACCCACCTCTTGTGCTGACAGCTGTACCCCGGCTCCAGGAGTCCTGGCGTGTTACCACCACTGCCGCTGACCCGGGCCCCTTGCTGGAGCTGCAGCACATCTAGCAGCAGCTGCTTTCCCAGGGGTTTTTTCCTGTTAGGCTTGGGGATGGAAGACAGCAGCAGTAGCCAACACTGTTAAACAAGCAACTTGTGTGAGAAGGTTTTTCTCACAGACTGGGTCGGTCCACCTTTTACTGCAGCTGCTAAGTGAGGGGTGGAAAAGCAGAGTCCGTTCTCCTTCTCCTTAGCCTCCACACATGGAACAGTTGTGGATGCTCTGCAATGGGAGTAGCTCCCTGTAGAGGTCAGGGGCACATCTCTCTGCCTGCCCGCCAGGGCAGCCAGCAATAGTAACTATGACAGTGGCAGTGGTGAAAAGTCATTTTATAGTTACGGCATCAGTGGCATGTACTCCATGAGAGGAGAGTTGCACCCATAGACGTGCCTCTGGAAGAGGCACCTGTGCAGGCTGTCCTGGTGCTGTCTCATCCAGGATAGGTGCAGCTCTGCCCACGTGTCCATGGCACCCCCAAAACATTCACTGCTAGTGAGGAAACCACTTCCAGTATTTCTAGAAAGTGATTCTTAGGAGGCGTGAGCAGGCCTGGAGCAAGGCTGGAGCAAGGAGGGTGTCCCAGGCACTGATGTGAGGGGCTCTAGCAGGAGATTTGCAGGGTTTCTGTCCTCCCTCAGATCTACCACGTGGGAGGTGGAGGTGGTCATAATAAAGTCCTGTCAATGTCTTAAACCAGCCTGAGGGACTGAAATTACAAGAAGAGGGCTCCTTTTCTGTGGCTTGTGGTTGCAGGGGATGACCTGTAACAGCAAATGTTTACTTCTCAATTAGTTATTGATTTTTTTCCAATTCACTGACAGTTCTGAATGTCCCTGGAGCAACTGGGAAAGCTAGAAATAAAGCTACTATTTACCTTAATTAGTAATATGGGTTTTTTTCCTCTCAGGGTCCAAGAAACCACTTCTCAACATGCATGGGTCATGGGTCATCCTCTCTCAGCATCCATGTGACTTATTTAAATATTAGAGCTATGATATCTACAGTGCAGCCAAGGATAATGAAATTGGGAAGTGGCTTCCCATGTAGTTACTCCAGTCCTTCATCTTTAATGCACGAGGAATGACTCAGGTGCACAGAGCTCTTCTCCCCCCTCTATGATGGCATTTTCCCACCTACTGAGTACTTTTTACTATTGTAGATCTTACGAGAGGAAAGATTGGTGTGGGAGTCGTGGCAAACTACCTTGCAGCACTTGTAGTCAGTACTATTCCAGTAAAAGCGTGTTGTTGGACATACTGGGCTGTTGCTGTGTAAGGGATCTTACAGACAAGGGTGATGATGAAGGGTCTCTGTAGCGGGAGAGCTGAGCCGGCGCAGCCGCAGAACCCAGCAGCACAGTCACAGCTCCAGGCCTGAGCTTCAGAGGCAGGAGGGTCAGGAGGAAAGGCCACTGAGGATGAGCTAGGGCTGCCCCAGGCACTGCTAGTGAGCGCAGACTACTGCCTGTTAACTCGCCTGCCATCACTCCTTCACAGGAACTTTTGCTAGTACAGCTAATCCTGCTCTAGGGATTTACCAAGGAATAAAAAACAGGAATAAAAATGTCACTGCTTAAACCAATGCGGTTCCACAGACAGAGGTTTCCGGTGCAGGCTTAGCCTCAGGTCAGTTTTTTAAGGGTAGCTCTTGTCATCATTTACACTAAAGCTGGACTGTTGGGGGAAAAAAGTCAGAGAGGTTGCAGCATCACTGACCCTTTGATTTTGCCTGTTTCCCTGTACTCACTATTTTGGAGCCAAGGTTCCAGTGATGGGCAGATATCAGGAGAATCACAGCTTTTGCCTTTTATTTTTTTTTCAGTCCCTTGACTGCAGCTGGAAGATTTACAGGCACAATTGTGAGGTTTGAAACAAGGAGATGGAAAAAACACCACCAGGACAATTTCACTCATGTGACGCTACTCCCCATCTCTTTTGTGGTTTTGAGGGGCTAGTGGCCAGAGGCACAGAGATGACCTTCCCCTTCAGAAATACTGTATCCCTCTCACGAAAGTGTTTCTGCTCCGATTCTTCGGGCAGTTCCTGTTTTCCCCTGACTGACCCGCCACTCCCCAGCTGCCTTCAGGAGGGCACAGGTTTGCTGCTGGAAGGCGAGCCCCGCACGTCCCTTAGGGTGCGCTCTCACCAGCCCGACAGTTCTCTGCACGCCGGCTTTTTTTCCGTAATGAAAACAGAGCATCTGTAATGCTCCCGAGTCGTGCCTGCAGCAGGAATCCCGCCGTTCGGCCGGATGGATGCGGCCACTGGATGTCACTGTTGTTCCGCGGAAACCCTCCGAAAGCCACGGGAGGAGAAGCGGTGGTAGCTATGGAGTGGCAGAACACGGATATTCACACCCACTGCGGGATCTGCTGCTTCGAGTGGCTCCGAGCAGCCCCGTCTCACACAAAAGGTCCGTATGGATTCTGGGAGGGTGAGGTATGGATGCTGTGGGTGTCGGTGCTGTGCATTGTTTGTTATGGCTACTTATTGATGGTGGAAGGAAACAGTGATGAAATTAGCAGAATGCCCCAGCAGTGGCTTTAGAGTGTCTTTGACATTTCCTGTGGCTGCTCACTTCATGGACTCATAGAATCATGGAATGGTGGTTGGAAGGATCTTAAAGATCTTCCAGTTCCAACCCCCCTGCCACAGGCAGGGACACTTTCCACTAGAGCAGGTTGCTCAAAGCCCCATCCAACATCGCCTTGAACACTTCCAGGGATGGAGCATCCACAACTTTTCTGGGCAATCTCTTCCAGAGCCTCACCTCCCTCACAGTGAAGAGTTAATCTCTTCTCTGCATGCAAAGGTCTGAGGGCAGCGGGAGTCCAGCCAGGACGAGAAGGCTGCATCTCATGGATGCATCAGGGCTGAGCTGCAGGACGCCAGGAAGGGAGCCAGGAAAAGCACATCATCCCCAGCCTGCACTCACTTCCTGGGGCAAGCGGGGCGTGTGGAAAGCAGCATGTCACCGGTCTTGCCCAGATGAGCAGCTAGGGTGCAACTGGGCTGCCCAGTTAGGGAGCTGGGAAGTGTCCTCAGGTGCTCCCAATGCAGACAACATTTGACAAACACCAGTGAGCCCAGAGCAGTGGGTCTGTCCGGAGAGGATGAATACCAACAGTACTTAGCTCCTACACAGTTAGGCAAACCTGTGAATACTTCTGCTTATCTAGAGCATTAAGGCCATAGCAGACTGTAGGGCTGGGCAGGCAAAGAGACAAAGGCAAAGTAATTTTTCTTCTGTTTTCCTCCTCTCCCATACTTGTGTTGAGCAGAAGCTCCTCATGGACGAAGACTGATTCCTGGATCTGAGAGTCCAAAAGAGAGCTGTTGAGCATTTGTGTTTTAGGGAAGGTTTTTTCTCCCAATTACCAGTCTGGCTTTAGATTAGCTCTGTAGGGATGTCAAAATTTATCTTCTGTGACATGTCCTACTTTTTTAATATATAAAGTGGCCACTTGTTGTTTTCGTACTAAATCTTCATTGATTAAAATTCCAAAAGGGTTTCTAGCAAAAGAATTTAGTTAAAAGGTAAGAAAATACATCTGTACAATTAACTACTTAAATAAAACTTCAGGAAGTCATAGGCTTTCCCAGAAAATATGTTCTGGTAAACAAGGTAAAAAGTTGCAAATCAACATTGTTCCTTAGGAGATATCAATTTTTATCACATTCCCTTTCACTGACACCTTGACTCAATAAGATACCTGCATATGTGACTAAGTCATTTGGCTCTAATTCCCTTGGGTATCTGCAAACAAAGAACAGTCCCAGGAGTGACACTCTGAAGTGACCTTGATTGTACTTTAAGAGTAGCAGTATTAAAAGAAGTGAGGTGGTGCCAAGGAAATATGAGGAGACAAAATTTAGGATTAAAAATTGAAGCTGGCTACAAGAAAATGAATGGAAACATCCAGCACCTAGCAGGTGACCTAATATATTTGGTTAAGTGGTCATCTATGGACAGTGCAGGCATCCCCCAGTTAGTATTAAACCCCCAGAGAAGCTCCTAGGGCATAATGAGGCAGTCAGGGTATCCCAGATACAGCAGAGCCATTCCTCAGTGTGTGCCCCAAATGCCTCTGGAGGAGCAGTGACCTTCATGGATCCCATGTCTCTGTGCTCAGCCGAAGCCCTGGCTGTGAGGTGCCCAGAAGCTTGTGCTGGTGGTGCACCGCCCACGGGCCTTGCTGAGCATCTTGGAAATAATTGGTACTAATTTTGCTACTTGGCCTGTGGGTGAGGTCTGACTCTCTTCTAGATGGCTGTGAGAAAAGTGAGTCCTGCATGTGTGGATTTTCCCTACAGATGCTCTCTCTCACCTGGAGGCCTCTGTCCCCAGAGAAACATGCTTTGCCCCATAATTTTTGTAACCCAGGAGACTGCGTGAATCATGATGGGACACTCTAATAGGAGGAAATACCCAGACTAGTGACTTCTTAAGCTTCTTTCTCCTTTGATCTTTTCTTCCTGGAGGCATTTATTTGATCTTGGAAGGACCTTAGGGCTACAGTCTGCCCTAGCAAAGATATGACAGAGAGCAGAGGAAAGATTTTGAGTCTTCTCTTCCGACTATTCCCCTACATAACACAGGCAAAATATTGACATGTTTCTTCCAGGAGCATAGGGGCAAGACATAGCAAATCAGAGTGGAGATAAACTAGGTGAAATTTCCAGGATAAAAACAATAGGAAAAGGTTATGGTTCTGAGAGGTAGGATACTCTTCTCAAAAGTACTTTATGGGTCTCAGGAGGCTTGGATCTGGGAGAGCTGACAGCCGGTGGGAAACTATGCAAAGGCTGACAGATTGCTTTGTTTCTCAGGTCTCCACCTGTGAAATATCCCCTGCCCCTTCTCTCTTTAGCCGTAGTGGGACTGTGGCTTTTCCAGGTAATACAGCAATGGAGCAAAGGGCTTTCACTTTCTGTTGGAGCCACTAGATGGGACCAGAGTAAAACAATGAAAATAATTTCAACATACAGGCCAATAAAGACATGTTATCTTTGACCTTTAAATCTAGTCTCAGGATTCAATCCAAATGCCAGTTTAGGCTTCCAGAGTTCCCTGCTAAAAATTAATCATCTTCTCTGCTTCTTCTTTTTTCCTTCTTTGAGGTAAGCTTCATCTACATAGCTGGCATTTGCATTGCCTTGTTATAGGAGCCAAACGGTGTCCATCTGTAGACATGAAATATGGAGGGGCCATTTGGGCTGCCGAAGTGCTTCTCTTCCCTCACCACACTCATTCCTGAAAGCACTGAGAGGAGCAATAAATACCAGAGGGAGATCAGATGCAGACACAAATGGAGGAAAGCTGGGGAAAGCGAAACAAAGCACATTTTCATGTTTCCCTCCCTGCGAGCTGTGGCTGGGGAAATAAAGCAAAACCAGGACTCCAAAATCCAACAACTGAAAGAAAGGCAGGAGTGAGGTTTGCAGTCTTTCCTCTGTTACTTTGCCCATCCCAGCACTCCATTCCTCTCCGCACACCTATTTGCCATAGGCAGTGAGGGTAAGTCAGGCTGGGCAGGGTCCCTTTCCCCGCACTCTCTGAGGAGGGAAGTGCTGCAGGTGTAACAACACCTCCTCATTCACGTCGCTGACAGTCAGAAACTGAAAGTAAACAAGCTATTTACACGTATTTTAAACACAGCTCGGTGCCTGGCAGCCCGATTATTTTGAGGGAGAGGTTAAAGCAGATGCTGTAAGGCAAGGACCTTACATACCAAGCTCCAGCCCTTGGTGCATTAATATGGCTGAGTGGAGATACTAACATAACCTTACCTGTAATGGCATGAACACACCACTGTAATAATTCATTTAGAATGATGACACCTGAGACCTAATTTAAAACTCCTAGATGAATACTGTTCTCACATTCAAACCCCAAGGCTGCTGCAAACATACCTAAGAAATCCTAAGAACTATAGTGAGCCTAATTGAATTGGACTTAAATGGACCATTGAGGTGGCCTCACAGAGCTCTGGGGAATTTATATTGTCTATACTGTATCAGAATCACAGCTTGAACTGAATAACGGGTTACATCCAATCATGTTACTGTAACTCATGCTTGAGGAAAGGGGGAAACCTTTTGCTATCAGCAAGGCTGTATGGAAAACAATTTCAAATCACTTTAAACCCGGTTGGCAACTACTTTGCCAATTACGGAGTCCTTTGGGAAAGGTGTGTGCTAGGGCTCGGGACTAAATGATTTATGTCAAGCGCCCCAGTCCCCGGAGGCACATACAGGAGGCTGGAGAGGAGGTGCTTGTGGCTAATTATTTCTCCTAAGAATACTTTAGCAAGGTAATTTGCGCTTGCAGATGAGTCACTCTGCACTCTGAATATAACACAGGGAACGCAGAGACTTCAGCGCTACTGCACACAGACAGATAAAAGCGAAATGAACGGGATCTTCAGTCCTTAATCTCATATGCAAAACCTCAGCCCCCCGGCCCCCTGCCTGCCCCCTCTCCCCCAAGAGCCCCTCACCAGTGATGCTCAAGGGGGACCACAGAGGAAGGCCAAGCAGAGCCTCATCCCCACACCTAATTACAGAAAGGAGCCCAGCGTTTAAAAGGCTGATAAAAGTGTGCACTCTCTGTGACTCTTGGTGGTGCAAATCTGCTGGCGGCTGGGCATGCAGGAGGGAAAAGCTCGGGTAAGCTGAAGCAGGTAGCAGCCAAATGCCTTCCCAGCGTTCCCGCCTGTGCATCCCCTTGGTGCACTGGCAGTTTCTTTGCTCCTGTTGTCTAAAATCTCCTCACAGGTGCACTGTTGACACTGTGTTATAATTTATGAAGCTGCAGATGCCTGGAACATGTAATTCATTTTGCAGATGGCAAGTGTAAATTCTGCTGTTCCTCACATGGCACAGCCTTGCCTGTTAATGAAAAGGCTGACCTCCCAGATCCTGGCTACTCTGAGAGGTGTAGCAAATCCCTTTTGGATGTGTTGCTGCCATCGGGTAAGGTGTAAATAGCATTGATCTTGCAGATGATTCAAGCCTGATTTCAGGATCCCCACTGCCCCAAAGCTCTGGGGTGTGAGCTTTGGGACTGACTCAAAGCAGGGTGAATTTTGGTCAGAAGTTTGGGATTGATTTGCAGATGAAACACACGTTAGAACGTTGTGCACGTTCTGAACACTGCCTTCCAGATTTTCATCTGATTTTAACCCGTATCATAGAGTTGACTTTTATTCAGGTCCTATCGTTCACACTGGCTGTGGGATTTCAGGATCAGTGAGAACATGGATTTGTGGCAAACACAGAGCTGCTGTTCTTGATCAGGAGTTAGCAGAGATGCAGACACACTCTCCTTTTGAAAAATGCATTTGTGGAAAAATGCATGCTGGCTTTGCAGCAGCTGAGGAGAAGAAAGAATGCTGAAAGTCCTTGTGGAAATGCCACTCAAGCCTTTTGAGCCCAGATGAGCCTCAAGCCCCCCAGCTGAGCCTGGGGCTCTGCAGAGCAGATGCACTGGCCATGCTGGTGCCTGCTAGAGTGTGGATGGGTAGTGAGCCACCAGGGCTGCAACCTGCAGCTGCAGCACTCTGCATGGATCAATCTGCAGTAATAACCTAGGAAAGAGGTGAAGCACCTTTCTTTCCTGCAGCAATATAGGCAGTAACACAGCTGCCATAGATGGAGAGGGGCCAATGGATTTGCTAACCCACAGCAAACAGATGAGTTGTGAAAGATTGAGTAGCTGAATTGGCTGGCTTCAAAACAGCAATCTGACAAACCAATGGCTTTTGGGTAAGTCGAGTTTGTGCAGAAGATCTGTGGACTTCTAGTCCGTGCTCGTGTGATAGCCTTCCACGGGGAGTGTGGAGCAAAATCCATTCTTGTTGACCTGATTAAGGCTCGGCTGCAAGGCACAGCCACCGCTGAGAGGCTCCTCTCTCAAGCATGAGCTGCAGGGGAAAGCCAGGTGGGAAAGCCAGTTAAATGCTGGCTGGCAGGGCAGGGAGCAAGCAGTGTTAGCAGGCATTGAAAACCCATGGCTGGCAATAAAAGGAGCTGTTGTTTGTAGCATTATGGGCTATATAAGCTAAAGTGAGCAAGCTCCAGGAGAACCTTAGCTGAGGTTGGTTTGGCTTTTTTGCTTTTCATTGGGCAGAATTGAGCCTGGGTTCAAAACATTCACATTGTGCAGAAGAAGATCTAGACTCATGGTGTCTGTTAGAGTAGGGGAGAGGAAGGGAGGAAGCTGAGGCAAAACACACAACCTTGTTTTCCCTGCCCCTGCTCAACCTGTCCCCCCTGTTTGCCGAGGAGACACTCCAGAGTGCAGGAGTAAGACCTTACATTAGGCTAGTCTCATAAAGGAGGCAGGGCATGCACTGCTCATCCCTTGTAGATTTAAGCCACAGCAAAGGTTGTGTTGGAAGCTGCCACCCAGCAAAACATCAGTATTCTGTCCTCTGCCTGATTGCCCCAGTCTCCTGGTTTATTGGACAAAAACCTGCCTCAAAAACTTGCATGTGAGAGAGCAGCTGGAGCACATTCAGTGGGAAGGGTGCATGAAATGGAGCACTGGTTCAACAGAAAATCTTTCACTTGCTCTTTTCCTTCTTTTTGATCCACTTCCCTAGAGTCTTTTCAGGACTGTTCAACATCAGGCACACAAATCCTTGCCACAACAGCTCAAGAGTCATTCTTTCTGTCCCAGCTGATGAGAAGAAACATTATTCTGCAATATGGTCAAGATCTTCCAGGTCTTTTATCAACCCAAGTAGGATCACAGAAAAACTCCTCACTTTTTCTGTGATCACAGAAAAACTTTTCCTCTTTTAGTATGGACAGTTTACCACTATATTATGCAGATCTTTTATGCATTTCTTTGTATTTTATTTTTTTTATTCTTCCCAATCTCTTTTAAGCTTCTTCCCCTTTGCACATCTGAGCTTTGCTGATCACAGAGGTCAAACAGATTGAAAACATGTGTGCAAGTAAAGTGGCTTCACCTTTGACCTCAAACTATTCCTTCTTGGGAACATTTAATTTGCTCTAACCAAATGTATTTTTATTTTAATGGAATGCTCTTTGCCTGAGGCAAACTGTGTGGAAGTCCATCAGATGTGTTTTCATTTTACCACTTTGTAGAAAAGTGTATTAATCCATTTTGCTTTACATCTGGAATTTTTTTTAACACAGCCCTGGGATTTTCCCCTCTATCTGCAGCACTACCCATGGCTCCTGTGCAGAAAACAAAACAGAGCAATACGAAATTAAATGGACCAAAGAGGTGTGTTAAGAATGAAAGTTGATCCTGATTGCAAAGGGCAAATTCTTTTGGCATCCTGGGTTCATATATTTTTCTTTCTGCTAGGTTATGTATTTTCCAAGGATGATGCTATGTGATCCTGCTATGCCACATGGCAGACAATGTGAAAATTTGGTTTATAACACTATCCTGGATCCTTCTGGTGAGGTGAGGTAAGCTTTACACTAGGATCAAGCTGAGGCTACAGCTCCTCGTTTCCAGCTTGTGTCTCTGTGATTTAATTCAAGGCTCGTAGCACTTTGTGGCAGAACACAACGTAAAAGATGCAGCCGTTTCAGACTGTGTTATGGTTTTGATTGTTTTGGAAGTCTTACACATCAGTTTCTCCTAAGCAGCTCCCCTAAGCTGTTTGGGGCAGCTTTCCAGCTGCTATGCATTCATGCATAGCCTGTGAGTAACTGCCCAGCCTACCTGTTATAAGTATAATAATCAAGAGATAGAGCTAACTTCAGTTTGATTTTTTTTTTTTTTTTTTGCTTTCTAAGAGATAATTTCCAGTTCATGTAACCTTCGTTGTTAGTTGTCTCACCATTCTGATTCTGCCACCTCTCATTTTGGGGTCGAGTACTGAATTCAACGTGATATGACAACCCAACATGAGAAAGCCAGAGTAAATGTCATCCCCTAATAGACTCGAATGATGGAGCGAGTCCGTGCCCAGGAATCTCCATTCATTTTGCATAGTCCCTGCATCCTATTTGGGCAGCTTGCTGCTGGAAGGAACATCCCTCCCTTTGAAACCCAAAAGGGTGAATGAGCCCCTGCGTGGCTGCAACATTGTCCTACTTTTCTGCTGTGCCTCCATTTAACAGTCTGCTGTCAGAGGAGATTATTTCAGTACTACCACTGTCTAGAATACTACAAAAAGCCATAATAGCAACAAAAAAAGAATAGTGTGTAGATATATAAAGCTGTATTTCCTCCTCTTGTGGATTCAAGGGAGGATTCCCATAGTTGCATGAAAGTAGAGTCTACTGAGATTATTTACAGTTAATAAATTGAGTAAATTGTGGGGCTGGTGGTGTGTATTTTTTTCTTCTGTGCATGCCTCAATTATTCCTCAACAAGGTCCAATTTCTGTCAATGGGAATATTATTCCTAAGTATTTGTTAAACAGCTTGGATGAAGCATTTTCAGTCCAGTGAGAGGTTCACTTTGGATATCCACTATTCATTATTCACCGTGTGTGTGTTCACACAAGTCATATGGTATTGTCTCTGTTCCTTACTTGAATAACTCTAGTTAAACAAGAGACTAATGAATGTTGGAGCACACATGGTGAATAACTGATAACATGAATAACATGGTGAATAATGAGGAACATGTTCTCTCACTTGCACCTGTACTTAGCTATAACCAGGGCTGTCTGACAGCATGGGGTGGTGGGGCCTCCCACCACCTCCAGCTCCAAAGGCCTCTTTCTCCCGCTGTGGCACTGTGTTTGCTGTGCATGTGCCATACAAGCCTCTCTGGGTGTGCAGCTTGTTGCTGTGTGTCATGAGACACTTCTCAGCTGGACTTGGGGCCCTGAGCACCCGTACATGGGCTCTGCCGGTAGACACTGGCATGCAAACCTGCTAACTTCTCAATATGGGGGCAAGGAAATGGATATCTGGCTATTTAAATGTCAGGAAACAGAAAGAAACATGGGACAAGCCCATGGTCAACCTGGCTCCTTAAACATTCCTCTAGCAGGAAATCCAGCTCCCTTGTATTGTGCATGAAAGTGGTCCCCTGGATGTAACTCCACAGCAAGGTGTGATTTTAGCACACAAGATGAGGAATCAGTGCCAGGTTAACCAGCATGCCTATCAGTGTCTTTGAAGGTGCACTGCAGAGGCCTCAAGTGCCTCTGGCAACCAGGGATCCAGGGATCCTGGTGACCAGTTTGGAGCTTGGACAGCTGCAGGCAGACAAGAGAGGCTGCGCGGTCATATGGCTGTGACCACCACCTTTAATGTGAGAGGCAAAAGCATCCCTGATCATGTACCATTTTCCTTCTAACCACCCTTATTCATCTTTTTTGCTCAAGTTCTCTTGTGTATTCCATGATCTTAAGCCTGCCACTGCTGATTTACAGCTGGTATGCTTGTGGTATCTATCACCTTCCCCAACTTGCCTTTCACCTTGTCCACCGCGGCTGAAACGTGAAGGTTTCTGAAACCCGTGAAAGGGTGGTTGAATATACTTCACATATACAATCACAGTTACTGATGAAAAAGTGGGGAGGAAAATGGTCCATCCAACAGTGATGGTTTTGCCATCACAACTGCCTTCATATTTTTAGGGGTTGTGTCACCACAGAAGAGGGTTTTATGCCTTTGTTCCTCAGAAGCTCTTGGGGCAGGACTGCACTACTATGTTGCTTTTGCCTCTTCATAGGTTTGTGTTTTCCCACCTTCTGACTGCTTCTGCCCTTTTCATCTCTCCTTGGGGAGACTCGGAGGTCTCTTGGTGCTGGAACAATTTTCCTCCTCTGTTTGCAGTGTCTAGCACAACATAGCCCTTGTCTCTGCTGGTGGATACTAGGCACTCATGCAATACAAACAATAAATAATCTTCATTCCTGCTGCATTGCTCTACCTGTGCTATATATCAGATGAGAGAGGGTGGCTCTTAATCTTCTTACTGTCAGGATTATACAGGTATATTTCTGATAGAGAACTTTTAAACCACCACAGAGTGAAAAGTTGGAAGGTCTCTTGTAAATCACACTTTACTCACATATAAACATAACTTAAATCAAGTTGATGAGCAATACCCTCCATAGGATAAATGTCTGATACTGGATTTATTTCAGATCTGTTTACACAAAGGATTGATGACGATCAATATCTGCCCTCGGGATGAGCAGGGAAACAAAAATGCTGGTGATCAGGCCACTTGATGTCACTATTGCTTGACAATGTGCACAGGCAACTGAGAGTATAAATGGGGTTAGTTCAAAAGGAGAGTGGGATGGGGGGGTTAAGGAAGGCCTCTGGGCCATCTATTTAAAAAGAATGAGGAAGATACACTATTTAGGATTGCGCATAAATTCTGCCTCTGTACATTTAGCAGCATTAGTGGAGAACTCCCTTCCCTTCTGCGCTCGTGGCTGAAAGTGCTCTGACTGGGTTTGGAGCAGAACGATTCGCACGTTTTTCACTTGCTCAGTGTGCTCTGCTCAAGACACATTTTTTGTCTCTCTGACACCTCTGTGTGGGGAGCATTGTGATACTGAGCAGAGGGCCTGCCTGATCCGGTGGTCCAGGCTTAAATTAATAATTCTTTTATTTTACCATACACCAGGTAAGACTGGGTCCATAATGATAACTGTGAAGCAGAATACTTTTGTCCACTGCCATGAAGTTTTCTGGCTACCTGGCTGATTTTTACAAAATACAGCCTGTGTTTCCCTTGATGAGTTTGGGTCCTCACCTGGGCAGTCGACAGAGGAAACATTTTTATTTGCTTACTGCAGAGATTTCCCCATTCAGTGAACTTATTAGTCGCAGTTGAACCGTAAATTATTTATCAAAGTACATGGGGAATAAATATCAAATACACCTACCCACACAACTTCATCTAAGTCCCATGAAACCAGGCAATGAGTTTCTTCTCCTTTTGAAAGGCCTAAGGTTACTAAGTAATTCAGAAGCCTCTCTCCTGGCTGTGGTAGGATGTGTGGCTTTAAACTGCCTCAAAGTGCTTTTTGTTAGGAATTGAGCCATACTGGTCATTCCTTTGTCTTCTGGTAAAATGAGTATTTACTTGGATGAAAAGCAGGTGAATGCCTTTATTTGTGAAACTGTGACGGCAATTAAAAAACAGATTCTTTGTTCTTGGAGTGACTAAGACCACGGGCAGTTTGGGTGTCTCTTTCTTGGATCGTTCTCATTTATGGAGAGCTTTTGGAACTGTCCTGTTTGGGAGGAGTTGCAAGTGTGCTGTGCTTGCTCAGAATAGTGTATTTTATCTGTTGGGAACAATTAACTTCTTTTTGGTTTAAATTTTCAATAGTCAGTTCACTTTTCCCCTGCTGTTAGTTCTCCCCCTTGAGCAGTACTGTTAGTTCTAGCTGCTTACATGGCTCTGACTACAGGTGAGCAACACGACAGGCAATATCTAAATTATTTGCATGCACAGGATACTCATGAATGGAATTTAAGCCACATCTCCTAAGCCATGAACTATATGCTTTTACCATGTGACAAGCTTCCCTTACTGTTAGGAAAGTTTGAATCTCACCAGGTTTCCAGCAGGACCCATTTCTCTGTAAAACATGTTCAGCATCACAGGTGATGTTTGTAGGAACTTGGCTTTATTTCTTAATTTTCGCTATAGGTGACCCTACGTGGATGACTACAGTAACAGGTGCTGTCTTTCACCTTCCCAGGGAAAAGGGAGATGAAGTCTTCCAAGGTAAGTGATCATCTGTCACCTCAGCTGCTTGAGGACTCCTGTTCCTAAAAAACAGAGGAACTGGCTCAGGTGTGTCTTGGCCTTTCTTAAAAAAGATCAAGGTACAACATTGAGTAAGTTTTAAAGCTGAGGTAATTTGTAGTGTCTCCACTGATGTATGGTTGGATGGTGAATAAAAGGAGGCAATTAAAAATAATGGTGCACTGAATCAAAACTCTACTGGTTTATTTCCAAATCTTTCAGTCTGGGCATCACACTGTGTATGAGCTGAAGAGCTGAAGTGAGATCCCAGCTGGCACAGAAGTGTTGAGGACAAGCCTGTGCACCCTTGTGGCATGGTGTGCTCTTCTTTGCTGTTAGTCTAGCTGGCCCAGTGGATAGTCTAGCTCATGCCAGTGCAGTCACAATTCAATCATATTAATAGTGATGGGCAATTGACAGAAGCATGGCACAAAAGACAAAAATGTATGAAAAATACCCTTTCTGACAAGCACTTTATTTTCTGTACAAAAAATTGCAGCCTCTTGTGAATTTTAAACTGCCCTAAAGAATTTCATGTTGAGGCAACTGTTCTTTACAGAGTTCTGTAGCTTATTTTAAAAATACCAGCAGAAAGGTTTTTTTCTCTATAAACTGCATATGTTTTAAGAGTAATTCCCATGGACTTCTTATTAATTTCTATAGCACTCTGTTTAATTTTCTTTTTTTCATAAAGAACATTGTAAAACTGTAACTACTATGGTTGGTGACCATGTTTCAGGGATGTGTCATGGCATCTCTAAATGAGATGGCTTTCATTTCATTTCCTTCAATCCATTCTTTGGCAATCTCCAACCAACTGTACGAGCATGGAAGAAAGATCTGAGCATTTAAGCTGGATTGTGAGTGGGAAAGAATTGGAATTGTCTTTAATGAGCTGTAGCCATTTGGTTTTGCTTCTCTGACAGTCATGTGTACTTTAAGTAAAAGACCAAATCGAGCACTTTAAGATGTCTCAGAGTCACCCCATCATTTCAGCATTACCTGGGCATTCTGGTGTGCTCTCCCATTACAAGACCATTCTGGAATTGAATGGTCAGTGATGATAAACAGTGATAATAGATTACTGAGTAGGGGGAAGGTAGGAGATATTAATAAGGTAAGATTTTTAATTAATTTTTCAAGTTAATTAAAATGTCCAAAAGCACAATAAAACTGCAGAAAATCTGGCAAGGGAATGGCAGCCTGTCTGATTAATGCAAGTCAACTGTCTTCTGAGGGTAATAGTAATAATGATGAGATTATGGATATGGAAGAACCTGCTAAAGAGATATGAGATGCATGTGGAATACAAACTGTGTCCTAGTTACTATTTTATGGTGCACAATGGATCTTATTAAGGAGGAATAGCAGTAAGAATTACCACTGAATTGCTCAATAAAAGTATTGTGTAATTAACACTGCTGCACCATCAACTTGAGTGTTACCTCCCATTGATACTCCATATCCTCCATTTACTCTTAGTTTTTAACTAAAGTATGGGAGTTTCAACAGCAGATGCAGGCAGCTTGAAAAACATGTTGCCTTGTGCATGACGATGCTTGGAGAAAGGCAGGCAAGCACTGAAGGGCTGGAGTGGAATATCATATTCAGAAGAGACTGGCAGGAACTTCCACAAGTGAGAGTTTGATACTCCATTCCCTCAGCAAAAATAACACTGAAACAAAATAACAACAATAACCATGATAGAGAGAGTAAAAATACTTTCTTTCTGGCATCCCCAGCGTTGTCCCTAATGAGGTTTTGAAAGCATGTGTTCCCCATCCAAGCAGAAAACAAGTCCCACTGAGGCTGGTGCACAAGTGATGAATGGGATTCACTGATGGGTATTTTTTCACAGCATTAAGTTTCTTATTACATATATATGCCGTGTGCCTGCTGCAGTGGTGCTCTGCTCTTGGCTGGGTATTCTAGGCAGTCTCCAATGGAAGTATTGTAACATCTCAATTAGAGACATCAGTATCATACGGGAGAGGACAGTTAATATAGTTCCATCCTGATGGAAAAAGGAGCCGTCAACATCATCAGGAAATATATGCTTTTGCAGGTCTTATGGGAATTCACTTAACTCTCAAAGAAATATCCTTGCCTTTGAAGGGCAGATGTAAACCAAAGCTCATGCCCTCTGAGCAATGCCCATCATTGTTCTTTATAGAAAAACAAAAGCTGCTGTCTGCAAAGCCAAACTCCTCAAAATTAATATCGAAAGACCAGTTCAACCACAGATTTGGCCAGACCAGAAATGAGATCTGAATTACCCATGTGTTTCAGGACGTTTGGAGCCTGAGTTATGAAGTTATGATAGACCAAGCCTGTGCTCATAATGAATCACTACATTATTTTTCAGTTCCTGGTTAGGTTATGCTATATCCCATGTTCATTTTATTCAAGCTCCTTTCTGTCAAGAGCAAAATTCTTAATTCCATCTTCAGTGTTTACCCAGGCTGCTCTTAAAAATGAAAATAGTATCTGGAGGATTTTTGTCTTGGTGAAATAATAAAGGAAAGTAAAAGCCTCCTGTCTTGAATTCTGAGTAGGCTGCATCACCGCATGCAAGAGAAATGGTTGCTATAGATTGCCTTGTTATTAAAAGGGGAGGGTGAAAAATGGCAAGGAAGGTTTGAAGCTGGCTGATGTAAAACAGAACCAGTTTATAGAGAGCTGGCTGAGGACTGCAGTTTTATAAGGTGCACTTTAAACAACCATGCAGTGTACTAAAAATATCATAAAAACTATAGCTTCTAGCCACAAGTTTCAGAAAATGCTTAGTGGCAAAAAAGAGAAAGAGCTGCGAGATATAGGGCATAAAGAAAATCTCATACCCAGAATGGAGGAACATTTAGGTCTAGGCTTTTGCTTCAGGCTCCAGCTTAGCTTAGTGCAAGCACAAGACACCACATGCTGTTCAGTAGGACAGGATTCATCTCCTTAGTGGCAAAAGTACATAAATGCCACAGGAGAGGAGCCACAGAACATTCAGTATCTGAGACTGACTCAGACCTTTCTCTCCACCCTCTGCAGATCCCATTGACACCCACAGAAGTGCTGCCACCCATCTTGCTATTTTTCTCCTGAGACTTCACCAGATTCATCAAAGCAGCCTAACTGCTCATCACTTGTCAAGGCCCATTGCTCCTTTGCTCCCATTTTATCAGGAAAACACTACCTGAAGAGGCTGGGGTGAGTGGCTCCCTCCATAAAACCATGCTCCCTGAATGAGCTGCCCTGCTGCTGGAATAGCAATGGTCCAAAGAGATGAGCTGCCATGTTGCAGGCTTGGAAATCAGTTCAGAAATGCATTAGCAGAAACCAGCCCCTGGTGCTGTTCACACCAGAGTTTTTTTCAAGACTTCTCTTTGTTGCTGTTTGTCCCCAGCATCTCCCAAAAGGAGAGGTCATGCTTAGCTGTTTTTTTTGTGTCTCATGTTTACCTGTGAGTTGGTCTCTGGAGTTGACTGCTCTTGAAAACAAGAGGAGGGAGAGGCCAGACAGGGCAGGAAGGTTGCAGTGAAACAGAAAATCTTGCAGGGATGTCATGAACATTTGCCACGTTTCCCGGGATTTTTAAATGTTTCATTAGAAGTGCATGGCATGGCCCTGTCAGTCACAGGATTTTAAGGGGCCCATCAGAGACATCTCTCTGAGGCAGAGTAACTGCCTCACCCCCCTCCTGGCTGTGCACCACGTCAGGAACGTATTAACTCGCCACTGATCTGTGATGGCAGCAAACTGAAATATCCCAGCGCCAGGGCAGCCATGCTGCCTGGGACAGATGGGATCAAGCTAGGGATCCTTCCCTTCCACCCCGCTTTTGGAGCCAGCTGCTCTGTCTGGTTTCAGGAGAGGGAATGATACCTTGGTCTGCAGTTTCAGTAGCAAGTATCATAGGGTGGTTGCAAGACAAGAGGGAGAAAATAATTGTTCTGAAAACCATCACAAATATTTTTTTTTTTTTACAGGATGTTAAAAGCATGCTTTTAAACACTCCTCTCCCAGTCCTCACTTGCAATAGCAGGAGCTGGGGTCAGACATCTTTCCTTGCAGTGATTAATGCTTTCCTACAGGAGGACTGCCATTAAAGGGAAGGAGGCAGCCTGCAGAGCAAGGCATTCCTCTGTGGGAGAAAGAGTGCCTCTGTGTCTGCAAATTGTGGCAGACTCTGGACTTCCCAGTTTTCTCCACTGCTCAGGCAGTCAAGTCTCCAACTACCACCTCTTGCATCCTCAGTTTATGGCAAACATAAAACAGGAGGCCATTTAGAAAAATAAGATAAATCAGACCCTAAATTTAAATTGTATTGATATAAATCATTCATGCAACAGATTGCATTTATTTATTGCCTTTGTTTGCAGTGCAAGAAATCTGTTAGATGCGCCTCGCAGAATTCATAGATTAAAAAATAAAAATCCTTATGAGATACAGGCTTTGTGCCCAAAATGCAGCACTTTCCTATTAAAACCTTTATTTGTCTTCAGAGAGAATATTTTGGCACTGTTTCCCTCATCATCTACTTCCTCCTTCTCACCTCTGAATCTGCTTCCCAGTCGCAGGGATGTGTTTCATGCTCCAGCTCCAGTGGCTTATGGCCCTTCTGACCTTAGCTCCAGCCTGTCTCCTGATGGACAAGCTGGCAGCTCTTCCCCCAGCCTGGAGGGCACCTGGCAGCAGCCTCATGGGCAGCAGAGCATTGGGGAGGAGAAAGTGACCTTGTATCTACTCTTGGGACCAGAAAGAGAGGACAAAAGTTCATTTCAAAAAAATCTAAGTGGGACAGTGTTTCAAAGACCAAGAGTCGCCTCTCAATAGTGGGACATCTGGTGACGTTAGCTGAAGTTCTGTAAAAGCTCCCCATGGCCTTTTCAGAAACAGAGCAGGTTTCAAAAAGAAGGAAAGAAAGAAAATACAGAACCCTATGTATTGGTGTTGATTTATCTCCGTCTTCTATGCTAAGGTACTGCTCAAGCCAGCAAAGGATCCTAACTTGATTTTCTTCCTCTCTGAAACAGGAGAAATGGTTAGTCATGAATGTATGTTATTTACAAAGACATGGTTTTGTCCTGCTTTCTTTCTTTATTTCATTATTTATTGAGTAAGATAATAGCTTATGGTACTTACACAGAGCCAGCTGTTTGCAGGATGCCAAGAGCAGGTGGTCTGGGAGGCCTCTGATGAATTGCAAAAGACACTTACCAGCTGCTATCGCTGTGTGAAATGAGCAAACCTGCAAAATCTTTATTTTCAATTGGATTGTACTTTTAAGTAAGCAAGGGAGACAGCCAGTATAACTACAGACCATGACCAACAACCCACATAAAGTGTGTGCAAACACAAGTGATTAATGTACCAGTATTTCAAAACATCCAAAATGAGTGAGTCAGGTTTAACAGGGTGCGTGAGAGGGAAGGGGAGCAGGAAGGGATGGGTGGAAGCTGGGGTTTGCATGGGGGGACTGCAGGACAAGGGACTGCTTACATGACATGGGAATAAGGCAAAGAGGAGCTCTTTGAGGAATCTGAATAGTCCATAACTGTGTTCTTAGCATCTCCCATATCTTTATTCTCTCTTGTAAACAATACTGTTGGTTGAAAGTTTTCATGGTCCTTTTCTTTCTTTCTCTCATCACCTCAGCCCCCCCTTTTTTCCCTCTTTTCTTTTTTTTTCTTTTTTTCAATTATGTAGGGCACTCTCGTGTGCTGCATCACCAGGGCACAATCCTTTGGTGGTAACCACATCCTCAAATGGTCACTGAAGAGATGCAGGGATAATGGGTTACAAAGACAGACATTAATAAGGTAAGATAAGAGAGGGGAGGTTTATTAATTTTTCAAGTAAAGTTAGGATGCCCAAGGGCACAGTAAAACTGTAAAGAATCTAGTGAGGGATGAGAGGCCTAGCTGATTAATGCAAGTCAGCTGTCCTCAGAGGGTGATTGCAATAATGATGAGATTATGGAAGAACCTGCTGAAGACAAATGAGATGCATGTGGAATAAAAACTAAGTGTCCTAGTTACTCTTTTGGAGTGCACGATGGATTTTATTAAGGAGGAACAGCAGTATAAATTACTGCTGACTGAGATGCCAAAGTGAAGAGCCAGGCTAGCTTTGCTGGAATTTCTTTGCTTGAGAGATAGTACGCAACCCAGGGTGCCTTGCTTGAAAACAATCCAAAGAAAACACGGAAAAGTGAAATGGGGGCTTCCTCCCATACTGCAGAAGAAGACAATATTTCTGCTTGATGTCTTTGATGTGCCTTTTCCTACACTCCCCTTTCTCCCTCTTCAGCTCCATTACCTCATTGCTTCCCTATGCTGGGGTGGATAACTCAAGGCTTCCCAGTTTGTTCCAGCAGCCCTTACCCTGTGCAGAAGTGGCTCTTCTCCAGACAGCCCCACCGTGCAGTGCGTGAATAAGGCAATGTTTCTGAGGGTAGCAGTTTTCCAGACTGCCTTCCTTCCTTTTCTGACCAACCTTTCCATTTTCTCATTCCTTGACATTTGCCCCCATGCTTTTACTGCCCCTGCCACCTTGTTCTTGCTGTGCCCAACTTCTCTTACCACCTATTTTGGCTTTTTCCTCTCTACCCTGGGTTTTGTGCTGCCTGCCAGTTCCGTGCAGATGGACCCTCCCACCAGCCCTGCGACCCTCACCGTGGCCTCCCTGGGCCTTCCTTCTCTACAATAACATGAGGACCAGAGGCACAATGATTACTGCTTTTGTGGCTGTTGACCAGCACATAGAAGACTTGATGGGGTAGCACATCCTCTGCAGCACCTAAAAGGTGTAGGAATAACTTCCTGAAGTGGGAGGGCAGGGGATGACTTCCAGAGGCAGGGGCTGGAGAACCTGCGCCAAGTCACGCAGCGGGAACCAAACTGTAATTAACAGCATGGTAAGAAATGGCATGACACATGGTTTCTTGTATAAATTTTCCAGGTCCTCTGTTTCTTTCCAGTATTAACTGTCCATGGTAACAGGAAATAAGAAATTATAATATTGACTGCTTGTGTTACAGTGCAAAGTCAGCAATTCCATTAGAAAATCTGTTCCTAATGGGTTTGAGTAATTTAATCATGAACTTTCACTTCAGGATTAATCCTGGTATTTAGAGGTCCCAGTCGGACTGCGTTTTTTTCCCCTACAAAATTTAGTAGATAAGTCTGGGCATTATAAGGCTTCACCACCTCCCCACAGCTCAGAATTCACTTTCTCCTGAAAGCTTTCATCTTCCCTTTATTATCCTTGTAAAGTCATGGTATGGGCTTCTCATCTCTTTTTCCTTGATGATTTATTTTTTTTGAATGGATTTAAGTAACTACTGGATGTCAAAACAGCCTTTTCCCCCACAGGCTAAGTATGTAATTACCTGATAGTTGGACATTTCTGTATTATTAAGATGGTCTAGATACATATTTATGCAGGAGACAGTAATGACTTCATTTTAGCAGCTCCCTACATATATATTTACATGACAGACCATAATGTTCTGCAGCTTCAGCCCCCATAAACCTCATTTGTGACACGTGAATCTGCTGTGTTTCATTCTTGGTGCTGCAGACGTGCGGAACAACCTTATGTGGGGATACCCGCACAGGGGGAGTGGTCACTACTGAAGGAACAGAAAGAGATGTTACATAAATAGAATGTATTTTCCAAAGGAAAGGAAAAAACCAAAATTGCAAACATACAAAAATAACAGCCCTAAAAGATCATGTAAGTATCGTGCCTCTGATTCCCAATAGCAGATGTTTCGGGTGTTGAAACTCCCACCAGAACAGCTGCAGGAATGTAGAATCACATCTGGGCTTGCGACGGGGCTGCATCATTACCCACCAACAGCAAAACAGCCAGATGCTTCCAATTCATTTTAGGGACAGAACTTAAAGTTTGAGTCTGTGAACATCCCTGCTTTACAACTGCTGTTTGCCATTTGCTGCGGCTGTTTCTGGATGCGCTGCTGAGGCAGTGGCAGGAGCCAGGACACGGCCAAGCTACTGGGTGGCACTGCAGTGGGATGGGGTCCTCTGACATGAGGGGCAGAGCTGAGCTAGGGGTCTGGGCTGTCTCAGTGCTGGCTTTGGGATTTGAGGATGATCTCTTCAGCCCAGGGAAGGGCAGTGGAGGTATTGCTGTTGTCACTTAGCGCACACCCTGCCCCCTCGTTGCAATGCCTGCACTACCTTCCCTCTCCTAACACTTTCTGCCTCTGGCAACCGTGTTCAGCGCACCTTCACGTTTTGGGATGGTGTTTTGACTTCATGTGCTGCTGAAGGATGTGTAATGGGAGAGTGCCTCAGATCTAGGGATGAAGGCAAGTGAGAGCAGCTGGCTTGACACTTGAGCTCTGGTGCGCACGTCTCTTACCAGCCTCCTTCCCTGCACTGGCTCTGGTGGCCAGAGTGAGAGCTGTGGCCTGAAGGTGTCCCTCTCCAGCAGCACTCACATTCACATTTCAAAGCTGCTTGGACGGAAGAGGTTTTGCTTTCGCTCTGGCTCCCTGCATAATTTCCTGCTCAGAACTCTAGTTCCTGTTGCACCGGTAGGTCAACTGGAGACCATTCCTCCAAGTGGTGGTTCCTTGGTGTGCCAAATACCTAAAGTATGGCTTGCTTTTTAAAAAAAGAACCTGTACACAAAATAAAATAACAGAACAAATATTTACAAGCACGTGCTTGCCCATCACCTTGTTGTCACTTGTCCATAGCCATGGACCACAGGAGGGGCAGAAGAAGGTTTTAATACAGCTCCTGATGTGCCTACAAGAATCACACAAAGGCTCCAACTGACAAATGGAACTGAAGTGGTTTAGCAAAATGTTCAGCATCAGATGGTTTAAAGGACAGACATAGAAGCAGATGGATAGGGGGTTAATTGTCAGTGAGGCAAATGGCATCCATACTCTTGCATGAGGAGGAGACTGTTCTCTACTTGCATGTTGTCAAACAAGACCATTTTTAGAGAAATTTATGACAATTTGTCTTAAAAAATACATTCTAATCTATAAATCAGAACATCCCTCTCCCTTAGGGAGGGGATGTTGTGTGTTTTTGTATTGTTTTGATTATTGCTTATGAACATCTGCTATGACAGTAGCAGTGAGGTTTGATAGGATTAGATAAACTTCCAGCACTGCTGAGAATGTGGATTTCTCTCTCAAATGAAACCTTTTAACTAAGATCTTCCCCCCCTTACCACCATCACGTGAGGATCCGGAGGAGGAGGGACAGAACTGTACTCGAGTCAGAAGGAAGATGCGGTCAAACCCTCCTTGGTGCAGGAAGCCCCATTTTCTGTGTCTGTGGTCTCCAGGACTGTTGCTTGCCCCATGGAGAAGGGTCTCCAGCCCATGTTGTCTGTACCCCTCTTTCACTCTGAATTTCCATGACAATCACTTCACGTCTGTCTTTTGGGGTTTTCAGAAGCATCTGCCTTCATAGCTTTACTGAATGGAAGAAAATGTTCTGAGGGATGCTCCTGAGTGCTGTGAACCCCCAGAAGTGGGGTGAGTGCAGGGTGTCCCTGAGCCCAGGGAGGGTTGTATTCACGCTCCAACATGCAGTTGCTGCTCTTCGGCTTCTGAAGGAAAACTGGGAGGCACAAAAATCCAAAAGGGTCACAAGCGCCTCTGAAATAAATTAGAATGTAAATTCCCCATGGGCCCAAGCTGCTGTTGTGGGGGTAACCACTGCCAAAGTGGACCTTGCTTAAAAATACATGCAAGGTTTCTTATGAGTTCACCAGAGAGTGCAGATCCTTTCACTGCCTGCAAGGTTCATTAATGTCATTGCAGCATTGTGTGGAAGCAAAATGGCAATATAGAGCAACTAATGAAAACAAAGGTTAAGTACAATTTTCCTGCTTCCCAAGGGAACAGGATTTTTTTCAGGAAACAAATTTCTGTCTACGCGTGAGAAATTGTGCAGCTTCCTTTTTTTTCCCTTTCCATAAAATTTTATACAAAACTTGATCATAAAGAGGAAGAACATAGTAAAATAATGTCTATTTGGAACAGAATATGGTATTATAGACTAGAGTACATGAGAAAAATCAATAGCTTTGTATAAGCATGAAGTCCATAATCACTCTGCAGACATACCTTGGAGAATATATGCATTTTAACTGTCTTTGTATAAAACCTTCCAGGGAACTGCACATAATAATAATTAATCATGTAATTAATACTTAATTTACAAAGGGCACAGTATGCCCCACTCTCCTGCAGAGGCACTTGGGGTGACAAGAAACAGAAAAATAGAGTTCAAATAAAAATAACTCATTAAAAGGAAGTCAAGAAAGATAATAAATGAAGGAGGAAAGATATGCCAGTGCAAATGCATAAACAGAACAGAAAATGCTTAAGAGCTCCCAGCCTCATCCTGCTTCTAACAAGACTCCCACTTGCTTTGGTGGAGACAGGGATATCACCGAGAGCCTTGGGAAATCCTCATGTGATGCCTTAAAAAACCAGAAAAGACATCCATCTTCCATCACGACCTAGTGGGTTTGTGAGCTGGAAGTCTGAGCATGCTTTTTAGCCATGAATAAACCCTAAAGTGGACTGAACACCACTTACTGGTGCACTTACTGACTTCAAAATAGATTCAGGTGCTGACTTTTTCCAAAATTGACTTAGTCCCGTGTCTGTCAATTCCAGTCTTTACTATAGCTTTAGACATTTTCCTGGTGCCAGAGTAAGGTTTACTGGTCTGTAGTTTTTGAAAATCACCCTCGCAAGGCTTTCCTGAAGACTGTGTCATGGCTGTCATTTTTCAGTCCTGTGTTATGAAACGGGACTGTCAGATAAACTATGATTCAAGCTAAATTTGGTTGTGGTCAACTTCATATTTGAGTTCTTTCACAGCTTTTGGGTTAAAAAAAAAAAATCCTACCTCCCAATTTGTTATGATTTGAATTACTAATTTTCCCTGAAACGTCTTCACTGACACTTTTTTGTAATACATTTTTCAAGCTCATTCCCCATGTGTGAGGTGTGAAAACTTTCTAGCTTCCGATGTGCATGCTAATACAAATAAGTTGGGTAGCTTTTTGAAATGTGCTTCCCTTTGATGAGTTTTTGATCCCACAAACTTTCTTGTAGTTTTTTTGCTTTTTTCTCCTTTCTTTCTTTTTGCCTCTTTCTATAGAGGCAGATGCTTCTCAGTCTTTCTTGCTTTCATTTGTATATCTTAGCATGCATATATATAAAATTTAGTTGAATATTCTATATGTAAAACTTCATATTCTTATCTGCTTCTTCACCTCTGCATGAATTCTCCCTTTTTTTGAAAAATCCCTTTTTACTCATAATAGCCTCCTTTACTCTAACATTCATCCATACTGGTATGTTTGGATCTTTTGGAGTAATATATCTTCAACCTGAGCTTCTGATGTGCAGTCCTTAGACATCTTCCAGAACAGCAAAACACATTTTATCTATTATAGAAGCTCTCTTTATTTTGCTTTAAATTATTTGCTGATGTTTATGTAGCTCTATTTTTAAAAATATAAATGTTATTGAGTGTGATCTTTAGAAATTTTTCCCTCTGAAAGGAAAAGACAATGAATTTGAATGCATTATAGTCACTATTATAGGGTCACAGTTGCATCTTGAAATTTTGCACATTTAAATCCTACTTGAAACGAAGTAAAACTACCCGTCTTCTTGCAAAAGGAAAAGACAATGAATTTGAATGCATTATAGTCACTATTATAGGGTCACAGTTGCATCTTGAAATTTTGCACATTTAAATCCTACTTGAAACGAAGTAAAACTACAATTTACCCCTCTTCTTGCAAATGGTCAGACCAGCTAATCTGAGGAGTTGTTTCCCATGTCTGAAAAGCAGCCCTTGTGTTACAGCTGACACAGAGATGCAGCATGTTTATGTGGGAGCATCTTGTCATTGTGTGCCTTCCCAGATTTGTTAATCTCCCTTCCTCAGTAGGTTGTGGAAGACTAAAAATCTGCACTGCTTAATGTGTGTGGAATTCCAAGCCACGTCCCAAATTATTTCTAAGGTGATTATTTAATCTTATGTACCCTAGGACTTTAAAAACCAAATCAACTTGTTGTCTGAGTCTCCTTTTTATCATAGCTTCACAATGTGTCACTGATCATCTTTGTGCTCCTAAATTACGGGTGTGACTGTAGGGATACTTCCATTTTAAACCTGGCATTGCAGCCCGTCCATCCTAACTTTAAGACTCCTAATATTTGTTTACAGTCACCAATATATTTACAGTGGTCTGGTGATCACTGTGTCTGTAGTGATCCAGTCAGTCTCACATGAACTTGTTTAGACTGTGCTTCATTGTGGATTTTTGTGTTACTGCTATCCTAAAGTGTGGAGTTGCTCTGACTCCAGCACTATAAAACCTCTCTCCCCACATTGCACCACCCACCTCATGTTTTTTTCCCTGTGCTGGCATTAAAAAAAAAAAGAAAAATACTATTTTTGAGCTCTTTCATATAGAAAAGATCTGGGAGCCTTTCCCAAGTCTTTTTTCTTAGAGCTTGATCAGGCAGAGAGACTTCTGTGCACAGCAGCCAACACAAAACCCACAAAATGCCAAATGAGCTCCATCTCCCAGTGGAGATGACTTCAGGGAACTCAGTAATACTTCTCTTCCAAGAGCAGGTCATGGTTTTGGGAGAAGTTAGTACCTACCAGACCATCTGATATCCCAGAACTTGCAGGATATATAAGACAACTGTGGTTTGATGCTTTACATCATCCTTTGGAAAACCACAAAGTAGTGCATACCAAGTGATGAAATCCAATAGACTTTTTTTTTGTGTTTAATGGGTTGTTTTGCCTTGTATTTCTGCACTTCCTCCATAAGCAAATAATACCCTAGTGAGGCACAAGACTGAAGTCAGAATTTGCAACTGTGGCAGAGAAACTATTAGAAGTCTATAAATAAATATTTTTATTGCAACAGTGCTGCATGAGCCAGTATTTTCTGGAAACCATATTCACATCGAGATGGGCTGGGGGACTATGTTCGGTTACCAGTGGTGGTTACTTGGAAGTGTTTGTCTGGGAGATGTATGCAGCCTTCTCAGTATTCTTATTCAGTTGTGTAATTCCAAGCCCTGCAGTGTTGTTATCCCTTAAGAAAACTTCTTTTTATTTCAAAAGCACCAACTCTGAATGTTAAATTGAAAGGAGATAAAATAATCACAGTGGTAAAAGCTGCACAATTTCTACCCTCTTCATTATACAAGAAGCTGGTTCAGTATTTGCTTCTTTACATTTTTATGCAGATAATAAAGGCTACTTTGGGAAATCTGTAACACTATTATTAAATGTCACTGAGCAGAGCTGAGTACAGTGATGACTCATCCTCAAAAGATTTGATTTAGTATGCATTAGCTTCCCAAGTGTTGAGTTCTCATTTTGGACTATATCAACCAGAGTGCCCAGGTCTAAAGTAAGGACCATTCACATCAGCAGAAGTCCTTCCTCGAGCTTCAGTGATCTTTGGATCAAGATCTCAGTAAGAAAGAATGCTCTAGAAATTTCAATATTCTTAATCATGTGTAATAATTATCTACAATTCATACAGGGCAACTGAAAAATCAGGCCTTGTTGTGCTACGCTGCCCAGACAGTGGAATGGAGTCTATGCCATAAATCTATAAGAACAACCTAGATACAGTATTGGGAAGGGATGTGGACCACCATGAAGATATATGTCATAGCAGCAGTAAATATGTTAGTTCAATTTCTTTTCTAATAGGTTAAGAAAGACAAGAAAAATGGGAGCAAAAAGAATTTTGAAGGAAAATAGGATGAAAGAAAGGACTAGGAGAAGGAAGATTGATAGTTTAGAAGTGAAACAAAGGTGGAGATTCTAGAGAATGGGAAGGGTGTGGGTGATGAAGGCATCAGCATAGAGTCTGGTATATGACTGATCAGGATATTCCTACCAATAAATTAGCAGAGAGTCCTTAATTTAACTAATATTAATTTGGAATGGCCTGAAAAGCCTCAAGTGTCAATGGACTTGCTTCAAGTATGATAGATAATGCTCTCTGCAACCCTGATGCAATGGCTTCTCACTCAAGTAATTCTGTGTATTAGATAGCACCTAAGCAGCCACCAGACTTGGAGAGTGACATGAGAAAAACTCCACTTTTAACCAATAGTGTGGCCACATTAAAGCTTCTCAGAACTCTGAGTTTGGATCTAGACTTTCAAGCATCCTGTGATCTTGGGAAGGAAAGCTTGGCTTGTTTTGATGTTGCAGTGTTATCTAAATTATGGACTTACCCTGGAGAAGCTTAGCTATGAAACCCCAGTACACGGTTAGTGAAATAGGAAATGTTTATGACACTCTAGTCGTCCTCCGTGCTTCAGACAAGCAGAAGAGATCTGCGTGAACAGCTAAAACATTGTTCAATAAGGAAAGGAATTTTCCATCTTACCCTTTCAGAATTGAACATCAACACTTACACTTTCCCGAGCTGATTAAACAATTATTTCTATGAAGAAAATGAACTTGAGACTCTGCTACTCCAGGGAATCTTTGTATTAACTTGCTTAGGTTGAGGGGCTTTATTGGCAGTGCATCTTCACAGTAGGATGTAGCTGTTGCCCTCAGAGACTCCCCGCTTTTGGTAGATACGCATCCTTATGACTTCTATTTCCTTTGCAAAGTCCAAGAGACATCAGGGAAGGAAACAGGGAGAAGAAATGGGACGATGCTGGAGAGCTGCTCCCTCAGAGACAGTGGGAAGCACAGAATAAATTAGAACAGCTTTGAGTTTCTGTAATTTTCACAGCAGGTTGGACATGCAGAGTTGCTGAGAATTAACACCTGTGTTTCTGCAGAAGCAAATCCTCAGGAGAACAGTCACGGACTTTGATAGAGATGGAAGCAGCAGGGTTCTGCAGAAACCAAAAGGCATCCCCTGGAAATGTTCTCAATGCCTCAAGGATTTAAGGTGTATGCTATTCTCCTTGCAACAAAGATAATAATTTTAGGTATCATGGATGCATGAAGATGCTATGACACTAGCATATAAATATGGAGGTGGGTGTTTATGCCTATAAAATACTCAAGAAAAGTTGAAAAATTAAACTTTTAAAACAAAATTAATTTCTAAATTACAAAATCAAACAAAATTAAATACCTTGAAATGTATATTTGCAATCGCAGGTGACAGAGAGCACTCACTGATCAACTCCCTATGGACCTGTGGGTAATTTCCTCAAGGTCAGAGTATGTCACAGGAAAGGTTATTTCAATGTCTAATAAGAAGATGGATATAAACCAGAACCGTCTGGTGGCCTGAAGACACCCAGGGGTTTTGAGACCTGTGATAGTGTTGAGAGCTGCTTTCTGCCTTGTCCACTCCAGCATGCTGCTTGGCATGAAAAGCCACCACCAAGCTGGACAACACTGTGCTTGAAGCTTGTGTCTGCTCCCTTGAACAGATGTTCTTACCTGCTTTCAGGTTTCCTTCCATTTTCTCTTGCGCACTGAAGACATTTAGCGATTTTGTCCTGCAGTTCACTTTTGTGATGCCCAGAGCTGTGCTACTGTTCGAGGATTTGGCAAGGGACTGGTGGTGAAGAGGCCAAGGACAGGACAACTTGCAGATGAAGTCAGCTTGAGATGAACAAGAGGTGTGAGTGTTGAGAGAGAAGCGGGAAAAGATGAGGAGACAAAAAAGCATTCGTGAGATGAGATATAAATACAGCATATGATAGCAGTGGAGGCTACAGAGGAGGCGGTGGACCTTTCAACAGTAAAAAAGGGACAGAACCAAATGTGGGAAAAAACAAGGAAACAGGGAAGGAATACTAAACATCAAGCCCTAAAATGCAATTTTTCTCATTTCATTTAATCACTGAGTCCTTTTCAGCACATTTAATAATATAATGGTTGAATTATAACACCCCAATTGCATTCACTGTAAGACCTTGTGGAAAGATTATTAAATTCCCCTGGTTTTGAGCAATTCAGTTACATCATACCAAATGTGGGCAGAAAGGAAAAAAAATCACTTCCCCTGTGCAGTGTTAGTGATATATAAAGCAAAGGAGAATCAATTTAATACATCACCACTGCAATGTGAATTTCTAGAATCATTGAGCTGAAAAGTACAATCCCACCAGTCTGGTACCATGAAAATGAAAGTTGATGTCTGCCTGGATCAATTTTATCATGAAAATAATGGCATCACTCTGGGCACAAGATTTAAAGCCTTCAAGGCTTCGGGGAAGACACACTCAGTAACCTACATACGAAAGTAGATTGATTGAGAGTGGCTGGAACACACATAAAGCTGACATTTTTACCCATCGTGGCCTTTATCAAGACTGATAGGCTGAAACGTTCTTTTTCTGAATGTTCCCCTGCTTTCATATGTAAGCTCCTGGGTTTGCATTACTCTCGAGGCTTTCACAAGGTGTGTGCGTGGTACATCTGATATACCACTGGATATGTCTTGATGATGCAAAGACAATGACCTAAATTCATCCTACATTTAGATGCCTCAGTAGGAAGAGGTTATTTTCACTCTTTAGTCTTCTTTTTATAAGCAACGAAGTCTAGCCACGAACGGGTACCTCTTCTGAGACCAAACACCCTTTTGTGCAGATATAAACTTTGGACACGCATCACTCTGCCTTGATTGTACAGGAACTTTTACCTCTTGCTGGGTGCCTGACCCTGGCAAGTGACTCATGTATTTTACAACCTCTGAACCTCTGGCCCCTCTAGATTCACAGAGAGGTGGTACCATTCAGCCAACATTTTGGATCATAGAATAATTCAGGTTGGGAAAAGAGCTGTAAGATCATGGAGTCTGACTGTTAACCAAGCACTGCCAAGTTCACCTCTGAACCATGTTCCCAAGTGCTACATCTACACATCTTTTAAGTACCTCCCGGGGTGATGACTCAACCACTGCCCTGGACAACCTGTTCCAATGCTCGACAAACATTTATGAGAAGAAATTTTTTCTGATATCCAATCCAAACCTCCCCTGAAACAACCTGAGACTATTTCTTCTTCCCCTGTCACTTGTTACATGGGAGAAGACACCAAACCCCACCTTGCTACACCCTCCTTTCAGATAGTTGTAGAGAGTGATAGGGTCCCCCCTGAGCCTCCTTTTCTCCAGACCAAACAACCCCAGCTCCCTCAGCCTCTCCTCATTGGACTTGTGCTCCAGACCCTCCACCAGCTCCGTTGCCCTTCTCTGGACATGCTGCAGCACTTCAATACCTTTCTTCTAGTTAGGGGTCCAAAACTGAACACAGGATATGAGGTGTGGCCTCACCAGTGCCGAGTACAGGGGTACAATCACTGCCCTGGTCCTGCTGGCCACACTATTGCTGATCCAGGTCAGGATGCCGTTGGCCTTCTTGGCCACCTGGGCACATGCTGGCTCGTGTTCAGCTGCTGTTGACCAGCATCCCCAGGTCCTTTTTGGCTGCCAGCTTTCCAGCCACTCTGCCCCCAGCCTGTAGCAATGTGTCATGGGGCTGTTGAGAGACAAGTGCAGGACCTGCTTAAAGAAGCCCCAGCCTTAAAGAGAACTTAGCTTAAGCCTGTTGATGCTCCAGCCTATAATAAAGCAACTTGTGAATTACTAGTGTGAGAAAAACGTGGAAGCAAACTAACTAAAATGAACTTGGGTTCATTTTAGGAAGTAAACAAAGGCTAATGAAAATGCTAATAAAGAAGAAAAAACTTAATATTTTATTATGAAAACATATAGTAATTATGAACATTAACAGCATCAGAGGCTGGTGCAAAGAGAGTGTCTTGGTATTTCCCTGAAGATAAAAAGCATCTGTGTGCATCAGGAATGATCATTTTTTGGTTCTCTGGGGTAGAGGATGATATGCAATTGCTAAGCCTCCATTTACTATATCCAAACTTTACCCTGTGCGACAGTGGCTGTCAAAAAAGTGTTCCGTACCTAATAGCAAAAAGCAAATGTCTAATAAGATAGATTCACATGTTACCAATTAGGTGAACAAATCCATGGGAAGATTTCAAGTAAATTAAGTGAATTCTGTGGAATAAGCTACTGTTGAGCACCATTTTCTGCTACTTCACTCCAAAATATCAACAAGTTTCCACAATATTTGGAGAAGGAAGAAGGAGATGCCCAATGTGCCCCAAAGTATTTACTTATGAAAAGCCACAATCCAAAATAACAAAAGGTTTGGCAGAAAATTTTAAAAATGTCCAACTGCATATTTTTAGAGAAAAAGGGACTTGTTGCTGATTGAAAAGGGGAAACTGCGGCTTGTGCCAGATCTAAGTATTTTTGGCACTTTGAATCAGACTAAACCAAAATGCAGCTAGAACAAAATGTGCTACATAAAACGAGAGCTGAATAGTGTGGCTCTTGGGTCCCAGTACTGACAGTTTTTCTCTGCAGTTACACACCTGTTGTCCCAAATTACTTGCTGATGTAGTTTGCTGTACCCCAATCATCTTAAAATGCAAGGAGAGAAGGCAAGAAGAAAATACACATACACAAGAAAAAGTAACTGAATGGTGAAAGAATCATCATTTATATCATAAGCAAACAAGCTTGGAATAATTTGTTTTCTGGTTCCCTGCTTAGAGTTCACACACTAGATGGCCAGCGTTTCTTTTTTATCAGTTGTGAGTTAATACTACATTTGAGATGGTGTCAGTGTGGCACTGCTGAAGGGAAGGTCTTAATTTACCATGAAGGCTAATTAATATCCTAAAAAATATGGACATAATTAATAATTTTCCATGGTCAGCACACCATTGAACAAACAAACTATCCAATACATATATTGACAGATAATCAAACGTGATCATTACAGAAAACTCATTTGTTCACAGGTTAAACTAAAAAGAGATCAAGAGAATGTATCCGTGAGCTCAGAACTGTCATTGAATACATTACATCTCCAGGAATGAGCCCATATATTCCCTTTTCAATGAGCAATCAGCCTAGCCAAAAATGCAAACTCAAAGGCTCAGCAGTGAGGGTCTTATAATTATTTACACACCAGTGGTCTTGCCATATATTCCTGGTTGTATTTTTTAGTGCAACAAATGACTCAAGAGCCTTTGGGAGCTGGGAGCATATCTTGTCTTCCCTGACAAATAATTAGTTGGGTAAACTGCTATTTATTAACAAGTTCTTATAAATAGTGAAATGGTTTTAAACTGGAATGTTGCACATAATTTGGGTCATCCCAGTTCAAGAAGGATGAACTTAACCTAAAATATATGTTGTGAACGGGTATTATGATGGCATGAAGGGTGTGGGAGCTCTTTGCAATTGAAAAGACTAGAAGATTGTGACTTGCTCATGCTCAGAAAATGAAAGCTGGGAGAGAGTTAAGCACATGCACTCAAAAAAGGGTTTTAGCAAAAATAGATCCTGGATCAGTTTTTTAACAACGAAGTCAAAAACCCTACCAGACTGGAAGATGGCACTTGATGAGCTTCTGAAAGGCCTTTTCAGACATTAGTATCTGAGGGAGCTTGGGCTAGAGCTAATGTACCAAGGGACGTGATCCACTTCCAGCTTCCTAAAACTGTTACTTGTTTTCATACACAAGGTCTGTTTACACTGTCTGCCCTGGGGAGCAGACTGAGGAGCTGACTCTGGCTCCCAGTCACACACCTCCTGCCCCAGGGAGGAAGCATCTGTGAGAGACTCCGCCTGCTGCTCCACCTTAGCGTCATTTCTTGGAGCAGACATGAAGTGAGAATTGTAGATCAAAGAGTAAATTATGGTACTGTTCTGATAATAGTAACAGTGGAGCTGGTTTATGCGTTTATAGACATTACGAGGCCAAATAGTGGAGAAAAAGGAGTCTTAAACCCAGCTGGTCAGTGTAAGCTCTTCCATGTAGGACCTATCTTTTCCATTCCACTGTGCCTCTTCTTGGCTAAGCCTGACACAGTATCATACAAAACTTAAAAATGTCCATACTGACACTCCCAGGACTTATTTTCAGACTGTCTTCCAAATATTTAGGGGCAATCTTGTGCCATCACACTTCTCCCTTTTGAACAAACAAGTAAATACATGTTGCTGAAATAAAATTTTTAAATTTTAGAAATGTTCCAACTCTTTGTTTCAGCTGACTTCTGTGCACAATCAAATTTAGAGGCATTTTGAAATCTACATTTATCACATGTTCCTTACAGGCAATCTTGCAATCTTCTAACTCAGCCCCCACCTGCTTCCCCCAAAAGCTTTTTACCTCTTTATACATTCCCTCTGGATATTCAGCTCTATCAGTTGCTATTGATGGAGTTGTCTGAGTTTCTTTCAAACTGTAGTTTTTGTCACGGAAATCTTGCATTCTAGATCCGTACGTGATTTATCTGAAATGCTGTCAAATCAATAAAATTTCACTTCAGCTGCCAGAAAAAAAAAAAAAAATCTATGTGTTTGTTTCACCCATGAGGATTTAACTAGTCGTTATGTAGCTGGTGATAAGTGAATATAAAAGGGGGCCTCTCACACCACATGGCTTTTAGCCATGTTCTTTCTTCCAAGCTGGCCTAGACCATGGCCTCTTCATTTCAGCTTGCTTCAGTTAAGGGTACCTCTTTCATGTCATTAGAAAAAAATCCCCACAACATAAGTCAGTGTATCAGGTTGGTCACCTTTGTAGCAATCACATTTTAATGCCATTCTGGCACCAAAGCCAAGCTCCGCTGGGTGCTGTGACGGCAAGCGCTGGTACCAAAGGGGCAGAGGCAGCTTTTCCAACCAATTCAGTATTTCTCAGCCACTTTAAAATGTCTCACACTCTCTTGCTCTTTCCTCAGGCAACGGGACTGTGAACTTCAGAAATATGCAAGTGTATTTCAGCTACTAATACTGAGTTCAGCTGCTTCTGAGATTATTTATTTATGTATTTGAAAATGAGTGTATGGGAAAAGTTCCCAATTAAATGCCCTGGCTGTAAGTCATTCATCGACAGAATAATTATTGCATGCCTGGGATGAAGTTTGCATAATCCATTTAAAATCACATTAAAAATCAAGAAGGAAAACTTGACAGATAAAAATTGACCATTTTTATTTGCCCCTAAAGAATGGGAAAAAGCTTTACCAAATTTTTTCCAGCAAAATTTTGTAGTTTTTTCATGTATAAAAACATGAAAAAAATGGCAGCTACCTTCCCTCAGTAGCCCTAGATATTTGATGCAATTTATTCTGTGGACTATTGGTGTACCTGAATTAAATCTACGACAACTCAGGGCCTGCCTGAGCACTAAATGACAAGTCGGAAACGCATTTTTCTCTTGTCTCCAGTGAGTTGAGAAGGAAGAAAAGTGGTTCAGTCATTCCAGCTTGAGATTCAGGATAAATCTCCTGCTCCACCACAGACTTTCTGCAGGTCCAGGACATGGGAAACTCCTCAGGACCGAGGTACACTGCTAAATATCAGTTTTCAGAACCTGTGATGGTAGGTCTTTGTAGCATCCAAATATCCCCCAGAGGGGGTCCAAAGCAGCTGGGTTCCAGCTGGGCCAGCACAGAAGGGCTCTCACTCCAATAACACACTTTTCCTTAGCACCCCCAGTCCTTAGGTCTGGGTTATGTGTGCAGCCTGGGTTCGGTGTCCCACGCCTCCCCTGCAGCACCAGGGGCAGAACAGGGTTGGCAGTGGCCCAGCAGAGCTGTTCTCTGTTCAAGAGGTGCCAGAGCAGTGTCCAACCCCCTCCAGGATGTAGAAACACTACTTTGTGCCACCAAAAAAAAAAAATAAAAAAAAATCACCCACTAACAAGTTCAAACTCTCAACTCTCCCCTGCAATGGAGCATGGGAACCTCTCTAAGGAGCAGTGAGAATCTTCTCCCTCTGGTGCAGCACAGACACTGTCCTGCTCAGATCCCTGGGAACAACCTGTCTACTGTTTCCTCGGCTGCCTTAGATGATTTGAATGGTGGTTTTTACTACCTGATGCAGTACCCTGTGCATGGTGATGTGCCCATCTCTTCCCTCTCCATCCTGTAGTGGATGTTGCCTTTTGACCGGGATGCATATTATCCAAACATTCAACTAGTGAGGGTTTTGCTGGAAGAAAGTCCTGAATTTGAAGCAATCCCTCACTGAATGATACCTAAAATTATGATTTTCTCTCTCTCTGAGACCCCTTTCATGCATAGTTACCCCACACTGAGACAATTTTCCCAGGAGGAAAAGAGTGCTCCTGTCCTCTATCCCTCTGCCATCGCATAGTTGCCTCAAGGCTGCTTCCAAGGTTTCTCTGGCAGAGGAAAGGATGGATTACTCCTCTGTCTCCCTGTGATAACATCTTGGAAAAGTAGCACAGGGAATGGTGCCCTTACTACTCACACTGCTCTTTGAGTGGCCTTTATGTGGTGTTCACCTTGCTGACTGGCACTCAGACCACTTTTTATGTTGAGTCACACAAAAAGGAGAGGTGTGGATAAATGTCTGCTCCATGAGAAACTGCCAGGAGGATGCATGAAACTGGTGCCAACCTGCTCAGCTCTGTCAAGAGTACAGTGCTCGAGGGCAGCCCTTCAAGGTTTTTAATGAAATTAAAACTGAAGATGTAGATGATTCTGTATAGAAAACTCCTGAAGGGTTTGAGACAGGAGCTGAGAGGTTGTGACTGGATGATGCAAATGTGGGATTTTGGCACAAATAGCAGCAGCTCAAAAACCATGCATGGATTTTTGGATGGCTTTAGTTAATAAATCTTGCTGTAATCAATAGGGTCAAGGCACTTGCACAGGCTTAGGGACCTTCACTATAGGGCAGCACCTCCTTGCCTGAAACATGGAAAGGTACATAACAAGGTGCTGTATGGAGAAGCACTTCCACAGTTTGGCAGGAACAGAAAGTGAGGAAAGCATGTGAGGAGAAACAGACAAGCAGGGAATGTGAGGAACCCCTTGAGGCAGAAGATGTGAGTGCTAAAACCAGAGATACCTTAACAGCAGATTTTCAGCTTGATTTGGCCCATGAGTAAATCTCACCCAGACTGCACCAAGACATAAGATGTCCTGAAGAAGTCCTGTATTTTCTTCCATCATCCCAATCTCCTGGGGAACAGCTGCTGATCACTATCAGAGTTATCAGCCCTGAAGTCAACATATAGCAGCTGCCACAGTGCTTCCAGCAGAGCACTCCTCAGCAAATTACCCAGTAGACCTCAACAGAAATTAATTAAATAGCCGTGGCTTAGCCTATGATGTAATCAATAGTCACATCACTGTGTTATGTGGATGTAACTGCGTGGTTGCGGAAAGATTATCCAGCACAATGTGGTTTGGGTTTATATGTCATTATTTAATGATCATTAGCCCCCCAAGGATCAAAAGCTACCTTAAAAATCCTGCTGCCAGTGATGCTGGAATGTTTGCCCTTCATAATATATGAACAACTGGTGAAAGTTTCTATATCTAAGGATCATCTTAGAAATTAGTTTCTTTCAAGTTTTCATGTTGCAGTAAAGCATTTTGCAAATTGTTTTTTTTTAAATGAAACTCACCTGCTGGTTATGGAGCTAACACCTGTCTGCATGTGAAGTGTTTAAGAGAGTGCAAATCAAAATCAATTACAAGTTGATTGACCTGCCTTACCAATAAGTCATCCTAGTCCAGTTTGAATGCTTCATAGATCTCAGCTGGGGCTTGTCTGTGCTGGGGATTTGCTTTTGCCCCACCGTGGTGATCACTAATCCAAGCCACTGGTTGCATTCCATCTTTGGCAGTTTGCTCTGCTGGGAGGATGCTCCTGTGCAGTCCTGCTACCACACCAACACTGGGGTGCAAGGTCACACAAGGAAGGGGGACTGGCCTTCTGTCTTAAAAAGGTGAATATTTTTGTTGATCTGGGTTCTGCTGGGTGTGATCAATGGCATCCCATGAGCATGGAGAGGCAGCTGTCCACCCTTCACTGCTGTTCTGCTGCTCCTACTTATCAGGGATGGCATAAGCACTAGGATTTGGGCCTTGCTGACCCTTCTGCAGTATTCTGGATTAAATAAGATACGAATTTAAAGAACAGCTTCTACTCCTAAGGACCTTCTTAGGCAAATAAGTGTTTAACTATTTACATCTTGCTCTATAGCCACTGTCACTATCAAGAGAAAATGTTTCCTTTGAAATGGCATTCTCTTTCCAGACTTCTTTGATTAGCGTTGTCATGTTAAGTGGGAACTGTGACCTTCATGTCTAGTGCAGAGAAGCAGATAAACATGAAATACAGATGTTATTTGTGAACGCTTATTTCTGCAACATATATTCTCTATTTGATGAGTCAATACTTTTTAACAGGTACAGTCAAGTTCATTCTAGCTATAAAATTCAGATTCAAATCAGATTCAAAATGATCTTTTGGATCATACTAGGGCTTAACATTGATATTATCTTGATACAAAAATTGCTGGGTATGTAGAAGGCATTTCCTTTAACCAGCCTTTCAGAATAATTCAAGGTGGTCTGTGATAACTATGAGCATCTTATTTTCCTGCTTTACAACACACTTAGTACAGCAGTTTGCCTGTTCCTATTCATCTCTCTGTGCTAAACTGTCCCATTCTCTTTGGTTCCCTTCATACCGAAACCGTATCAGGCTCCTATTCATCTTGATTACTGTCTCTGCTGTATCCTTTCCAAAACTGGGTGTACAAAATGCTGTAGCTGCAGCATGAGCATTATTGATGCTTATTGTGGGACTGTGTAATCTCTACTTTTTTTTCTCTCTTTAAAAATCAGGATAGTGCTCACCTATTTTTTGTTTAAAGGCAATTAAATTCTGAGCAGATCTTTACATTAAATGTTCAACAGTGCTGCTTGGGGACTTCTCCTTAAACATCAGCGTGTTTGCATTCTTCCTGTGCCAGTGCAAAATGCCTGAGATCGCACTACACAGTCCTCCATTTTCTTGTGTCAGATATTAGCACTTAAAATTTAACAACTGATGAGCACATTTTGCAATTGGCTGCATTTCTCCATTTTATTTTCTTCTGGGATTTTGATATGTCTGGCAGGGGATGTAGGATATGAAGGAGGCAGTCCTCCAGACTGTGAATTATCCAGGAATAGCAATAAGGCCTGCATCAGAGGAGAACAACTAGGCATCTTTTTAGTCTGCTAGGGCAAGTCACTATAATAATCCTAAATGTAGGAATATGTGGAGGTTTTTTTGATGTGATGAAGAAGTAAATGTGTTTGGTTTATGTGGCAAGGTTTAGGTAGCAGGGCAGCTGCAGGACTGGTTTCTGTGAGACGAGACCAAGAGCTGCTGCCATGTGGGGCAGACCCAGCTCCAGCCAGCTCCAATACAGACCCAGGGCTGCCCAAAGCTGAGCCTGTCAGCGATGCTGGTGGCTCCTCTGAGATGAGGGATTGAAGATAGGCTGAAAAATGCCATGTGCTTGCGGTCAGCTTCCGTTCTAGCTGGTCTTGCCTGAATGGCCAAGCACAAGTTCAAGTCAGAGGAGACTTTCCTTATGATATTTCCTTTCTTTTCCTTCAGACCACATTATACGAACTCATGGTACATGAACCAAGCAGGAAAAGTACAGTAGTAAGAACTCTGAAGGGCTTTAGTATTGCATTAGTGAGCTTCACTCCCCTTGGCATAATATAAAAATGGCAAAGATGGTATGGAATGAGCATTTTTAATAACTCTCCTAAGTGTTCTATTAACTGCCGTGTATCATACAAATGAGATGCAGAAACTAGGGAAGCATTTTCAGTTGCTGAGTAAAAACAATTTAGGGTGTAAATGTACTTCCAGATCTGCACACAGGAATCCTGCCAACTGGGCTGGTGTTAATTTTATTATTTTTTTAAAAAAGTTTTAGAAGAGAAGTTCACGACACAAAAGCACTGGAAATATCCTTGCATCGAGTCAGTGTGTTTTCGAGGCTAAGAATAGCCTGCAATCTGTGCCACACTGTAATGGTTGATGGTCACCTCCCTATGTTGGACAGAAGTCAGGGCTCATGCTGGCTCTCTGAGATGTCTTCTGTCCCAGGTTTTCACCTGAATGCCTTCAGCCTCGGTGTCTGAGACCTGTCACCCGCCTTGGTGACCACTGATTTTCAGACACATCTGGAGTCCCTTACAGGGGCTGGTGAAACCAGCTTGCAGCGGAATTGCTGGAAATATATTTTTATATATACATATATATGATGTATATATGTATATATATACGAGCATAAAATGCTTATGCAGCTAATTAAAGGCAACTGCGACATTTTGTGGCATGTTGATATAATGCCATTAAAGTGAAATGTCTGTCAAACACCTGCTGCTCTCTGCGACCTCCTACCTGGCAGCACTGCGAGGACGGAGATTAGAGGCATGCACAGCAGAAAAGCTGCTGTGTGGCGTGCTTTTATTTCAACCAGTTTATGCCACACACAGCACAAAACACCGTAATTTTTGTTTTCAATTCTCCTTTAAAGTCCTCGGCGATTGTATTTATCTTTGTTGGTACACAGATACCATTGTGAAGAGGGATGATACTTCTTAATAATGTATGTCTCTCCCTTTCTCTCTCTTTTCTTCTATGTATTAGGAAAAAAAAATAGATCAAAGAAATGCATTTTGCTTAGGAGGCAGAAAAATTCATGATTATCCCGAAATTTTTCAGGCTCACAGGAAGACCCACTATTACATTACTATACATTGACCCACTATTGATTACCTCTTTCCAAAAGGTTATGCAGAAAGACCTCTTAGACTTTCTGTACAGAATCTGACCTTTAGTAAAAGGCTAATCATACCCTAGATAAGCTTTCTTAAAATTAGAAAATATCATAATTTTAGATGCAGGAAAACTATTGTTGACCAATGTGAGTGACTGCTCTGAATTTGAAAGAATTACAAAAAATGTAACTGCAGATGTCAGAATTATATAGGTTATACTGCTTGGATACTTCCTAAGAGTCACTAAAATTTGTACCAGATCTCAACTGGGACAGTGGGCTAATGCATTTCTGGCAAGGAGGAATTTTTATGAGTTGCATTTCCCTGCTCCTGTGCTGGGCTCCGCTGGGCAAGTATCTCCTTGACAGTAGGAATATACACAATGAGATTTCTTGAGATGGAATGGATCATTGGTCATTGTATAAAATGTCTTTATGGAATTGGTAAATGGCAAGGATA
This sequence comes from Struthidea cinerea, assembly GCA_013397865.1. Lineage (NCBI taxonomy): Eukaryota > Metazoa > Chordata > Aves > Passeriformes > Corcoracidae > Struthidea > Struthidea cinerea. The sequence continues at coordinate 55,397 of VZTI01004262.1, forward strand.
AGGATAGGCTACCATCTAGTGGATACATCGTAAAATTATTACAGTTGTATTTAACCCATTTCGTGACTTGAATGGCTACACCAAAGAAAATCAAGTCAACTCTTACACGCTGAAGTGCCACCTGAAGGCACTCTAACCATGTGTGCATTCAGCCTGATTTTACAAAACCTCGCTGTGCTTTCTTCTGGTACCTCAAAGCCGCTCTGCTTGTCCCAAAGCCAAAAGAGACAGGACAGAGAATACCGTAATTGTCAGGCGTCCTTACTCCTTATTGACCTCTAGGGTACAAACATACAACCACACATTAGCATCTGTATGGCAGTTCGAAGGTGCAAAACACAGAGAGAGGTCTAAAATAGACAAAATAGAAGAAAGAAGACATTTAACTCAAATATCACAGCGCATGTCTAAAGGCACAACATAAAATACCCAGCGTACCTCAGCAATTGCTGCAGAAGGAGTACAAGTCCACTTTTCTTTATATCTCTGCTATACCCAACTGGCTTCAGCACAGTGATTTCTAAGCTGAACTGCCATGCTTGTCTCTGGAGGAATAAGGCCTCAGAAACATCTTAATATGCTGATGTACCCCTGTGTACACTGAGCTCTTTGTGTGATGTGGGTAAGAATAACAAAACTAAGTCATGCAAACTATGACTTCCAAGTCTGATCTATGTTGGTGGAATTGTCACTGCAACTGGACAGACAGAAAGGGTATGGAGCTGTTGGATGCATCCACATGTCTTTGTTGCTCTGAGAGCTGCAGCTCAGTTACAAGGGACATGGTATTAAATGCAAAACATGGCTAAAGAGCTGGGGACCACGTGTGTTAGATGAACATTCTTGTTACAGGAAGTATTTGCATCAGAGAATGAGAGATAAACACAAAAATAGAGCAGCCTGGTCTACTGGGCTTGTGGATTACACCGATGGTGCTCTGATCTGATCAGGTGATGTAACTCCCAATGAGAGCAGCTTCAGAGTCATTTGTTACTGTCTGATAACAATGAGACATGACAGAGATCTGCCTTACTGCCTGAACCACAGGTATGTCTACAACCCAGTTTCTTAAACAATGGAAGTATGAGCCGGCCTGTGTGCCAAATGTCTTTGTGCTGCCCGCCTTGACCTTCCATATCTGCACAGAGAATAACAGGTGTGTGCTGTGGGATGAGTGCATGTTATGTGCCTTCCTGTAGGGATGTGTCACAAGCTGAAGGGAGCATTGGAAAGAGTGCTGTGGAAGCTGGAACCCTCCTGCAGTCAGCACTGAACTGCTGTAGGGGTGGGGGGATACTGGCACTGCCATTTGTATGGCCCTGTAGCACTGCATCATCGGTGGAGCAAAGACGAGGTAGGCTAAGGACATGACAAGACAGATCACGAGACATATTCCATTTAGCTTTAAGCTGCCTGTCTCCAGTGGTGTCAGCAATACAGCCATGGCAGCACATGGTTCAGTACAGGTATCTGCCAGCTAGTTTTTTACCCAGCTCTAAGGGCAAGGTATGCTGCCTCTGCTGTTTCAGCGCAAATGAAACTAGCCCAGGCAGCCAGTTCTATGTTACAAATTCTCTCCTAGGCTTAATAACATGAAAAATACAAGGCTCTTATCTACCTTATTAAATGCATCAACAGCTGCTTTCTTTAACTCATTACCTGTGTACCTTTGGACCAGCCTAGCTCAAGGTTTCTCAGCCTTCTGTAGCTATTTTGATAGCTCAACTTCTGTGCCTAAGCAAACACACAAAGCAACAGAGAGAGGGGAAGTTGAAACAGAAGGTTTCTCACACTCCGATTCAGGTGGACAGTTGTAATTCTGCCAGACTGGAGTAGCAGCTCCTCCCTAGAGGCAGCAGCCTCCTTTCTGGTCTGTTGGTTTTTTGCTGGAAGCTGGAATTGGAAGGGAAGTCTTCTAAATGAACGAAGTTTCCTTCTATCTCTTGGTGGCAGGAGACAGCACAAAAATCACTAGATAACCCAGGCAAAGTCCCAATCAAGTGTCTTTCACGTTAAACAGTGAGATGTAGCAAATGCCAAGGCCTGAGGTTTATTGTTAAAGCCTGTGGGACTTGGTGAGAGGGCATGAAGACTATAGAAAAAGACAAACAGAAAATAAGAGGTGAAAACTCTCCACCTCTGATAAGGTAGAAACTCTCCACTTTTACAGATGTTTATATTTCTTCTCCACAGAAACTAGAGAAATCTTCTTCCGGATTTTTCTAATAGTCTTTGTCCAACTGATCTTAGCCCACCAAGGTCATACCAGTGAACTTTGTTTCCCAAAATAATGTGCCCAACCTTCATGAAGTCTGCCCAGGTAGGATATTACAAGATAGGTCTGTCAAAAATGATCTTCTGTAGAGGTCTCTCTTCCACACCTGCTGCCTGTTACCCATCACAGCATCAGCCCTGCAAAACAGGCATTTCTGAACCAATACTGAGAAAAACAATCCTGTTTTATAGAGGAATAGGAAACGACTACCTCTGGTGTTTTAGCTACCTCACTATCCAAAGGATAAAAATTAAGCCCAGTGCTAACAAAAAGGTTCCCAAATTGTAAGGGAAGCCTCTTTTCCCCCCAATTTTTGCTAATAAAAAGGCACATATGGTTTTTCTGACTTGTAAATAATACAATGCTTCTCCAGGACAAAAAATGTACCACTAACCACAAACCACTTGAATTCAATATAGTGAGGTGTAAACATGGAATAAGTTCTCAGAACTCAACAAATCAAGGAAAATATATAATTAGAGGACACATTTTTGTGAAATGGGGGTGTTTTGTGAGCAAGATGTGAATATAAAATTTGCTGGCCTGGAAGGGAGTTGGCTGGAGATTCCCCAAGATATCAGATCTGAGGTACAGCAGCTCATACATCTCAAGGAGTAAGAAAGACAGGACAAGGTGTTGAAGAGGTAAAAGGGAGAGGAGACTAAGAGTCCTCATGCTGACACACTGATAGCTTCCCAGGATAGGGATGTTTTCTTTCAACCTTTGTAATTAGCCTGGTTTCTGTCTCCACTTAGGAAGATTTACTTCTCCTGAATGGACGTTTCTATCTACTGCTGCATTTGAATTTTCACCCCATGGCTGCACCAGCTCACAGTCGTGTGCTTATTTCTGTTTTGGAGAATGGAAACATTTAAAAAGCCTTTCCCTCCCCCAGTGCCTGTGACCTTGCATTGAGCAGAGCTATGCAAACATTCAGAACAAAATCCAAATGCAAACCTGAAACCTGCCTTTGGGTTTTGTTATGAACTTGAAACTGAATTTTACCCAAAGTTTTATGAGCCTGGTCTGAGTTTGAGGGGACCTGGGCTGATTTAAGGTTTTACAGGGAACCATTTGATACTCGGAGACTTAATGTGATTTTGGCTGGAAACAAGCAGTTCTTGGCTGACTTCAGGCTTTCGAATCCCATATCCAAGGTGAAATCCAAGGGCTATGTAAACTTAGGACAAACTGAAGCTGATGTGTGCACATGCTCACGCATACACAAGTTGTGACCTGATGCACCTCGCCAGATTCTGCACGGGATTGTGGCTCTGATGTGTCTCCTCACGTTCCAATCCAGAGCTGAGCAGGCTGGCGAAATACGAGCTGCAGACAACTGAAGCTCAGACCCTGCCCTTCTGTAAACAAACACCTCATTCTCCGCATGTTTGTGGAGTAATAGTGACATCCTGTGGTCGGTCCCGATTAGTCCCAAGCACGGACAGGCTGTTTATTCCTACTGGTGCTAGACATCAGGACCTGCTGGGAGAAAGGATGAAGGCAGAGCTAGAGAGGGAAATATTTCCACCTTCCTTAAACTAGATGTTAAATTTCAAAGGAGAGGAAAGAGTTACAACCCACTTGCTCTTTAGTCATAATCCAAACATTAAGGCCCTTAGCTAATTTAAATGTAAAGTGATTTTAAACATGCTTTCAGAAGCTGAGCATAGAAATGAATACCCATGGGAGGCACCGGGCATAGCAACTGGAAGGGGGAATAGGGAAACTAAGCTCTGAGCCTAGAGCGAGGAGAGGCCATCGGTGAGGTGGGAGTCAGGGATGTTTGAGACCATCCTCCAGAGCCTTCTGAGAGGATCCAAATAAACCAAGTATAAAGGTACAAGCAGGAGGTAGCATGAAATGGAAGAGCAGTTTAATTTCCCAAGCACGCTGTATTTTGATGTTAACAGGCACGGCCGTGGCACTGTGGCAGGTTCAGTGAGGGACAGCTCTTTTTTCCCCTTGCAGTCAACATGCTCTCACTCAAGTACAGAGGAAATATACTGCCAGCTGAGTCAAGTATAAGGATTGCCCAGAAAAGAGAAAATTTAAGAGGAAAAAAACCCAGGTGTAGGGCAGCCAATAAATTGTCAATAAAGAGAGAAAGCAGGCAAAGAGAGCAGCTGGCTAGAGCCCAGCAGAAGAAACTCAGTGCCTGGGAGACCAGCTTTCTGTGCTACATTATTTCAAAAGCCAAGAAGCCACTGGAGTTCAAGGAGAGAAGGAGCTGGACAGCCAAGGTGACTTTTCTTACGGGTATTCTCATTTTTATTGCCTAAATTACGGTAACTCCTGTGATGTGACAGGGATGCTGTTTCTGCCCTGAGGTGTCCACCAATGTTGTTTTATGCCTTGGACAGTGTGATCCAAGGCCAGCCAGACTCAAGGAAGCCAGCTAGACACGAGGAACACGGTGTGCTGTGGGATTACGGCTGAGCTGAGTGACAGAAGGGAGATATAAAATAGCAGAGAGTGTCAGAGAGAGAAAATGGTTTCCCCGTTGTGTGGAGGAAAGAAGGAATGGAGAAGAGGTGAAGTTGTGATGTTTTCCAGTGACCACGACTTCCTTACAGAATTTGATTGTCCCAAGATATTTCCTGAATTGCACAGGCTTGTTATATGGGACAGAGCTCATGTTGTATCTGGTGTTTCAGAGAGAACATTCACTCTTGCAAGTATTTGATTTGCATTTGCAGCCTGCAAGGTGGGGGTGGAGATAGTGTCATCCCATGACACTGGCTTGTGGCTCAAGTGCTGTTTCCTACGGGGTGAAGGACTTGTTTCATTGGACAGCTGGCAAAAGAAAATGATTTAGTGAACATGCAGACTTTTAGAGTACTCTCAAAAGATGGGCTGAATTTCAGGTGTTGAGACTAGTCTTTCACCTTCTTCTCAGATGGCTGTTGAAATCCACAAGTACACTTTTCGTTATATTGGGGATATGATTAAAAAGAGCCATTTCCCGACCCAAAAAATAAGTAAAATTTTCACAAACCCCACATTAGCCACAAACCAGTCTATGTCCCTGGTGGCTGGCACAGCAAACCATGGGTTGATACACTGGCCTGTAATTCAGTGTCTCTGAGAAACAGCAGAAAGACCAGAGCGACTGAGGGAAGAATCAGTGAGGTAAAACATGACAGATGCAAGAGCACTACTAATGTGGCCCTGAAACAAAACAGCTACCTGGAGAGAGAGTTTGGGGACTGAATGCTGACTGGAAGAAGCCAGGAGCCATAAAAAGTGAAACAGGCTCCCGTTGTCTGGTTCTCTGCCCATGCTCTGGGAAGCAAGACTTCATGTATTTGTGTAACGTAAAAAGAACTATATCCAAAATAGTAGATCATCATGATTTTCTCACTCTACTGGGGACAACCCACAGGGCTTTGGATTTGATGTAGCTGCTTGGCCAACAGCAGCTCTGGTCTGATAGATTAGCAAAGTCTCTGTGGCGAGTTTGTCATCGTTGCTGATTCAATGCCCTCCAAATACCTGCCTCTCATCACTGTTCTGCACAATTCCCAAATTAGGCTGCAGTGCCAGGTAGTGAACTCTCCCACTTGCTATGCTCTGATTGAGTTTGTAGGTCTTACGAACACGGAGGTAATGCTATTAGTTTTCAAGAGTGGGATTCTTCGATCTGATCATTAACTTTCTCCATTGCTCCCTGCCCCCTTTGCTGTAACCCTTTCCTGCTGCATCCACAAACTGCTGCCTCTGCTGGAATGGTAAGAGACAGGAGTCTACATCTTCCCAAAGCCCGAGGTTTACAAAAGCAGCTTTCAGGATCTGTCATGTTAGAAGAAAGTAACATGCTAAGGTTTAGCCCTCCTCTTGCTGGGAATTTACTTCTGTTAAATGGGAACATAGACTTAAAATCAAACATTTGCTTGCAAGGGTCAAGTGTCTGCAGCTGGACCATGCCTGATCCTAAATCTCACCTGCAGTAAATATTGCTGCTAAACAGAGCACATCACAATAAAACTCTATGATCTCTTCATAATATATAAGCATAGCTAGCCACTAACATATCAAATATGTTTAGGAGGGGACAAGAGTTAAGGAGAAGTCTTAGAGAATCAGCTCTTCCATCCCTTGAGATCCTCACACTGGTGAAATTGACTGAAGGTCCTTGTTTTCTTATATTTATTTCCCCCCTGCTTTTCTTTCTCCTCCTCTCTTTCCCTTGTTCTGCAGCTGCCTTTCACTGCAGCTTCGAGTCCTCAGCGCACAGCTGTCTCCCTGCCGATAACCGCTACTCCTGGAGCAATGCTGGGTGAGTGTGTGTGTGACCTGGTTCATGCACACCATGGCCCAGCCTGCTTATGCTCCATGGTAGTCCTGATCCATTTGCAGCCTGGCTGTGTCTCGGGCTGCAGCCGTGCATCTCTGATGGGCCATGCTGGAATCATTGCAAGTCCATAATGGAATCCTCTGCTTTGGAATTATCCTTTTCCTCAAAGTGCCTCTTTCCTTTTATCCTACTCAGTGGTCCCAAACTGTTCTCTGCCCCTTATAGGATAGGGGAATTTTGATATCTAGGATCCTCACTGTTTTGGAGCAATGGGCATCCCCAGGGGTAGCCCTGGGGGAGGCTGGGTGGCGCTGGGTATGGAAAGGATGGAAGTGCCCTCAGGGGGCTGAGAATCAGCACCAAACAAACACATCAGTGCCTATTAGATTAAATAAGCAATTAATTCAAGTAGTCATAAGTTTAAGCCAATACTTTCTTCATATAACTAGTTACCAGTATGCCCCCAAATCAGCTTATGCCTTTGGTGGAGCTACATGAGAAGGAGCTTGTTTCCAGGCAGAGTACATGTCTGGACTTCACAAAAGGCAAAGGAAGAGCAGCAAGAGCAGCCTGGTGCATGTCTTCATTAGGGAAGTTTCTCAGAGCACAGTCACGGTGCTAGTAACACGCATCTGACATCGCTTTCTGCCTCAGACAATTCATTGCTTCCTGTACGATAACTGGAGCACTGGAAAAGAACATATTAGAGCAAGTTGTGAAATCTAGCAATTCTGTTAAGGTTAGAAAAATTCTAGCTGAGCTGCAGCAAGAAAACAAGTTTTAAAATGCCAGCTGAGGCAGAAGGTTTTGTCTCATTGGAACTCTACTTATTCCATGCTTGAACAGCTCTTGCAGCAGCAGGAATCTGAGTAAACCTATGTATACAAAAGACATGCTTAGTAGAGATGAAGCTGGTATTTGTTTATTGAAATGAATTTTGGCTACTTTTCCTGTTTTTCTCCAGGATACATTGTTGGTGGCAGGTGGGAATTAAGAGCTGTATTTCTGATACCTGTATCATTTATCTATAGCCTAATCTGAAAAACGAATAGGGACACTTATTGACTAACACTAAAAATGTGGGGGGTTTTGAAGAAATTTGAGCTACTTTTTATTATTTTATTTTTACACCTTGAAATAATGCTGTGTTTGATTCCTATTTCACACAGGAAAATGAAACCCTGGGATGAATATATTGGTCCCTGGAAGGCAATTCCTGTAAACAAATTAATACAACTCAGGCCTACCTCCTCTAAATTTTGTTCCTTTTCTTGTGCAGCCTATTGATTGATTTACCTGAGGGAAGAGATTCCTCTGACTCAGATACTAAGCAAGTTCTTAAGGAAAATATCAGCTTTAAAAAGGGAGCAGAAGAAAGAGCAGCAGTTGCAAAAATTGCTAATCTTTCATTTGCAGGAGCCACTGAACATCTGGATAGTATGAAGCTCCTTTAACCCCCTGAGTGCAGAAAGAATTAGCACCAAAGGGCAGCCCATGCTAATTCAGTGCCATTAAACTTGTATAAGCTAGAAGAATGTGATGTTATACTTCCATAGGGCCATACGGATACCACTTTGCACTTTGTATCCATCGGAGGGACTAGCAAAACTAGTTCAATATTGTACAGTATGGCTCTTAGAAAGATAAAATAGCCCCTGTGCAATATTATACAGTATTACACATGTCTATCATATCACACCTTGGAACCAGCCTACCCTTTTAACTATAGATGGAGAGCTTGTCTGCTGACATGCAACTTTTGAGCTTCCATATTTAGAACAGCAAAAGACTAAATATTGCAATAAAAACAGAGGCTTAATTATTTTTCTTTTTTTTATTATTAACAACTCATTTTTTTTAAGGAACCTGGTGTTTTATTAATACTGCTGACTAGAGACTTTGTTTTCAGACGAGTTTTTATCTTATGTCTCCAGCTTTAAAATATGGCTTCCTGCTAATCTTACTGCTCCCTTTATTCACCTTTGTCCATAATAGAGGGGAAAATGTAGCAGTTTTCTTGGAGCCCGCTTCATAGCTTTCATGTAACCTTCAGTTAAGCCCTATTTTGGTTCTCTCTGAATATCATTTTTCTCAATGGTGAAAAGTGAATAGGTTTGGCTGTCAAAGTCAACATTATCTGTGCTCAACAGTAACAATACACTAAAGATTTTATAGTGATTTTTGTACGTAGATTTGAAACTGCTTTAACAAAGACAGAGAAATTGTTTTCAGGCCATTGGCACAAAGAACTGCCATACACAGAAATTAAGGCTGAGATTTCCAAATCTAACCCCACCCCCAGACTGTCAGGGCCTGACAGCCAAGATGCACAACCCTGAGTGGCTCCTTTGCTTTGAGTCAGCACCAATGTCTTCCACTGGAGTTATTTTGCTCTGCTGTAGGTATGACTTAGATATTAATGATTCCAAACAAGATCAGTCATCATACACCTTACATCCTTCAATATACACTTTCACGTGTCAGGAAAATTATAAAGGATTATAAATCAGAACTGTATTTTAAACACAATAAACAAGAAGAGGAACACAGTGGTTTACAAAAAAAAAAAAAAAAAACTTACTTCAAACTACCTAAAATTATGCAAAATCACAGTAATCCTTATCATCCCCTATTGCTATAGGAAGCGTCCTCACTGAAAATGTGACTGCATGGGAAGAAATCTCTGGATAACTCTTTAGAGACTGAAGGATTGCCAAACTCCAGCTCTTGGAGCTCCCTGGGGCTGGGGGTTTAGGTAAGGACTCCACACTTGGATCGAGGCTCAGGATGTACTTGTTTTCTCTCCTACAGTGGTGAGTCAGATCAGATCCGATTCACAGGCTCAGCCTCCCGCTGGGCAGTAAAAACACTGCTCTCCTTTTGGGTATAGTTTCCAGCTCCAAAATAAACACTGGGAGCAGCCAAACTATGGTCAAAAAACATCTAGAAGGAGCACACTGGGTTGCAAGGGGGATGTCAAGAGGCTGTCGCTTCAGACAGTGCACCCTGCCGAAACTTCTCACATGACCTTCAGCACACAGACAGGTCTCTGCTCCCGTCAAACCCAGGAGAAATGTTTGTACATTCCAGTTAATTGTGAAGCTTGGCAGCGGAGCAGCAGAAAATGACTGCAAAGCACAAAAACATCAGAGCGCTGCAGAGTGGCCTGCAAACTGAACAAGTTAAGGGGGTCTGAACTCAACACATCCAGGTGCAGATCAGAAGAAACCCTGCTAATTAAACCAACATAATGCCCTGAATTATAACCCCAAAAAATCCCAAGGTTGGATGCCAACACTATTTTTTTTAGGGGAGATGAGCCTGAAGAATACAGCCTTATTTTTTCCCCTGCATTATTTGTGTGCTTTGTCAGACTTGCCATACAGTCCTGCCCTCTACAGCTCTTTAAAATAACACACCTTATTGTGGTAACTTGAAAGGTAATTCACAAATCCCAGGGGAAACACTCCTCCTTTGGCACAGGGGCTCTCAAAAATTATCTGTCACCTGGAGCTTCCGGGCTACACCTCCCATCCTGTAAGGCCCCTAGAGCAGGCTATGCTGTGTTAATGAGAATATCAAGGTAATTGCATTGCAAAAGCCAAATGTCTTGTTGTGAGCTATGTTTTCTCTGAGGTGAGTATCCAGGTGAAATACTCAGTCCCACGAGAGTTCATTCCCAGCCGAGCTCTCAGGCTTCATTCTAAGCACAGTCTTTGGTCCTGGTACGCAGAGTAGATGTCTTTTTTGTGTCCATGGATCACAGACAATGTAGTGATTTCTTTAACAGTGAAGGAGAGTTGACATGTAAACCACAATGGGCTGCTTTTTTTTGAGTGAATGCTCTATGGACTTAATCAGACTCGGGGTTTGTCCATAACAAGTTCAATACTTGCTATTTGCTCTTAGATCCTCAGCTTCATTAAATGTAAAAGTTTCAGCTTTTGCCAGCAGTTAGTTGCATCTAGATCTATAAAGGCTGTTCTGTCTCTCTAAGATGAGACATAAAGCTGAGGCCTCGACCATCTGTGGTCATTAAGGATCCCATGGCATGCTTCAAAAGGTGAAGATGGTAGCTTTCGTCTCAGGACCAAATTCTATTCTGAGTAATAAATTCCTTCCACCCTAAAATTCACCTCCAGCTTTTAATATAAGATACAGTGTTTCCTTAAGTGTTCATAATGGAGTGATGGACTGCTAGCTGATGGCCACATTCTATCCCAGAAGTTATAGTATTATCACAGTGGATTAAATGAAGTGTGCAGGTACACGTGTTCGTTCTGTTGGTCACAACACGACACAGAGCAAGCCTGTCTCAGCACGATTACACACACACACACACAGACACACACACGAAAGCACAGAGCCCAGAATCACAAGGTTTTAATTTTTACTTACTTATGAAATTAAAAATCTGGTATCTTACAGATCCTTAACCTTATGCTGATCAATAGAGAAGCGAATCCCACTGGAAAAGAGAGAAGGTTGGCTGCAGAGGGAGAGTCATTCCTCCCATGTCTGGAAGCTAAAAACAGTTTGTAAAACCAGAATAAATTATCTACCATTACCTCTGTGAAGTGTTTTTAATTTACTGCCTTGCTGGATGCATGTGGTGGAACATATACATGAGAAAAATAAGAAGGAATGTATTTATGTTGAATGTGCTTTAATACATTGCATGTTTAACATCCTGCCATAATGCTTTGGTTTAATTTTTTTGGAATTCTGCTAGTAACGGAATACCTTTAACCCCAAGATACCTGCAATTCAAAGTGAGGAACCCATCTGTGTGCCACTGCTGAGGTCCTGTTCTGAGTAGAGCCGAAAGATTGGATTACCTGTTTATTCCAGGACATGTTGCAAGTACTCAGAACTTCAGGCATTTTAGCTCTATGTATCTTTTATCTGTGTGTGGAGCAGCCCTAAAATGGAAGGTAAGCCCATGAAAAAATGGAGAATCCGTTTGATTAAATATGATACAATTATTTGCAGTTACATTTCTTTTAAACGCAGAAAAGTAGAATGGAAGATGAGCTAATTGCAGCAGTGCATGGAAGAAATCTGGACATTGCTTAGAGTACAGACCTCTCAATAAGAAAAGCCTACTAAAGCTAAGAAGTTACTGCCTGCTCTTCTGTCTGCTTTTGTGGAGAGCGGAACCGTAGGTCTAACCATTGGAAATAATTGTTCTATAAACTTCAGTTATTCGTAATACAATAATCCTTCATATGGGCTATAAACGTTTGGTTCCCCTCTCCTCCAAGTTGCAAGATTGAAGTGAAACTTGGCAGTATTCTGTTTGTTGAAATGAAAGGCCCTAGGTCAGATTCTGATCCGCCATCGGCCTTACACCTGTGAACTGACTTTGATGGTGTAAATTTCTACTTACTCCAGCATAAGCAATGACAGAATCAGACCCTGCATATGCTTTTTTATCTAAAGCTGTGTTCCAGATGTGTTTATGTAGCCTGTTTTCAATAAAATGTGTGCATTTTAAGATGTAAATGGATTTTTCTTTAATTATAACCATATGGACTGTTATTAAATTTTCATTTTAAAACTGCAGATACTGCTAGCCCAGCCATATTGAAGCGTCACAATGGGTTCACTTGACCAGTGCAGCTTTCACACAGCACCCAAGCAAATGCAAGACTCTTAAAGATGGGAAAGACGGGGAAAAACATGAGATGACATCAAAGTGTGTGTGGAAAACTGACTTCTTGATTTTCCTGATATTAGTGCGCCACATCCCATTGAGGTATTTGCCACTCCTCTATTCAAGATGAGGCAAAATTAAGTGCAAAGCTGGTTCAGCATACTCCTTCAAGCTAAGTTATCACTACTGCTGGGTTCTTTTTCGTCTGCCTTTGCTGCAAGTCAGCAGCCCTGCTCAGCACTCATCTTCTTTACAGGTTCAGGCTGTGACTGGATGCCTTGAATCCAACAAGCCCTCAAAATCAGAGTTACCTGGCTGGATTGGTGTGTTAGGAGAATCTGTGCCTATCTGGGGGGGCAGTCCTGGAATGAGCATATTCCTTCCCCCCACTTTCAGCCTCTGTGCTGTGATACCACATGCTGAGGCTCCAGGAAGGAAAGGTCAGCCTGCTGCTGCCCCCAACCCAGCGATCAGCTTTGTGCTCAACATCAGCGGCAGTGCCTGAGGGGACGAGACCTCCCTGATTCTCAGGCTTGATGGTGCCCACTCCTGAGGGTCCCGGTACCCCCCACATGCCTTTTGTGCATCTCCACACCTAAGGGCTGTTTCCCAGCCCGGAGTGGGGGATTGAATTTTCCAACAGCGGAAAGGTAGGGGCAAGCTAAAAAGTTTTGATTGATGGATTTTCCATTAAAAAAATGGAGACAGATTTGTTAATGAATAAATGTTTAAGAGAAAGATGTCAGTGTTGATGGAGTTTTTCATTTAATCTTCCTGAAATGAAGCATTTCAGGAAGGCAAAAGAAAATTCACTTGGAAAACGTCTTTTAATTACACATCCACAGCTCCATGAAATAGGTGGCTGGTATAGTTGTTATGCTTATGCTTTTCCTTAGCACATTTCAACATTATTAAATGGAAGGTTTTCCACTACTGTTCCATAAGAATTTTTTAAAATTTATTCTATTTGTGTGTTTTGTTTGTTTATTTGGAACAACTATTTTCAAATGAAATTAATTCTGAAAGCGAATTTTGTGTGCCAAACCTGATAATGATTCGAAGTTCAGTCATGCTTCTGTGCTGTAAGGATGCTTTCTTCCCTGGACAACTGGAGAACAGAGACTGTGCTTCTCTCCTACTATCATTATTATTTCCTCACCCTTTGATTTCCACATTCTGGGTATGTTGGATACTTATGTTTGACTCACTTCTTCTTCTTCAGAATACAGCTGCCAAGTGGTGGGGAAGTTCAGTCGTCTCAGACTTGGACAAGTTAAGAATTTTTTTTCTCCTGGATTGAACTATTGAGGACTTCTGGGTCACGTTCAGCTGTGTCCCAGTAATGCATGGTAAAAGAAGGATGCTTGCACAGAACAACCACAGCAGGCAGAGTGTTCCTGTGCTCTCTTGCAGAGGGAAGAGTTTGATAAATGGAAAAAATGTCTATTCCTGGCAGACAGAATGGACTCCTTCACTGTAGGGCTCAGGCTTTCCCCAGACCTTCCCAGGGTCTGCAGTCATGAATGCTTGGTTTGGCTGCACTGTGGTGTGTTATAAAGACGTGAAAAGTGAGCTAGATGGCTGAGCTGCCCCATCTGCATTTTTTTTTCATTTTAAAATTTAATAAAACCCCATGTGGTTACAATTGAAAAAAATCCATTAATGTTCCCAAAATGCTTCATATCTAAAATAAAATGTATATTAACTTCCCATCCCCCATCTCTAGTGAACAATAAGATATACTTTTTCATTGAATCAGTGAAAATCATTAAATAACTTATTACATCATCAACCCAAACCATGTACTTTTACTTACTTTTCTAATGACTAACAAATGAAGATAACACATCAATATCTTTATATGCATCAGGGAAGAAAGGGTGGGGCACGTGAATGTGGAATCTAAACAGAGATTCTTTCATATTTTTATATATTTTAGATAGGGGTAGGTGTTTCTGTCTGGAGACCATATGTTTGGGGGTTTTTTTTAACAATCTGTATGTGTGTAAAAAATAAAAATTAAGTGATATGGACATCTACAGTGTGGGCTCTGGAGTTCTGGTGAGGTGATCTAGAGATGAAGAGATGTCCTGATGAAAAATCCTTTTCCTTCAGGCACATTTTCCATTGTTTGGATCTTATCTGAGCAGCACCTGTTCACAAAGTCCTGGATGTGCTTTCTGTGGAGCAGCAGCAGAGTGGAATTACCATCAAGGGGCTTGTCAGTGTCAGTCTGGCTGACGGGGCAGTTTAATGGCACCAGCCCTCTGCATGCAGAGACATCGGCGCTTTGCAGCAGTGGAAGGGATGAGTCCTTCAGCCCCAGAAACCAAAGGGCTGAGCGTGGCAGGGGTTCTCAGCACCCTCTGCACTACCAGGGTGTTACACATACAACAGGGCAGTTTTAATTTCACCCAGTCTAGGCAGAGATCGGTTTGCTACAGGAACAATACCCCTAGAACAAAATGGCACTCCCAGCTGCAGAAACAAACGAGGCAGTCACCTTTGAAGTCGTTCTCAAGCCTGCCCCATAAACAGGCTGTCTGGATGCACAGTACGTCATCAGGTTCATCTTCCAGCCTGAGGGAGTTGTGTGTCATCACCTCTGCAGTGCGCCTGAACCCGACGAGGGCTCCTGAGCCCGTGTGTGCCATGGTGCAATGTGCAGTGCTGCTGCCAAAACACAGGACCAGCTGGTTTATTCATTTTACACAGCGCAAAAATGTTATTAAACTGCACCATACAGATAAGTACTAGAAAAATTGCTAGGTTATTTTTTTCACATAAAATTAGCCAATTTGCTGGTGTATGTAATTGTAAAGAATGCAAAGCATCCCATTCAAGTGATTAACCTCTTAGTTAATAAAAGCAACAATTGCATGTGTATAAATAATATAATAAAAGGAACATTCATATCAAAGTAATATAGCTCATACTATCCTGCTTCTCTCCTTAATTAGTAAATAATTCATCAAATTCCGCAATGAATTGTGCTCCCACCCACATTTCTTCATCCAATTATCGTGAAATAGGAAAGCAGGAGCCTTCCTTCTTTGAAAAGGATGTGATAATGAAATTGTTCAATAGCTGTTCTCAGCCCTCTGCTAGTCTAAATTAGTACTTTCTTGGGCATACTGTTTCTTTTGTTCATTTCTTCCCTGATTCACTACTTTTTTTTTCTTTTTAATTGAAGATATCTTCTATGTTAAATGTCATTTTACACTGACACACTTTAAAAGAAGTGTATTCACCATGGTTTGTTTTCAGCAGACACAAATGCAATTAATTCTACAGTACAGAAGAATGGCAGTGTTTGCTTGCCAAAGTGATCCTTTCATGCTTTAGATTGTATCACACTATCCCGGGGTGACAAAACAAATTAAAAGAATGTTGTAAAATGCAAGATAAAAAAGAAGATGCATAAGAAGGCATTTATAAGATCTCAAACCCAGAATTCAGACAATCCTTGAATGAATGCCATGTTTAAATAAGATTCTTTGTTACCTGATCAAATTCCGTTTCTTCCATTGGATCTTTGCAGGACTCAGTGTCTGTAAGAGTGAACAACTATCCAATGCTGTCCTTCAGCTGTTTCGTGTGTGGTCATGTGTTTTATGTATTTCACGACATTCAAACCCTGCTCAGAAGACAGAATTCCTCAGCTCTTTGTGGACATGTTTATGGTACACCTCACTGTAGAACTGGGTGGCCTCAAACAGTAAGGAAGAATATTTTCACAACACTGATATAAGATAAAGAAAGACTGTTGTCTGTGTTTTATAAATGGTGAACTAAGGCCCACAGAAATAAAGATCCAAAGTATTCAAGAATTTCAGGTCCTGAATTTGAGGCACCAAGAATCTGAACTTTCAGAACAACCCATGTGCATCTGTGCATATGAATACATATGACTCTTTTATAGACGGTGTGTGCATAGGAGATTATGTACATATGTATTATACAAAGCACAGCATTTATTTAAAGGACTGCCATTATTAGGGTCCTCAACAGCTCTAAGTGTTCTGATATTTCCAAGGAGACAGCAAAACAAAAGTCCCATGAGAGCAACTATCACTGAGCCAGGCTGAATCCACTGTGATCATGGGAGGAAAGAGCTCCCAGGAGCTTGCACTGAGTCTCTACCCAGCTCAAACCTATCCATGCCAGGAATTTGAAAACTTAGAGAAAATGCCGGTTGATCTTTGTCTGGACCATGCCTAATGGGAACCAGAGCTTGAGACATGAAGCTCTTAAAATCTAACACTTCAGAAGCTTGCTGCTTCATGTTTTGAAGGATTCGCATGGTAAATCATCTCCTTCTGGAAAGGTCGCACTGTGCCAAACATCAGATCCCTGTTTTGAAGCATAAGGCCTTCAAAAGCCTCAAAGATAAGACCACCAGAATTTTAAATTTGGGGAGAACAACACCCTTACTGATTTTCTAAGACAAATTGGAAAATAGTGGAAAAAATTTGGCAAAAAGGATTTCTAAAACCGGTCAGCTTGGGTGGACACCTGGTATTGGGAACTTCAGCAAAAATGTCTGGGTAGGGGAAGTTAATAAGCAGGCACTTTTTTTTTAATAGAACTATATAACATGTGAGGCCACCAGCTTTGCTTATTATAAGGTCATTATGAACAGTATATTTAGGGAGATATATTACTATTTGCTTTATTTTTCCATGTGGGAAGGTAAATTTCACTATAGAAATAAAATGATGAAAAAGTGTTAGCTAGTCTGCGTTGTTGTTGCTTTTTTACCTTTATGTGTAAGCATGCTAGTATTTAATGCATTTTAAGTAATACTTGGAGCATTATGAAACAGATTTTTTTTTCAGAGAGAAAAACCAGAAATCTGCTTCAATTTACCTAGTAGGGATATACTTACTAATGAATATTGATACTCAAATCTGTTCTTGAAGATTCTGAGACTACCATGTTGCATGATTTAAACACAAAAGTGCCTGAAAGGATTAGAAGAGACAGATTGTCCTCTTCACTCTCTCTGTAGTGTCAGCTTTATTTTTTCTTGTTTTAAGAAGAAATCTCTTAGTGTTATGATAGGAAAGAAAATCTGAAAAATATGACCCCCAAGTGTCAGTGGTATCCACCTGAACAAATAGCCATACACCCTGAACTTCCACACTCAGGCTGCTGAGTTCAAAGGCTGCTAAATCAGATGCCACTTGTGTGGTTTTTTTAAATGAAGTTTTTATTGCTCCTTAAAGCAAAGGTCTCCTCTTACAAAGATCTGTGCTATCTACTTTGATTGACTATTCTCTTGGATAAACTTTAATTGTAGCACAAAGGTGCTGAAGTGAGGAATTAAAAAGAGTCAGATGTCCGTGCCTGATGACTTGAGTCAGAAGCAGGCACTCCAAGAAGAGCACACAAGTGCACTTTGAGAAAATCAAATGTGTGGTTAATACTGAGGCCTCATTGTGAGAGAAATCAGACTCAGCTTTCCTCTAGCTATGGAGGTGTGGAGCTCTGTTTTGAAGGCATCAGCTTCTAATCTATTATTTTTGTAAAGGCTGTGAGTAACTTTTCCAGTATGGAACACTGTGTCCCCTGTTCTTCAGCAATTCTGGTGACACAGGCTGTGGTAGATGGTAGAGGAATTTATCCTGTTTTGCTTTTTTTTCTCTTGGCTTCAGGCAAAGATAATTTCCATCACAAAGCAGTGCTCAGTCTTCTGGGACAAAGACAATGCCAGTTTTCATGGTTCTGTGTATTTCTTGCAAGCAGAATCAGGCTTGGAGTGAAGGTGTAGTCCTCTGAACCATTTGAAAAAATCAGTTACCCTGGTTTCCCCACATAAAGTGAAATGGCACTGTTAAAATGAAAGCACTGATAAAATGGAAGCTTTCAAAATACCAAACGACGTAGTGGAAGACTTGCTACATTGTCTTACTGTGAGAGCACAGAATACTAAACACTGGTTTTTAAATGAGCATATGACTCCTCCCGCCAAATAGTTGGATCTAAAGCCTGATAAAACAAATATTACTCACCAGACAATGAAAAGCTTTAGTTAAAGGAATTTAAAGATGTGTTAGTTAGTCAAAAGAGAGACTCCATACAGTCTTGTAAATATTATGGGAGAAATCTATTAACCTGAGTGAGCAGATATTAATTGAAAACGTTGTATAAGAGCCACAGAGTTCACAGAAAGTGCATTTCACTTGCTATTAAAGCCTGTGTATATGCAAATTCAGTAGCTAGTGGATTAGCTTGCACTCTGCTATGATGCCTGGCTGTGAATAACTGGAAAACGTCCTCACAAGCTGGCTGCACACCTCCCAGCAAAGCTGCTCCGTGCTGCCTGGGTATGAGGTGTAAAATAACAGGTGAGGGGCTGCCAGATTTCAGCGGCAGTGTAGAGAGGCTCCACTAAACACTAAGGGAAGGTCTTCTGAGACAGATTTCCTTTGCTCTGCCTTCCTCAGGAAAGAGGCTGTGTCAAGATACTGTGGTCTTGTGCCAGAATTTGGCTCCTTTCTAGAGTCTGGCTCACACACTCCCGGATTCCTTTCCTGTAGGAGCTGGAGCATGAGGGATCTCGTGGGCTCAGCCGGGGTGAGCACCTGGCTGCGGGAGCTCACAAGCCCTCCTGGGTGCTCTTCAGGTTAGACTTAGGTGGCTACCAAAGAGAGTAGCCTCTTAACCACGTTCATGTCACCAACAGCATCTCTAGGAAGCTGAAGGTGTCCCTCGGGCATCTTCTTTTTCCCATTCACAAAGTACCTGCTGCCTTGCTTCTGTTTTGAATGAGAGTCAGAACAGCCTTTGCCAGTTAAGGGTGAGGAATAAACAAATTGTCAATCCCAATCATTAATTCTAAACCTTCCTGTGGCCCACCCTGTGGCCCTGTGCCATCCTTACCTCCCATTGCCTCTGTTTCCTTGCCCCTAAACAGCAGGTACTAGCCTTTGCTATCTTTCAAGGGACTCCAGGGGCTGGCAGACAGCAGGCAGCTCCACAAGAGACAAGCCCTAGCAGTACACAGGGAGATGTCTGGATGCCTTTCTGAAGCAAAATTCACTGAGTTTATTTCCTAACAGTCCCTTGTAGTCCTTGTAGCCAGCTTGAAGGGCTGGATTCACCTGAACTGCAGTGACCAAGTCACCAGTGTGGTGCCTGTGAGGTTGCCATGAAGCCAGAGCAGGGAGAAAAGCCTTAGGCAGCCATTCAGATCTCAGGGGACCCTGAAATGGCTCCTGAAGGAGCCACTCTCTGACTCTTATTTCTTGCCTGTACAGGGCCCAAGGTACCTGCACTCCTAAATTTGTGGCCTCATGTTAACTAGGCTTAATAACAATTCCTCCTTCTCCCCATTCAGCTGGGCCCTCCAGTGGCAACCATGAAGCTCAGGAGTGACCAAACAGTACTTTCCGTATCTTTTTATGGGAGCATTAGCAGTCCTAATTCATAGGGCTTTTTTAAACCTCCCACTCTTCCTGCAAAGGCAGAAGCTCCCGCTCCCCTTGTGCCCACCAGAATGCACCTCCGCAGCACAGGGTCTGTTGGTGGCTGGAAACACATGGCTCTGGCTGCACCAATGGCCATGCTGTGATCATCACGTCTGTGTGTGCACACGTGTGCCTGGAAGCTCTTTGGATGCTCCTTGCTTATCAGGCTAAACCAAGTGGTTGAAGAGGGAGGGCAGCATCCCAGCTTTTCCACTCCAGTGACTTCAGCATTAAATTGTGTTTCCTCTCCTTTCCCCAGCACTGAGATACACATACCAGGTCTCCAGACAAATCAAACAGCTGATCAGGCGGTTAAAATCCTGACTTTACTGCTGGGGCAGCATCAAATTTCCCCATCTTTACTGGGCCAACCAGTGAGTACGAAGGCTGTGCTCCTCTCGGATCCTGGCCTGGATAGGAGCCAGCATCATCTGTGGTGATTGTATAGAAATCCCAAACCAGACTGCAGCTGCTCAAATGCCACATTCATGTGAAGCCACGACCAGCCAAAGACCAGGTCATACACCCATGTATGATGTTAACCCCTAAGCCTCAGAAAAGGCCTGCCTAGATTGCATATGGTTTATTCCACCCATGGACATAGCCAGTAAGGGATAGTAGGAAGGCACTCCATTTTGATGATGACATAGGGCAAGTAAGATCTTCCACAGCCTAGGAGGAAGGCCATAGTGCTTCTAATTCAGAACCAACCTGAGACATGCTCTCGAACTTGAGGTGCCTTTTGTGCTGTGCACAGCTTCCTCCTCCAAGGATTCTCTTTTGGAAGTATGTACCCATCAGCGTCCTTCAAACATCAGCCCTTTGGTCTCCATCAGACCTGCTGCAGGTGCGAGTGTATGACCATGTATTTGGTGTATTTCTTTCAAATTTCCCAAGTTCGGAACAGGGACTACTCAGCTGAATCCAGGGAATGTTGAGAGCACATCTTAGCTATCCTGGAACTGATTCAAACTTCTGAAGAGGCACTGTGCTGGGTTACCTCAGATCCAGACCTGGTTTCACAATCACCATCCTTCTTACTACATTCATCCATCAGAAAACAGAAGGTGTTACAGCTCGGTACAGTCATAAACACATCATTGCCAATGGAAAATTGTGTTGGCAGTTTCTTTTATACCCAGCCAAATATACAGAAATGGAAAGGTCAGCTATGCAGGCACTGGTTTTACATACATGCATTAATTACAACACAGTTGCCTTTTGTTATTCATTTCATCTGCTCAGAATGTATGAATTTGAATGAGAAGAAAGAGGAACCACAGAAAGACAGAAAAGGGAAGCCAGGACAATCTAGGAATGGGACTGGTCCTCCCTTTCTGGACCACACACTGGAAAAAATTCAAAACTAGCCAATTGCAGGGAATGAGAAAAGCAAAGAGAAATGAATCTCATGTCAGCTACAGTTTTTTCTGTAAGGCTTTCAGAGGTGTGCTGCAGAGGTATCAGGATAGTTTAGTGGGCTCAGCTTCTTGCTTAGCGCCTACAGTGGGGATTTTCCCAAGCGAGGTCTGTGTGTTCAGGCACTCTGGTATGTTAACTTCTTCTTAAGTGTACAGCCATGGTCTTGATTTTAATACGTCAAACAAATTTTTCATTAAACACCATGACACACATGCACTTATTGGTGATACCTGCCTTCAGGTAACACTGGAAGCTGTGAGAAAGACAATACTGAACAATGTCATCTGGAAATTCAGAACATCAATTTGCATTCATGCTTGGATTGAACACTTTTGGCTATGATAATGTCTGAAAAATAGACAGCATAAAGTAAAATGTGGTTAAGAGACTGAGTACAACTTTCATTATTATAGCCTGAATACTATTCCTCTCACAGGTATATTGTAACTGTGTATTAACCTGACAATGCAGTGCCGAGATACCTTAGGCAAAAGGACTTCCACTGTAAAAGATGTAGCACAGAAGTTGTCAAAAACTGGTTATTCTCTTCCCAGAACAAGAAAGAAGAATGCTTTGCAAGACTCAGAGAATAGGACACAACTTCCCCAGGGAACACAAAGTAATGAGCAATCAGACTTGCTGAGACTGAGTTACCAAAGCCTTCCAGCTAGGCCAACCTCCTTCTTCAGCTTCATGGAGTATCTCATGGTGCTGAGTTGTGGGAGCCCCCATTGCATCATTTTAGTTAAACCCCTTTGGTAACAGGAGCTTTGTTCAAGTGAGGAGAGCTTTCTGCTGTGCTATGGCTCCCCAAAACCCCTGAGCCAGGGACTTCCAGGATGGTCCAAAAAATCCCAGTACTGCATGAGAGAAAAAAGTTGTGATTAATAATTATAACTTAAAAACTTATATCCTCAGATGATTAATACAAAGTGAATTCTTCATAGTTTATAAAATATATTTCATTATATACATATGAAAAATAAGTTACATAGAATAAGCTGTATAGCCAGCACTGTGCCAGAAGGACTTCCCCTTTCTGGTCTTTCAGTGTGGATTGCCCAACGCAATGGCTTTGCTGACTGCTTAGGAAGTCATTTCATAGGAAGGCATAGCCATTTACTGGATACTGGTATTGACTTCTAGGAACATGAAAGAAAAGTCACAATGAGCTACAATCTCTTTGGCAAGTGGTTCAACAGACCTTCCTCAAACTGGTCTTGTCTCTTTCCAACTATCCTGCAAGAACCCCAGATAAAACATCAAGTCTAGAGTGAATACAAATTGGGCTGTGCATTTATAGTGGTCTGGTCCAGATCAAATTAGCATGGATTTTCTTTAATCCTTTGATCTGTGTTGCCATGCAGGGGTGTGGGCATTTATCGTAAGAGAGGTGGACTATCATCTTAAAGCTCTCTCCGTGTTTTTCATGTAGTAGTAGATGTAGTAGTTTCAATTCATTGCAGAGCCCTGCAAGAGCTGTGCTGATACCAGCCTAACAGGAGGTGCTTAGTCAGTGAGCTACATTTTAGAGTTTCCCCATGGTGGGATTCATGCAGCCCCCAAAATAATACTAAGTGTATGTACACAAGCAATAACACGATGCCTCCACCTGTTCTCTGTAGGTTGAAATCATCTGTATGCTCTAGCACTTGCTAGCCTTCCTTTAGTTAGCATATTTAGTATGCTTTTAAGAGAGGGGCTGAATCTTGATTAGATACTTCCTTGTGTATTATCAAGCAGGTGTGGGGTAGTTAAGAGTTTCTTGGAGTAACTGATTATTAATTTGATGCAAAATTAAGTAACCATACAAGAAACTACTGTTTAGCTGCAAAAGCATGACTAAATAACAAGGAAGGACGTGGACCTTGCATGCCTCCCTTACCTGCTGCTAACAGAGTGATGTGTCAGAAGCAGGTAGCAGCTCTGTGATGCCAGTACATCTTTATATGCTGTTCACATTCCATTGCAACATGTCACATTTGATATGCCATAACGCAATGTGACTAATTTAATCAGATGTGAAGTGCATTAAAGCAATGCATCAAGTCTGAAAATTTGGAAAAAAAAAAAAAAAGTTGGAGGAAAAAATAAAGCTTTCTCCAATCCATGGTTGGATTATTATTCTCAGCTGGAGGGCTTCATTTTCTGAGCTTGGCCTTTTCTATTCTGACCTTCCAGCCAAGGGCATGTGTCATGAGGCTTGTATTTCCCAAAGGCAGTGACACAGTCTATTAGGTCATATGAGCTGGATCATCAAGCCTTTGTCCACCTCAACTTCTGTGCCACCATTCCTTACCCACCCCCATGTCCCCCAGCACTAACTCACGATACAATGCCCTTGCCTTTGACAGGTCGGGAGGGAAAGAAGCATTTTATTGCTGAACACGTACATAGCAGAGCCCAGAAACGAAGCGAGCTTTCTGTGGTCTGGTGATAGTCATTTAGTAAGTCGGCATTTAATTAACTACTTCTGAAATATGATGAGGAGAAAACACAGGATTCATCAGTGCAGTTGCATTTCTAACCCAGGGCTTAGCATTTTTTTGTTTTAAGGTGATGATTATAATCATAAATATCAAAACAGCCCACTTCCACAGGAAGTTCATCAAGCTTTCAGTACTTTTGGAAAGCGTATCCACACTCATCCACTCTGGACTATCTCTTAGCCTGGGGGTCTGTGGATGGACAGGCTGCCATGCACAGACATTAGCAACTTTGCCCATTCAAACAGCAAGTGACAAGTGAGTCAGAGATGACTCTTTCTTTGGTTTAGTCCTTTATTTTAGAGCTGCCTCTTCTCTTTGTACATTACCAAGGATATGGAAGGCAGTGCAAATAGTAATTTGCCTTTTCTTCACTGTAGGCCTGAAGGTTTTTTTGGTTATGTGTTGTGGTCCTGGAAGAATTGTGAAAAAGTCTCAGAGGAATTCACAAAGTGCTAGAAAAAGCCTGAGAAACAGTTAAGCTAGTGAAAATCTATGAGCTAGTTGAACCTAAGGGGGGACTGTGCAAGGGTCAGGTAGTCCAGAAGGAAGACTGTATTTTCACAAGATCTGGGAAATAGTGCTATCTGGAAGAGAGGAAGTAGTACCTACTCCAGTTACTGTGGCAGACACTTCCACAGAATAAGACTGAAATAAAACCTTAGAAAGCAGTATGATAAAATATGCTTATATGATACAAGGAAACAAAAGCTATTTATTTTGACCTGGTTCTGGTGCTGAGCATACCTCAGCCAAATGAGAGGTTCACCCTTCCTTCTTTGCCTCTTTGAGGACCAAGGAAATTTTGTGATGCTGTTCTCCTTTAAGACCCAAACATCATACACAGGTTTTGTGGGCTCTCTTCTCATTTCATTAGGCCTGGAAAGGCTTTGCTGATTACAAATGAGAAGATGCTGTGTTAGCTCCTCCTACGGTGGTTTGTTTGCTTCTTATAGGCGCAGTCCTCTCCCCTTCCCCTATCAGTGGAGTTACCACTGTGTTCCTGCCTAGGAATAAGGAAAGGCACTTTCACAAAGAAGTAGGGGCCAGACTGCAAGGTAAGGTCTTGTCATGCCAGGAAAGGTCTGTTGGTGTTGATTTAGCCCTAAGGCTTCCCTTTGACTTTGTAATGTATGAGGTAAAACACGGGCTTTTATAGCTCTTGGACTCTGTTTCCCATTTTCTTGTGAAACCAGTAACGTCATGACAGGTCCCCTGTTCATTGACCTTTACTCTTAGCTTTAGGTGGGCCCTGTTCAAATGGCTCAACAGAGCAGCCCAAGAGCCCTGGGTTCCCCTGGGGAGGAGGACATTGCAGCGGACAGCCAAACCCAGCAGCCTGCCAGACCGCGGCGAGTTGGGTCCCGGAGAAGAAGGCGCAGACAGACAACTCCTGCTTCCCAAAGAGAAGATGAACCTCGGACCTTTCAAGGTGATCTGTGAGAAAAGGGTAGTAGTATTGGGTGAGGAGGAGGATGAGTGCTACTTAATTTCAGTTGAAGATGGGTGTTATTGAACCTGCATTCCTCGTTTGGCTTGTCTGTGTGAATATATGAAACTCCCTTGAAATAATGGTTCATAAGTAAAAGAGCTTGAGGTGACACCCCTATGGCTGTCCTGTTAGCATTTTCAAAGCTGCTGTTTTCTGACCTGCACAAAATGTAGTCTTGTGTCCTTGCTCTGGCTCTCTTCTCCAAGACCTAAAACCTCCTATTTACTTAGAAAGAAAACAAAGAAAAATCATCTTAGAGCACTTACTCTAGAATTCCTTATTTTATGTGAAGTATGTCTGGTTTTGAAACTTAACTCAAGGCATCTTTATGCACTGCTTGGAGTTAAGGCTGGTTCCCTATGGTTTGCCAGCCTCAGGAATATTACCCTCCCACTGTGCAGATTGGCTCTGCAGCTCACCAAGAGCAACTGTCATGTAGGATCTACCGGGTTTGTGTGTACCCAGTGTGACTTGGAGTTAGAGAAGGAGCAGCACAGTAATTTCCTAGTGGCTCTTGTCCTGAGGAACCCAAAGGCTTCTTTGCAGCAGAACTGCAAGGCAAGGATGCTGCTGGGTGCCTTTGTTGTAACAGGTAGCTGGTTTCCAGACCTCACAGCTAGCTTACAAGTGCAGGAAGCCTCCTTCTAAGTTGCAGAGGTGTTTTATGCACACAGACCTCCTCTCATGAGGAGGCAATCTTCCTGGCCAGCTCATGGAGAACTCCAAACACCCTTCTGTGCTTGCTGTTCAGAGTGGTGGGAGTTCCCATAGCCCGGGAGCAGGTTTGATGGTATAACACAAACCCTTTTCAAATGCTACAGCTGGGCCTTGAAAAAGATTTTCTGGGAGGATTGTCTAGCAATATTTCAAGGTCAAATCTCCCTTTCCTTAGTGCTTCTGAGAAGACAGAAAGACCACAAAGAACTAGAAACCAAGAACTGGTATATTGAGGGGTGGGAGGGTGTGAGAGGGACAGAGGTGATAAAGAGTTGGGAATAAATCAAACGAGTTGAGCTCTTGAATGAAAGACAAAATAAAGTATTGAAGCTCAAGAAAGGTTTGTAGTTAGGTTTTTACCTTCCTTCAATTTTTTTTTTTTTTCTCCAGTCTTCTGTTCAAGTTAGCCTGCTAGATGGTTTGCAGGACTGTTGCAGTGGTTTGTACAGAGCTGGGAGAACATTGAAATCCAAGAGCATTGTGGTCATTGTCCTTGGCTTTAGTTCCAGCCTTAGTTAACCAGAGCATGAGGTTTCTCTTCTCTTACTGGGAAGACAGGAAGGGCTGTTTTCGTAACAGTAGAGGCCAGCAAAATGGAATGCAGTTAATTCTTAATTCTGACCTTGGAAAAATGATGCTAAGTCTTGTGATAACCAATTTACTTTCTCAAAGGCTTATGGTGAGGCTGGGGGAAAGTAGTATGAGACACCTTTAAAATATTTAGTGATTAGGTGATGTACGGACAACCAGACATGAGCTTTTTCTTGGCTTTGGATCTTTGTTTTGTTCTGCTTGATCTAATTTTGTTACTTTCCTCTGCAGTCTACAAATTTAGCAGTCGTGCCCCACCTATGAGCGCGCACTGCAATGGTGGAAGGTCTCGGATCTCTGCACTGCCTGATGATGGAAGTGTTATGGGAATGATGGCTAGGTCTGCCAGATACTGGGTGAGGCGAGAGCCTCCTCCATGCTGGGTCAGAGACTGTACTTGTGCTTGTTCAGAGGCTGAAATAGAAGAAGGTCATCCTTCTAGGAGCCGTCTGTTGCCACGTGAACTCCTAGACGAAGAAGACAGCTTGACCTCCCCGATAAGACAGGAATTATTTTCAGTGGATGAAGACAATGATGGCAGCATTGGGGATGCTGGGACAGCCCGCTCTTGGGCTGGTGTTAGAAGTGATGATGGTCCCAGGAGTTTTGCAGAGGAGTATGCCCTGGTTCCCTTAAGCAGACGAAAGCAATATTCTGCCCAGACTTTTCATGAGGCAGTAGAAAGATATTTTAGAGGGTTCTGAGATTTGTCACATCTGTTTTGAATTTGGGAGCCAAATCTGTGGAGATGCAAATGCCTGTCACCTTGTGCACAGTTTATCATAATACAGGCTGAAGCCTGCAGGAAAGCCATGAAGGTTCAGAGTAAAGCTCAGTATATTGCTCTTAGATTGACAGACAGCTAGAAAGTTATTTGCATCCCACTTTTGTCTCCTTCATGTGTTGCTGCCTTCTTCAGGAGCTTAAAAACCTTTAGTAATCATAAGGCATTAAAAATGGAGAAGTTACTTTGAGTCTAAGCTAATGTAATGACTATTTCTTTTGCAATTTTAAGAGACAGAGGCAAAATACAGCCGTATTTTTTTCTATTTCTCTGTAGTAGAGTCTCTATTTAATAACTTCTTGAAGGATATTTGAAATTCAAAGCCTTTGTATATGACAGTATTTCCTTTCACTAAATGCTTTAATTTACTCTATAGAGGCCTAGAGGGTTTGGTATTTTTTGGTGTGTTTTTTCTTTAACTTGATCTAAATCTAAAAATTGTATTCTACTGCATATATTTGATTATTCATATATAAGAAGTTATGTATGATAATGTGAGACAGCTAGAGCACAACCTGTTTAAAAAGTCTCACACCCTTTAGCTGTTAGCTTGTCATATGAATTAAAAATTAAAAAAATAAAAATGTGTTCTGGGGACCTTATCAAATTTTTCAGTTCTTTTTTTGAGATGGTGTGTAGCTCAAAATAATGATCTGGATTTCTTAGCTGAGAAATTTTGGCTCAGACATTTATCCTTTATTCAGTTAAGGGCTAGATTTTTGGAATATATACCTTAGCCTAACAGTAAAATGCCAGTGCATGGTTACAGGAAAATGGCTATACTTCAGGAACCTGATCCATGAGGATCAGCAAAGTCCAACTCCTGGCAGGGACGGGCCCCATGAATCATACTAGGTGACTGAGAATATTGTCCAAATGTTGCTTGAGCTCTGTCAGGCTGGTGCTGTGACCAATTCCCTGGGGAGTCTGTTCCAGTGCTCAAGCACCCTCTGGGTGAAGAACCTTTTCCTATATCTAACCTAAACCTTGCCTGATACAGTTTCATGCTGTTCCCTCAGCTCCTGCCACTGGTGACCAGAGAGAAGGGCTTTGATGTTTGCTCTCAGTCAAAGGAATAAAGGCAGTCCATGTTATGGAGATTCTGCAGACATCTGTGTTCTCATGCAAATGAAACACCTAACCTCCAAAGGCTTCTTGACTTTACTTGATATGCCTAATATTAAGCCTATAGGCATATGCCTACTCTTGAGTCAATCTCCTTCTTTCGTACTGGAGGCTGTATATATGAGGTAAACATCGCATGTGTAAAGTTACACTAAAGACAATCAGGCAACTTGTGCTTTATGCAGTTGTTCAAATTGAGAAAGGGCTGCTGCTTTAGTCAGAGCAATTTGCGGAGTCTGCAAATTAGAGGGGTGGTTTCATTGTTTGTTTTGGGTTTTTTGTGTTTGTTTCTCCTCTCTAGCCATCTGTTAAAATACTGAAAGATGAATGGTAATTCCATTTGTTTCTGGGAAAGGGGAATGTAACTTGCTCTTTCTTCCCTCTTCCTTTGAGCCCCAACTTAAGTCTCATTCCTTTGAGTTATAACTGAGCAGCTTTCTAGAGCAAATTGCATGAAATTGTAAGTTGTGTGGGTTTTTTTTTCTACGTGTGGTTTGTTGGTTTGGGTGTTTGTTTGTTTTTAAGATTGCACTGAACTACAGTGAGATTTTGTCCATACCTGTTGGTATGGCATTCGGCAAATCTTTGGGACCAGCTGGTGCAGCAGTAGTCAAGCATTTGGTAAAAAAACATTGGGACTATGCAGCATAGCAGTAGTTGCTTATTCCTTCTGGATATGTGTGTTATTTTCTACTTGGGTGTTTCCGGAAATACTTGGAGCTTTTGCACTCAGGTCCTTTAGGGTCTCTAGACCAAAAAATGGATTTATTTTTTTTTCCCCAGCTGAAGCTAATAGTGTCTTTTATTTGATCTATGTTACATCAAAAGGATATTGGAAGTATGCATAGCTCAATTCGCCTGACAAGCCTGCTCTGTGAAGGTACTGCAGGGTATGATGCAGAATTAAAACTATTGTCTTGTTGTTATAGCTGAAATACTGTAAGGCATCTACAGACACCTCTAAAATTATGCCCTTGATTATATAAATTTCAGAAAGTGATATGTTCATGAAAGTCAGCCTGGCAACGTTTCATGTAGACTTTCAAGAGCTTTAGTTTTCAGGCTCATGAAAGGTTTTATTTTTTTTTTAATAAAACAAAACCCCTCATAAATGTCACCAGTAGGTAGTAAGATACCAAGCATTGTAGAGGTGTCAGGTTTTTGACAGCATGATTCTGTATTGTGCATTTTCAATTTGACAACTATGTAGTTTTTCCTTGCGAATCTGAGATCCTGTAAGCATTTTTGTGCATACTTGTCTGTTTTTCACAAATGATTCTACAACTGGGATTTTTATCACATGTTGAGTTAAACACAGGTAGATAGGTCTGAAAGATCAAGACCTCTGAGTAAGAATCCTCTCAGAGTAACTTCTGAGGAAAGAAAAGCCTGTGAGGCAATAACTTGAGATATCTTCTAAGAAAAACAGATCAAGCAAAGCTGAGGAACAGCTTGGAAAAAATAATAAATTTGCTCTCTCTTTAAAAAAAAAATGGATCAGAGGAGAGAATATATTTTTTCTTTGAAAATTTGAATTCTTGTGCACATTTTACGTTTGGCTCACAATTAGGTGCCTGTTTGTATATATGAGTGAAGTCAAGGAGTTCAGGACCAAAGTCCAGTGCTGGAATAGCAGCTCCCATGAGTCCAGAGTTTCTCATGTTGCTGAGCTTTAAATCATCATTTTCTTCCAGTATGGGGGTTATAATGTCTCATCAGCTCATCAGCATGGGCACAGCAATGAAAGGGCAAGATTTACTTTTCTAATTATTCATCCTAGATAGATTCATAGGTAAAACAGAGTAGCACAAGGCTGGCTTGCCGTTGGAATATGAATGCATCAGGGTTCTATGTACATGCTCTGTCTAGAGGTACATTCTAACTTTTACATCACTGCAGCATCACTACTGCTGGCACTCTTCCTTGATGCAGCCAAGAGAACTTGAGTATCTGGATGCAAGAGGGCTGCTTGCTCTCTCCAAATATTTTCTTTTTCTTTTCTCCATTTGGCTTCCTTTTCTTGGTCTGATCAAGGATCTGTGAGCACCCCATGGTGCTCTTTTATACCTTGCCCACATCTATAGAGGTATCTGTATTTTCTTCGACTAAGAGCTGGCAGGAATTAGAAGGTTTGAGAGAGGAGAACAATCTCAGTGAACTTGGAGACCAGACTAAGATCTTGTGAGTGCAGAGGCTATCTTTGTTCTGCCTTTCCATCATAATTAATTCAGTGGGGCCCTGATCCATGACTAGGGCTCTAAAATAATACAAATGATCATGACCTGTTGGAGTGAGTTCAGAGGAGGCCATGAAGATGATCAGAGGGCTGGAGAACCTCTCCTATGAAGACAAGCTGAGAGTTGGGGTTGTTCAGCCTGTAAAAGAGAAGGCTCTGGGGAGACCTTAAAGCAGCCTTCCAGCACCTAAAAGGGGCCTGCAAGAGAGAAGGAGAGGGACTTTTTACAAGGGAAACTGGTAGGAGAGGGGGGAATGGTTTTAAACTGAAAGAGGGCAGGTTTAGAGTGGATAT
This sequence comes from Struthidea cinerea, assembly GCA_013397865.1. Taxonomy (NCBI): domain Eukaryota; kingdom Metazoa; phylum Chordata; class Aves; order Passeriformes; family Corcoracidae; genus Struthidea; species Struthidea cinerea. Next base: position 86,244 of record VZTI01004262.1, read on the forward strand.
TAGGAATAAATTCTTAGCTGTGAGGGTGGTGAGACACTGGAACAGGTTGCCCAGAGAAGTTGTGGGTGCCCCATACCTGAAGTGTTCAAAGTCAGGTTGGATGGGGCTTCAAGCAACCTGGTCTAGTGGGAGGTGTTCCTGCCCGTTGCCATGGGAGTTGGAACTGAACCATCCCCAAGGTTGTTTCCAACCCAAACCATTTTATGATTAATTATTACATTACAGGAGTGTCCTTTCCCTTCCCCACATTCACCTGACATGTAGAAATACACTTCACAATATTCAAAACTGCTGATGTTTTCCTGTGCCTGTCTCTATAGTCAATAGACTTTTTTCACTGCTCTGAGCAAAAAATCAAGACAATCTTCAGTAAAGGATCATGAGTTGTGGTGTTTTGAAGTTTTTTCTATTTGAACCAGTCTGTCCATGCCTACTTAGAAAGATCCAAAGAACCTGTGTCAAAGTGTTAGCTGAAGAGCTACAAATAGCATTTTATTCCTTTCTCCCCACCTCCTCCCCCCAATAACTCTATTGTTCTTATAAATCCACAGCATTCCAGCTGTGACTTGACAAGAGCCCTGACAGTCGCAAAAGCCAAATCACAGGAGCAGTGTTCTTGTTCCCTGAATTATTTTACACAGCTAAATTTAATACCTCCCCCCACTCCTCCACCTTTCACTCTGGCAGATACTTAAGCTGCAAATTAGAGATGTACCGAATTAGCCTTCAAACCTCGCAAATGCTGTCAGAAAGCTGACTCCGTAATGAAGTGGCTTTGATACCAAGCAGATTATTGCTTATGTACAGCGGCACTTGCAAACATGTGCGTGCTTGTGACTCCTGGCCTCGGTGCCGCGAGGCAGCCGGCAGGTCATTAATGCACGGCGCACGCAGGACAGAGCCCCGCGGACCCCGCAATCGGCACGCCGGAGAGGAAGAGTCACACTTTCCAACAACCACTTTCAGTTGGCAGAGCTGTGATTGGAACCATGTGACAGTTTGAGGCAATGTACCACAGGCAGCCAATTTATTACATATGGCAATATGATTAATGGTATCAAATGTTTTTATAAAAAAAAAAAAAAAGGTCCGAGAATATTGCAACGGCCAATTGCACGGAGTCCAAGGCAGTACAAATCTGTTCCATGAATTTAAAGGCAGGCAGATGAGGTTAAACGAGAGGGAGAGAGCCAAGATAATGATTACAAAGTAAGTTTCAAAAAGAAAAGTGTGTAGAATGCGTTCATGAGAAACAGCCCCTTTTCTCTCCTGTCTTATGTCCTTAATGGATATAGGCTGGAATAGGTCTCTGAAACTAAACTGCCTCCTGCTCTTAACCTCTCTTTCTGTAATCCAAAGACTCATTAATGGTATCCAACAACATTTACAAGTCAAACAACAGCAGGTTAAGAGGCAAAAGGACTGTTATTTTGGTGAAGATTGTTTGCTTTGGTAATTATTTCTTCTTTTTTTTAATCAAATGTTCTGGTTTAACACACAGATGATTTGTGTCTGTCGAAACAAACGAAAGAGTTAAACGTACTGTTATTGAGGAAAAAAAAATCAGGAAATCCAAGTATGGAGGTGATGTCTGCACACTGCAGTATCTTTCTTCCCTGGTCTCTTGTTGTCCATCCTGCTGAGTCAGGAAGTGCTGGCACAGTTTTGGTCTGTGGTGGGTGCCCAGACAGGAGCTGGGCAGAGTTTAGGAGTCAGCACAGCATAGAGACAGTTCCTCAGAGTCGGTCTGCAGAAGGCTGTATTGCTCTGGAGGGCGGGAATGGATGCAGGCTGGCTGGTGTGCCTCCGTGCCACAGAGCAGTCCTAAGCACCTCTCAGCTGCTCGTGGTGACATAGCTGAAGTTGTCACGAATTATGCCCATCTAAAAGGTTTCACACATGCCACCTTTCATGTGCTTCTCTGGCTAGCTCCTAGGGCTTCATGTTTGCAGGCAGGGCTGTGTCCCCTCCCAATCTCCTCGTGTGCAGCTGGACACCCTGCACATGATCAGTACCTTACCTGGGCTGTAGAGCAAGTGAGACACAGAGGAGCTCACCTGGGTGTAGAGATGTAAGGCAGGAGCTGCTGCCCCTCAGCAACAGTGCATATACACCAGAGCAGCACTGGAAGAGACCCACAGGGGCATCATCTTGTGTTCTCACCTAACCAGGGCTGTGCTGGCCCCATTTTAATTTGACCTGTATACAGATTGCCTGACCAACCCTGGCAGCGCTTAGACAGTGCCCCCTTCACTTCCACACAACTGCACAACGACAATCTGTGTTAAGACTTGTGTATTGGGATGCTGGGTGGCTGATGGGATCGCTGCTAAAAACTGCCCATGCGTTAGACTTAAATCTCAGTGTCCCATGGAAGAGAAACCCAACGCTCAATGCCTTTTGCCTAATAACTACAGCAGTTCCAAACTGCTGCCTTCCCCAGGGTAGCTTTGAAGGTACAGAGCTGCTAGTCCTGAGTGAGCACAGCTACAAATATTTGGCATCGAAGTATGATTTCTTTTGTCTACTCCTTTTTTTCTCACTCTGCTGCTATTATCGATGGTAGAGCACAGCCCTTTTGTTAATACCCAAGACTCCTTCGCCAGAGTGCTGTAACACACTGCATGAAGAGCAAGGTATTTATACCTCTCCTGCCTCAGCACAGAGCATACGGCAGGAGGTCTGATATGGCCTGCTGCTGCATTCCGTATGGCTTGTGGCCACATGGTTCCTCTTCTCTGTGTGCGTGTTTATTATTTTTGGATAATGCTAAGGCTTGCAGTCGTGTGGCTTGCCAAGGGGATTTTGAAAGGCTTATTTGGTCTTCAGTTGAGGAAAAGATTTCCTATACTTTGTGCTAAAGGAATAGTATTTGATGTAGATGCTGAGACTTGCCCTTCAGACTCTCTCCGCTGAACACAGAGGGAGCTGACTGCCCTGACCAGAGGAACTGCAGCCACCCTAAATTCCAAAAGCAGATGATACGAATTCCCCCTTCCCACAGGTGCCCCAGTGTGCACCCCATGGCCCTCTGAGCTCCTGCTTATGAAAAACAGGCTGGCTGTACGTGCCTTAGCATTTTAACAAGACATGGAAACCTTTGAACAAATTGCCAGAAAACTTTTAGCAGGGCGAGCGTGCGTGAGCGCTGCCTGCACCAAGTGACCCTCTTAACGCCAGAGAGCGAGAGACAAAGTGTGGCACAAAGAACGAGCAAATGAAAGAGCTGGCTTGCAACTCTGATCCTTATGGACTTTTCTTGAGCTCTAGCAACAAAAAGTGTAACTCTTGTGATGAATACAGTCCTACTGTTGTATTCCTACCTTCCAACAATAATTTCAATTGAACCCTACAGCATGTGGAGTCCCTTTGCTTTTTAGGTCATAAAAGCAGTATGTGGAGTAGAGACTTAAAAAATGGACTTTTAAAAGACTCCAATGCCTCAATCTCTCCAAGAATTCGACTGATAAATCTCCTGTGTAAAATGATCACATTTTATAGAGAAGAATCTTTGTTAGACATTCATTAGCAATAACATGTGAGCCAATTTAGGGAATGAAACCTTTATTCTATATAAAACCCACTGTGGTCACTAAAACTAATGACTTTTTCGGCCTACCACCCTTTAATTCAGTAGTGAAGCACGTGAATTTCCTGTATTGCTTAGTTCTCCAACAATTTGTTTATCTTTGAAGAGCAGGTCCCTGACTGTGTGAACTCAGGCACATCCAAAAGGTTAAGTAATAATAAAAAAAGTAGATCAGGGCCATAAATGTGGTATTTAAAATCATGACAAAGTTCTGACTGTATTGAGGAGGTCTGGAAGAAGAATGGTTAATGGGCTTACTTCTATTTCAGCTCATCTCCACATGAGAAGCAGCCTGAGCAGGAGAGAATTGAAAATATGACATGAATTTAAGTGCTCTGAGGCTGATCTGAACCCATCAAAGCTGGTGCAAAAAATTCCACTGGCTTCAGTAGCCTTTGGAACACTTGATGCTAATTACCAAAAATAAAAAGAAAGAAGAAGAAGAAAAAAAGGAAAATTAATTTTTTTTAGCCACCGTGCATTAAATAGAGGTAGCAAGGAGGAACACTTCAGGTTCAGATGGGGGTTTTTGTGTGTTTTTCTTTAGATACTAAATTTTTGAACAAAGATGGTAGAATTAACAAAAAACTCAAGCGGCTTGAAAAACATAGAAAGGCATTTTTAAAACAGCTGACAACGGGAAGATTTACTCTTATGTTCAACTAAGGCAAGTAGTAAAGAAGAGAAAGAGGCAATTGGCCTAATAACTGTAAAACAAATTCTGTCCTGCTTTTGCCAAAGCTTTATGTGTGTTTCTGAGGGGATGTTAGCTATAATGTGCCTTGCCTGAAGGGAAGACCAGAGTGTTTCAGGGCTGCCTTTCAGCTGGAGTGCCAGGCTTTCCCTACTATTGTAAGGAAGACATGGAAACTGCCTGGGTACCTCTTGTCCAGATGTGGAGCCAAGGCATGAACTAGTGCCTAGGAAGTGCTCTTGGGTCCTAGAGCTTGGGAAAAGACAATGGGTTTCTTAGAGGCCTTACAGATTTATTTTTCCTTGAGGAATACAAAACTTGAAGCCCGTTTTGTTTTTACATAGTCTCCATAAGAATGCAGGCATCTCTCTATAAGACACAATTCCTTAGTGCCTAATTTGCTTCTATTATATTCTAGACAAATTAAGAACAAAACCGTATGGGAATGCATGCAAAAGTGTCAGTGACTGAGAGTCAGTTTCCTGGGATTTTAGCTGAAATTTTAGTTCCCAAGTTGCTTCTAAAACATGAATTAGGTTCCTGAGTCACCCAGGAACTAATGAAAATGTTTCTTTGAAATGTGACGGGGATCTCAGACAGAGTGACAGACACACAGTCCTTGGGGCATGACTGCCCAGAGGGGGTGATGGTAAAGCGCCTTTCATGTTAGCTGTAACATTTTTAATGCAACTTATTAAAAAATAACATTAACTGCAGTGTGCAAGGAGGCGATAGTCCTGGTTGGATGAAGAGGTTTTAATGGTGCTACAGAGTGCACGCAGTGCTTGGAACGGTGAGACCTCGGAAGTGCTGGAGTGCACTTTGGTCCCTTAGAAAGGTCTGGTCCAACCTCTCCAGAGCGGTGGCACATTGTAATGAGAGCAGTGGGTATCTGTGCTGACACCCACTGGATGCCCTTCAAGCTGCCCTGGTATGAGGGACCCCTTTTGTTGATTTTCCCAAGCTTGGAAAGTTTGTGTTGAAATTCATGATCCCTTGATGTCAGTAGAAGTCTCCTTCTTGGCTGTGTGTTCCTGTGGCCTCCTTTGCGCTGACAGGAGATGGGTGATGGAACTGACTGGCTCCAAGTTAATCCAGTAAGAGGAGACCAGGGGTGAAAATTGATTTTTATCTATAAGAGTTTCCCAGTCTGGCTCATGTCATGGCTGTGTGGGGCTAATGCTGGCATGAAGGAAGGAGCCAACCTTTGCACCAGCAACCTGCACTGCCACCAGCTTAAATCTGATGCAGAACTGCAGTGTAGTTAAGACCCAGCAGATGAATTTTGGAATATTTTTCTCTGTTACAGCAGAAAGACTTTTAATTTACCCCCATATTATGACTTCATCATTAATAAGGAGGAAAGTAAGTAACGAGACAATGTGTACAAAATGAACAGCTTTGTACTGTAGCAAGTTGACTGGCGAATTCTTTCATGAATGCTCTCTGTGTGATATTTCTATAGTATAATAGATTCTGGCTGTTCACTCTAATAATTCTGAGCTTCAGGGTAAGATTTTATTTCTCTTTTGAAAGTAATATAATCAGTGGTGCTAGCACAAAATTCCCTGTGTGTTTTTGTGCATCCTTAACACTTCTTGGGATGAAAGTGAAACTTATATTATTTAGAGCAGTTCAAAGAACTAAGTTCCTTCTGTAATGGTGGTTCCTGCTAGAATTCCTTATGAAAAAACATTAACCAAGCTAACTGTACTACAAAGCATAGTAGGTATTCTGTGTTTGCAGAAGAAATGGGTCCAAAAAGCTTTAAAAAATGTTAGTCTCTTTGTACAAAAGGCGTACTTTAAAAGTCACCTGAGGACAATGTGGATATTTGTCTATCCAGGAATTTTATTTATACTCTATCTGTGTGAACAAAGCTCCTGGAGATGAGGGCAAAGGGTTTTTGGCAAAGCATGAGGTAGCTTAGGACAATAATGATGCAGGCACCAGCACGTGTTTTGATCGAATTTTTTCTTTGCTTGTTAGTTTAGATTCACCGCTCTGCTGAGAGGATCACAGAGCTTCCCTGCCCTCCCTTCCTTTCCTCTGCTTGCCAGGGGGAGAGGACCACTCCTGCTGCATCCATTCAACTCCCAAGCTCCCGATCATTTTCTTGATTTCCTGTGAAGCTCCCTGTGTTTTTTCACAGGAAAGTTTATCGAATCCTCTCCCTGCAGAGCTAGAGCTGTGTCTGTGGCAAGTCAGACTGCACAGTTGGAGAACTTGCTCAGGCAGTTCTTCCCAAGGCACAGGGAGGAGTGAGTTTCTCATCTTCTGGCACAAGTGTGTAGCTACTAAGTGGTTCTCAATATTATAGGGTCTGAGTTTTTCCTTGAAATTGCACAAATTTTCCCATGCAAGAAGAATAACTTCAAAACCAGAATGTGGTCATCTGTGCCAGACACATCCTTCTGCTGTCTTCCCACAGTTGTTTCAATCTCTCTAGTGGCAACTATCCTATTTGCTTCAAGACCGAGAAGAGCTTTCCTGCTGCCTCCTGGGCAGCAAGGACCTTTCCTTATGCTTGAAGAGGCAGATCTTCTTCCCTTCCTCTCCTCAGTACTGTGTTCAGCTATTCGTGCACGTGTCCCCAAGGCCTTCACGGGACTTAGCTGGGGAAAACTAAGGTCAGCCTGGAATCACTGCTGTGTTTCAGTATGTGGTTGCTGTCCTGTGAACTGTATTTCTTTGTAAGAATATTCACAAACCAGAGTAATTCTGTGCTTATTTTTTTTCTTGTAACCAATTTTATCAAGGTTGGTAAGACATTATTAACTGGTTCACAGGACTGAGAGTTTGTGAATATGTAATAACTCATCACCTTATGATTTTTATCCATTGCTACAAACTTCGTCTTAGATGGTTGCAGCAATTAAATTAGACCTTTTTATGCCTGAAAAAAGGAAAATTTGAGCATCAAGCCCTGCTATTATGAGGACTCATTAGTAAACAAAACAATCTTTGTGATAAATCATGCCTGGGGTTTTAAGGAAAATATGTTTATCTGTTTCAAGAGCAATAAAACTACCAGTAGAAATTCTCCCATCACCTACACACATACACATGATCCCCTAAAACAAACATATGCAAGTACTTAACAGATGGACAAATGAACCTTGGGATGAATGTATTACAAAAGCAGAGCAATCACTGTGTGTTTCAGCAGAAATTATATTAACATCTAAGGACCAGCTTAGAAATACTTTGATTAGCTGGAAACATAGGCTGTTTGTAGCAAAATCAAATTAGAATTTTCAACCTTGTTACGCAGATAATGTATGATTTGTGCTGTCAGATTTTTAGGTGGCATGGATCTGTTGTTGGATAAATTTTTGTCTTTGACTTAAACCAGTAGCAGCTTTGCTATCATTTTTTTCACCCTCTGTGCACACTGAGGTCCTACAGTAGTTTGAGAGCTGAGGTTGCCCTGATGCCCTTGAGGAGTACTTTTTGCTACTCAGCTGTGCAAAATGCCATGTGTTGCTTCTCTTCACTGCTCTGCAGAGATGACTGCATTGCAGTGGACTCCTATCAGTTCACTGTGAAGCCTGTTGTAAGTGTCTTTTTGATGGCCTAAAAGAGTCCACAGAACATTGTTAAAAGCTGAAGAGACCTACAATGAAAGCTAAATTAATGGCCAAAACAGATCTCTACTCTAAGTAAGTATTTCAGATGAGGGATTTTGGCTTTGGAGGCTGCCTTAGCAAATTTTGTATTATACTGTGGGATGAATTGCATTACAGAAAAACGAGACAAGATTGATAAATATAAAATCACCTCTCCAGTTTAGCTTGTCTTTGGATCCCTGCCTTTGCATCCTTCTCATGTGAAGAAATGCAATGAGATCCTCTTCATCAGTGTTTTGTGTAGCATTATAAGTTATAAAAGGAACAGCAACTCAGAAATTAAACCTTCAGCTTAGGACCAAGATGTGATCCAGGCTCTTTTCACTACCAAGGTTTTGTTGAACATCCATCAGGAGGAAAAGTGCCCTGCTCATCCTGTCCCCAGTGTCTCAGCTTTCCAGTGGGGCAAGCTTTCCAGTTGGGTGCTTTTACATTGCATTTCAGTGGTAACAGCAGGCACCATGGTTTGTAAGGGGTTGTGGTGGTCATGTGTCAGTGTATTTCCCCATTTTACTTGGACTAAGAAGCTCCCAAAGCTGGTAATTTTGATTCTACTCATCAGGTGCAAGCAGATACAGATTCCCGAAAGTCAGTCTTTGACTTTAAGGTTTTCTGCCTAATTTCTAAGTAACAAGATAGATAAGGTTAATCTTGTCCTCTACAGATCAGGATTTTTCCCTCAAGTAACTAAGGCAAACAAATATTTTGAGGTTTGGAAAATTTCTATGCCAAATCCACTTGTAAGTTAGGAAGATATGTGGGGCTTTTTTTGTCAGTAGGCTCCTCTAACTGATAAATAACCCAAACTGGATATCAGTTACTACCTGAAAATTATTCTCATGTTTATGGGAACCTCTTAGTTTTCTGTGACTGAATTTTTCCTTGTGATTTTATTGTATGAAAATGAGGTTGTTATTATTATGAGTATCCTCTAGTCTAGATTGGGATGGATGAGATTTGGATAAGCTCTCCCAGCTTTACATCAGTTTACATTTCTGTGACTGAAATAATAATTTTCCAACATTAATAAAGTCCTGTAAATTTGATTCAGAGGCCATTAAGGTCAAGGGTGAGACCACCTGCACCGACTTCTGAGTCCTCTGGGAAGTATCCCATGTCTTAATTGACTGCAGCAATATCGGAATCACAAGGTGAGGCTATGAATGGTGCTCTACAGTGCTGGGAAGCTCTTTGCTGCTGTTCCAGAGGCTCAAGTTTCCTCACACTGATGCCCTGGCATGGACCTTTGGAGGTCACCTTGCTATAATATTATGATTACATTTCCAGATCATTCCCTTTCCAAAAGACTTTTGTTCCCTGGAAGGTACCACCTGAATAAAGTCATATTAAAAGACAAGTAAAGCCACCAGCAACAAGAATTATTCTCTGCAGATTTAGTAACTGCTGCAGCATCTTCTTTCCTCTCTATTCTATTTCATTGACATTGGCAATAAAAAATAATCACTTAGAGACAATGTCCTTGCAGGCTGGCAGTAAGTCTAAATGGCAACAGCTAAAAAGACTCAGAGAAGAACATTTAAGTTACATCTATTATTGCTTTGGCTTTTCAAAAAATGTCAGAAATAAAGTCTCTTTTGCTCAGCATTTGTGTATGCTTGGTGGGATGGGAGGAAGCAGAAGATATTTGAATATTCTTTCTGCTATTATTACTAGCTGCTAGATGGGGTGATGACTATATAAAGAAGGCGGCAGACACTGAATTTGTGCTTAGAACAAAAGAAAGCTCTAAAATCAGACAAAGCTTTATTTTGGTGCAATCACAGCATTTTTGGTGAAGATCTTGCTGTGCTCTTCCCAAAGATAATACTTCATTCTCCATCCTGAAAGCTGAAGAGGAATACTAAGGGGTCCCACCACATTTTCTCCCCTCTGCCCAAAACCTGGTTTAATATTTTCCTTTCCTTTATGTTTCCTAGAACTTCTCTTTATGAACAGAAACATAACACAATAAATAGTCTATCTGTTAAGACGACACATTGTGACAGATCCCTTAGGAAAGCTGCAGCTGGGTTGACATTTTTGTCTCATCACTGCTCTGAAGAATGGTTTTGTTTGTGAATTCAGAGAGTGACTCACATAATGACCAAATAGAAGTGCATTTCGTAAACATCACAGGATAGCAGTAACTGCATGGCCGGCCTGTGTTCCTCTGCCTGTCCATGGTTGTGTAGACTTAATGATAGAGATATTCTTCTTTATGGAAGGATAAAAATCTCCAGAAAAATATGGGCATTAGGATGGTTCATCCAATGAGATTTACCAGCTGAATGCCTTTATGTTTATAGTGAAAATGTATATATATATATATATGTATGTATAAAACAGATTTTGATTCTGGTGTCTGAGTTGTGTCTCTGACACCTGGCTGGAGCATGTGAGGACCAGGGGTTTCTAGGACAGGTGAAGCTGCTATGTGGTGGGAAGACCAAGACTCAGACAGGTTGCCTGGGTCCTTCCTGGCCTCCCACTCTTACACGCCTGATCTGTGGGCACAGGGGTTTCCCTGAGCAGCTCTGTCTGTGGGGCTGGAGCCAAGACAACCAAGAAGGGGAGTCAGACTGCTGGATGCCAGACATATTTCTATACACACACACACACACACACACGTATTCTGTAGAGCCACAAACTCATTTTTGATTACCTATCTGTAAATAATGAAGGATGAACTTGTCCCGTGCCCCTCCCTCAATCTACAAAACCCTCTTCTTCCATCTTCTGTGTTAGAAATACAGAATACTAAATTCAGTGCAGCACTCTGTGTATCTGACTTTCAACGCTGCTCAGAAAACCCTAAGGCCAGGACTGAAATAAGAGCTGAAATCCAAACAATGTGTGACTGAACACAAAACAAATCATGGCTTTGCAGGAATATGTTGTGACAGCTCTGCCTTCTCCCATAACTGCTAGTCAATTTTCCCCCTTACATTTAAATAACATAGTATACATATTGAACCAATAACAGGGTACAATGGAAAATGCATAGTGAAGCTAAAAAATGCTGAGATGTAAAATCTTCTAAAACCTTTCTGCAGGGGCCGGGTGATATTCTCTCTTTCTCTCTCACTCTCCCTCCCCCCCTTCTCTCTTTCTCTCTATAAAAGCAAGGGTGGGATAGGGCTTGTTTCTATAAAGACAAGTAAGAAAGGCCAGTTCAAACCACAATGAAGAAAAAAAAGGGCAGAATTTGCAGTAAACTTAGGAATGTCCATCATATCTGGGCAGAGTTTGCATGTACGTCAGGTGAAAACTTTGACCTGATAAGGACCCTTGGAAATAAAAGCCATCCCCTCTCACGCAGGGAAAATATCTAATAAAACAGCAGGATCCTGCAGCACCATCTCCTCTCCTCATCTGCTGCACTCCCCCATCCTTGCCTGTGGGGGCCACCCCAGAGTAGTGAAGACCAGAGTTAAGGCAGATCACCTACCTCTTCCTAAAGGAGATGCTGCTCAGAGGACTCAGCTGTGTGAGCTACAGGTTGAGAGACTGGCCTGAGACTGCCTCTGCCCAACCAGGAGCCTCTGGGAGCAACTATTGGCATTGGGAGAGTGGGTTGAGCCTTTGCTCTGCTCTGGCTTGTGCTCCACCGCTGTATTCTGTCAGGGAAGAGGGAGGTTGAGCTGAAGTGGCCCATGAGGGTGCAGCTCTCATCTTCTGGTGAAGGCAATGTTGGTTAAGTAACTCCCATCTTGAGCTGGATTTTGACCAGAAAGCTTCAGCTATGTCACACAATGAGAGTGAGAATGAGGCCTCTCCCCTTTCAGTCATTTCTTCTTGCTCATAGCAATCTGCTGGCAGAGATCTTTCCCTCCTGTGGGTCCCCACAGGGTTTTTTTGGGGTTAGGTGTCTATGGTGGGCACCTTGAGCTGATGGACGTATGTCACTCCACCATGGAAGCACCGCTGTTACTAGTTTCTATAAGCAGCTATAGAAGAAGGAGATGAAGAAAGAACATGATGAAGAGGTAGTGAGCAGCTCCAATTTGCCTTATTTTTCCCCTTTGAAAACATTCATTCTTTTCCAACTCTGAGTAGTTTTTAGGATACTCATTAATCTGGAAAACAAGAGCAACTTCCAGATCATTAGTGCCATGGTGAATTGAAGCACTAGCCAGGCTGGACTAATAGTGCCAGGGTCATATGAAATACCAGTCGGTGCAGGCTATTAAGTGCCAGGGTGATTTGAGAGAACAGCTTGTCCAAGATACGAATGCCAAAATAATTGGAAATACCTCCTCACAAGTTGATGTATAAATCAGCAAACTGTTTCAATTCAACAAAGTTAAGGGCGAAGGAGCATTGCGGGCGCTGAGCAGGGAAATGCTGATAGTTTTAGTGTCTCCGAGTGCTCCATTTCCTTATTCTTATGGCATTATGGGTAAAATTTCATTACAGGAGATCACAAAAGCGAGGCTGCCAATCCCTGAAAGCTGCATACTGTGCGCTCTGATATCCTTTGAGAAGTAGGGAATTCCTGCAGATTCCAGAGACCTGTCAGTATGGGAAGTGGAAACATAATTTAGTGCTTATGTCCTACAGATGATTTTGGCTTGAAGAGTATTATTCAGCACTCTCCCCTGGAGCTCTATAAAGCCTGTGCTAGCTTCCCTAACTATCTTATTGTCCAGCCACTGTTCTGGCCTGTCACCTTGCTCTGGAGCGTCACCCTGTCTGAAAAATCAATTTATGTAACTCTACATTAATGGGAGATGGAATTCAGAGTGGATGTCCATCTCAGAAAACATGGCATCCTCTCCCCTGCCCCAACCCTCACATGCTCAGAAAGTTTCTACTTTCCCAGAGGAAGCTCTGTTAGCACCCATGGCTTCTGGGCTGGGCAGTTGGGACACCTGAGCTGGATCAAGGGTGATGAGCAGCCACATTATTGTGCTTGGTAGCGAAGTGGAGGGAAAGCTTGCTGAATATGGAGAATATTGGCTACTGGGTGGGACCATGTTTCTGAGATAATGTAAGAATAAATCTGAAGCCTTCTTTGAAATGTCAGTCACACTTTCCTTTAATTAGATCTGAGAATATAATGTTAATTTTCCTAGTGTTTCTAAAACTCTTGTGAGCTTTGTAGTTCTGTAACAAATAGCCATGAGTTACGAAACTCAAAAAGGCCTTGTTGGCTAATTTTTCTATGAGACTTGCTTAAAGAAAGCAACACAACTGCACTAAGATTTGTTCTCTTTGGATTTCAGCCTTGCTTTTTGCAGGTTGAAAGAATATAGAGGGGGTTTGGCTACAAGTACTCTAAACTTCTGACACACCTGAGGTTAGGTCGTCTCAATCTTTGAAAAGCTTTGCAAAAGGGAGCCTGAAGTCATCCCAGAGGTACATAAGAGGTCTTAATGCTGTATAAAAACTCCAGAACACTACAAATGGGGAAAAGTAGAAGCATAGACACATCACAAATGTGATAGAAATGGGATCAGTAATTGAGGAGGATGTGACTGGGATGAACGGATCATGAAATATGCTTTCAGCAGTAGGAATGATGATAGCTTCTCTCTTGCACAACAGATGGAAATCTCTCAGAGGTGTTCACAATGTGGTCCCATAACTGACTCTGAGACCCAGGCTGTATAAATCCCATCACACAGACATATCAGGCAGCTCCCTCACACTAAGGGAAGCATCACCAATCAACAGCTGAGTAACCTGTGTTTCCTGTGCAACAGAAACTTCACCTCTCCTCAGTTTTCGTCAGTGGTACGGTGTGAGACAGAGTTGCTGAGCAGTTTTGGGTGACTATGGATTCATTGTTTGCAGAAGAGATCCCAAGGTACTTCAGGTATATCGAGCTGCAATTATCTTACTGAAGTGTGTGCATGCTATATTTTGCCAGCCATTTTTCTTGCTAGCGTCTTGGTGCCCTAATTTGCCAAGGTCATTTTGATGGGCCCTCCATTTATCACCATGAGACTCTGCTTGCCAAAACCTTTCCACGACCTCAATCTAAAAAATCTAAATCTAAACTCCCCACTGGAAAAATTACAGCAGAGAAGAATATCTTCAGCAGTGCCTTTCAGGAAAAAATAGGCCCAGAATCCCATGTGTCTGCCCAGAAAGCACAAACTGCTCCCTACAAGAAGTGACATCCCCACTCTAGCACAAGCCCCCAGACGTGTGGATCCACATACGCGTAAATCTCACATCCCCTTCCTCTCAGGAAGTCACTTGAAAAGTTCACAATTTTGTGGTTCTTTCACGGTTGCAAACCCTCCTGAGAGGCCAAACATGCACAGTAGGTAACACACACAGCTGACACCAAATGCAAGCTGAGGTAGAGGCGAGTACTAAGAATACCCAAAGCCAGCAAATTATGATAAAATTAAGATCCTCTTCCAGTGTCTTTTGCAGGACACAAACGAAGAGTTTTCTAAGTATTGTCTAAGACGAAGGTTGGAAAAGCCAGTACATTTCTTTTAGGATTCATGGGAATTTTCTAGGACTACAGGGTCAATTACCAGCAGGTGATTGAATGAAGATGGAAGAAAGAAATCATTAGAAAACAAAACTGTCAGTGTTCTTGTTTTGTGTTTCATGCAGTTAGTTTTCCTGAGGCTTTTCTGGGAAATAAAATTAGTTGCAGTTAGCATTATTTAGGGTAAAACAGACAGATCTTGCCCAGGTTGAAGCCTTACAGAGGCTTACAAATGTTAACAAACCTGGATCGTATTTTTACATCTCCTGAGACACTTTCTATTCTATAGTTAGATACCTACCAATTGTTGACACAAGTGAAAACAGCACAAAGTATTCTGTCTGCTGTGCAAAAAAAAAAAAAATCAATAGACAGTATTTTAGTCTACAGTACTGAAAATAAACTATATATTTCAAGGAATAAATTCCACACATGTACTGAAGGGCAGAATCTGGCCCTCAGATTGAAGAGAATTTCAGACCTAACTAAGACAAATCCCTGCAGCAAAGAACAGAATAGCAAGCAGGGTCTGTAGAAAAAAAAAGTGGAGATACTTTTCCTTACCTTTCTCTGTGTAGAATAGGCTTCTTACAACTTCTTTGGAATTATAACTCCTATCCACAAAGGACCAAAATTTCTGCAGTCCTCAACTGTGTCTTTATTCAGGACTCATTACACAACACCTACCAAAGCCTCCCAAAAGTGCAGGTTAAATCACGTCTGAAGGATTTGGCTCTCTACAAGCGAGCTCATCTTGTTAAGAACATAATGGAGTCAGAGAGAACATTCATTTCAGAAGTGAATGTGTCTGACTGTCTGATTTATTTTTGAGTGAGAAAAACAGATTTTGCTTTTGCAAAAACCTTTAATTTCATATGGGAAGCCACCTTTAAGACTCATCATTTGGCAACATGCTCTATCATTCCCCTGGCTCTTTTTCCACATCCATTGCTAGTGGCTTGGTGTGTTCTTTATCCCTTGGGCCAGCTCATTAGCTGGCTGCATGGCTGCTCACGTCTATCATCAGAGCCTGCTAACAAATCCTGCAGGACTACTCCAGGCCCAATAAGAGATATATTTGTTTTGTGGTTTGCGTTTTGCAGAAAACACTATGTACTTCTCAAAGCCTGAAGTATAGGAGGGCTTTTTTTAAAAAAAGAAGCAGCAATTTTCATACAGTGCTAAATAAAATAAATTACAGGCCCCAAATGATCTAATAATTCCTAAGGCAGAGTTCAGATGCGGTAATTAATTATCCCAACATGGAATTCATAATGATCAACTATTAATATGTGCATGGGGGACTGGATGTCTCAGGATTTGGTAATGGGATACGGAGACTTTCACCTCTAGGTTGCTGATTTGAATCTGACCCAGATCTCTAGTGACTTCTGAAAGCTGCAAGCATGTGCTGTTTGTTCTGTAGTGTATATAAAATGAAATTATCTAGGCTGCTATCTAGGCTGCTAAAACCAGACCTTGTGTCCATACCACTGGTGCTGGAGTACAAATAACCTTCCATTTGATGGCTTTAGCTGGGAGGTCAAGGGCTCTACAGGTAACAGTAATGCCACAGTTTGACCTCAGGACTGGCTTCCAGAAATAATGCTACTGGGGCATCTCACTGTGGGAAGCATTACCCACACATGCCATGGAGATAATAAAGCACAGAAGTCTGTGCCATGGCTCTTTTTGGCTACACGAGCTCTTTGCTGTGCTGGGTGCTCCCTGGCTGTGAGGGGCAGCTTTCCTTCCTGTCCACATGCCTCAGGCAGGAAGCGACCTCAGTCTCTGGGCCTGGCAGTCCTGGGCTTATGTCAAGGCATCAAGCTAAAGAGGGAAAGAATAAATGTATCTCCTAGAAAGAGGGAAATTGAAGAGGAGTGGAGGTTCAGGTTTGTAGACTTCGGTGGAATCACATCTTTATACATTAAAATATTATCAAACTTTGGTCAAGACTGATAAGTCAAACTTGCCCAGATCTGAACATGAGAAGGTTTGCTGAACTCCCAGCAGTTCAAAAATCTGAAAAGCTGTGTAGCTGTAGCATTACTGGCAGGACAATTGTCCTCAGGAGCAGGTAATTCTAGGGCAGAACACAGGAGTGTGAATGCCTGGGAAAGTGGCTAGCGCTGTCACGACAAGGTAAGGAAGGTCTTTTCCATTTCCACCTTATCTGATTTTATGAATTATATTCTGTGGTACCAGTTCTTGTTTTGTCAAGGAGTGGAGTCCTGGTGGCTGCCAAATAACTTAATATTTTGCTCCATTTCCTTGAATGCTTGCAAATAAGTTGAGGTACTGTGTGACTGAGCGAAGGAACTTTGCAGGCAAACAGAGCTGCAATCTGCAGAACACGTGAAAATCCGCACCCTCCTGAAGCCACCATATCAAAGAACATCTGTTTTAAAAACAAACAGTGAAAAGTATTTAAAACAATTTCAGCAGAAAGTTTAATCCAAGTCCCATGCTTGGAAGAAACGACCTAATTTCTGAGAAATAGGAACTCTGGGCCAGTTCAGTAATGGATGTTGGTCTTTTCCAGATTTTAGCAGTTTGTAACTGCCATTAATTCCATCTGCTCACTGTACTGAGAATTTAGCTCTTCTTTGTGAATCCTGCTGAATGTTTCTGAAGCAAAATTAGGCACCATATCTTCCTGTGCAAGAATTTTAGCTGTAGTTTAGCACTTTGTACGTTAATGGGATATTCTTTTTTAAAGGCATTTCCAAGTCTGATGCAAGCATTCTTAGAGAAAAAAATAAAAATGAGTGGTAGGTGGTAGCTTATAGGAAAAAAAAAATACAGGAAATAGTAAAAATAGGCAAGACTGTAGCTATTTCCAATTACTTCTCAAAACATTCTGGATCACAAAACCACTATGTTAAAAATTATACAGAAAAAAAATTGCAAGTATGTTAAGAACAGAAAATATTTTAAATTTAACTTTCATTTAAATGGTAAATAAAATTAGCTGGGCAGTAACTACTGCTAATTAGGTCTTTCCGTCCAGTCATGAGAGAATAAAACCTTTTTTGAAATCCACATGATTTTTACGTTTCTACCAATAAAAACATCAGAGGCTATGTCGCTCTGTGCACTAATACAAGCTTCTGGATTCCTGCTAAAATGAATTAGGATCGGTCTTCACTGTATCCAGTACAAAAACATGCTCATGTTACTTGTCAGCTTTTAGAGTTCCTTTGCCTTTTTCTAACGGTATTTTGAGTGGATGGCAGTACAACATGTCCCTTGTACAGTATTTTTTATTGGTAAGGAACTCACATGTGAGACACTTTTCTAAATGCAGCCGCACCTTTGGTGAAACAGGACAGACTTTTAGCTCAGTGTTGCACTGTCTGGCATTACACCACTGAAAGTGAAGAGGAGAATAGCAAAGTGGAAAATTAGCTTTGGAAAGAATTAGAATAATCAGAATGCTATTTACTCAGTTGGAATGAGAAGCAAGGCCAACAGCTTGTCCTTGTGGAAAAGATAATGGGATCCTTAACAGATACTTGGTTTCAGGAGGGTTTTGTACTCCAGTGGAAGCCTCTTTCCTTAGGACCTTTGGAAAAGCAATCATGCTGATGTAGCACATGACAGATATGTCCGAGACAACACTGATAGCGGGGTAGAAAAGACAACAGAGTAGGTCTTGCCCTCTTCTAGTTTCTGTGACTCAGGAATCTTGGCTTTTTATTTCTCTGAAAGATCTCACCCACAATAGTGTGGTACCTCTTGTGGTTTTATATTGATCATGAAGATTTCCACTTCTGGAAGCAGTTGCTTTGCTTGGCAGGCTGCAGCAGGGATCAGACAAGACTTGGTTTACTTTTTAAGCCTTAATAAGGCCATACACCTACAGACAATAAGAACTGAGTTTGGTGCCACTATGTCAGATTACATCTCAAGATTTCTTGGGCTTTGCTTGGTGCTCTCACATCTATTCTTTTCTCTTTTCTGTAAAGAAAGCACATTACTTCCTCCACATCTTTCTCTTGTGTTGCTATAATGAATTCCTTGCTATTCCCTCAGGGGGCTGACTCACACTCTTGCATTTGAAGTGAAGTAAACTGGAATTTGTATCTTTGTGAAGGTCAGTCATAGTGCATAAGAACAGGAAAGAGGGGTCAGAATGGTAATGCAGATCAGAGATATGCCGTCAGTACAAATGCAAATGCTGACCATCGGAATATTTCAAGGCTGTCAGCATGCCACAGCATTTGTTGGGCTGGGCAATGTGGTGCTAGCTGATGCCCATTTGAAAGGTTCCAATCAGCCAGTGGGAAGCCTGCCCATACAGCAGAAACCTCCTCACATCTTTCAGAGATGGAGGAGGATAGCTATTAAAAAAAATAACCAAGCAAAGCACCCAAACAACAGCAACAATAAAAAAGCCCTAAAAAACCAACCAAACAAATCCCCAATAAGCCCACAAACCAAACCAAACTAAACCAAAAACCAGACCAACTCTGCTTCCTGTATCCTAGAGAATTTCCTTCTTATCTCTCAGGATACATAATCCACAGCAGAAATGGCTGCTGTTTACAGTGGCCCTGGAGCTGGACAAGTGACAAGCCTGGCTTTGCAGTAACTTTTAATGTAATCATGGAGTGGCTTGGGTTGGAAGTGACCCTAAAGATCATCTAGTTCCATCACCCTGCCATGGACAGGGAACCTTCCATGAGAATACATTGCCCAAAGCCCCATCCAATCTGGCCTTGAACACTCCCAGGGATGGGGCATCCACAACTCCTCTGGGCAACCTGTTCCAGTGCCTCACCACCCTCACAGTAAGGAATTTCTTCCTAATATCTGATCTAAACCTGCCCTCTGTCAGTTTAAACCCATTTTGTCTTGAACATGGCCAGTGCAGGATTACTCTCTGCAATGCTTTCCCCAGTGCTTGGGTGTGTTGCAAAACATGGAAAGTTTCTGCCCCGTCCTCCTTTCCTTGGCTCATCAAGAGCAGTCTGGTGACCCTGGCCCTATCATTCAGCTTTGTTCTGGATCCTGAACAAAAGTCTGGAGAGATGAGGAGTTGGTGGCAGGTTCCAGTTTCAATAATTAATTTGCAAGCCATGAAAAATGGCTTAGTGCCTAATTGAATAGTCTGGCCTTGTGTTTTGAGTAGCTGTGAAAGATCAAACCTTAAAAATAATCATCTAAATACCATCTCTCTTTCCTCTCTGCTTGAGTTCTCAATGTCGTTTAGCAAGTGGTCTTTGAAACGGGAGTTGTAGAAAACAATGCCTTTTACACTCCAAAACAATATCCTCTATTGCGGCATTTCAGCAGCTAAAAGGAAAAATTGGAAGCAAAAAGAGAGAGTCAGATAATGATCAAAGCGAACATGTAGCAGCTTTTCAGAATTAGTTGGCCAGAACAAACTATTTGAAGTTCAAGATAAAATAGTGAAAATAAATGAAAGGAAAACCAACAGAACTTAGCCAACAAATAAACAACAACAAAAAAGATCAGCTACAAAAGACAGGAGGAGAAGGAAAAGGACCCAACCCTAACCTTCACTAACTTCAGGTTGATTTTGCACCTATTTATTTTCCTTTGCTCCAGTGTCCTGCCTGGCATACTGCATCACCTGGTAATTCCTTCCCCATTGACATGAATTTTGGGTAAATTTGGGTCGATGTAATTACTCTGTTTACTAATGAACACAACCTTTGTTTCTTCAATTTTTGGAAAAGGGATGTTTTCACACACCATCTACATCAACTCAGTTGTTTTTCTTTAACCCTTCCTTCATCACTTAGAGGTGGAAAAAGCTTACATGCTGGCACTCACCCAGCAGTAAAGCCACCTCCTAGCACAGGCAGAGTTGTCCTGCTTTTTCTTGGCTCACCAAGCTCACTAAAGGAAACAATATCTTAAGAACTTTCTGGCAAGCAGTCACAAAGACTGATCCTGCAGACCTAACTACTCCCACAAGCAGGGGCAACACACAGTGTGGGTGCCTGAGCCTCTGAGGAGCAGCACACTGACCGCGTTTGGATTTAGTTATTGCTGCAAGATTTGAAGTGATTCCCACTGTGCTGACCTGCACAGGGCCAGTGTGAGTTGGTGCAGTGAAGCAAGGAGTGTTAACTTCTGGGTGTTGCCTGAATAAGGACTTTTTCTTCTAAACACTATTTTAACCAGAGAGAAAACCACTAGTTACATGGGTCCTAACTTCTTCCAGAGCACAACGAATTCAGTGTGTCCAGAGGCTGCCCATCCTCTTCTCTGTCTTCTTGATGACCGTGCTTCTTCACTTGTGCAGGCATCTTCTGAAACTGACGGAGAATTATTCCACTCATGTAAAAAGAAGGAAAAGTATGTACAGACCACTACATGTTATATAAAACTATGGGAAGAAAAGAGCATCTTAGGTAAATACCAAGCTACTTATTTTATGATTTTTAAATGTCATTCTTTTGTCCAATATTGACTTTTTTTATATGGAAGTTGAATTATAGATCTTAGAGCACTGGGGAGCCCATGGCGTCCTTGCTGTGACACAGCTGGTCAAGGTAAGAATTGAAGTCCCAGTAATTAGTTATGAGTTTGTCTGCACCAGGAAGCCAGGCCAGGGTGAGAAAATTTCATGAGGTTACTCCTCCCCTGCAGTAAAGCCAAATCTACTGGGAGAGAGTGGGACTGTCCTCTGAAGGAGTGCACTATGACACCCCCATCTTATTGCTGCATAGGTATTTCTTTGGGCAGTGAATCCGTGCACAGAAATGCATTGTGCAGCCTTTTGCTGCCCTGGCTTTCTCCAAGAACATCTCTTGGAGCATCTGTATTGCATAATGGAAATCACAGAGTGCATTGAGAGCTAAAGGTAGAGCCTGAATCTAAACTTCAGAAATGGTTTGTTGAGGCAAAACCCTTGGGCTGATGCTTATAGATTATGATTGGGGAAATTAAGGACAAAAAACGGGTGACAAGGGAGAATTCACTGCTGAAATTTGAATAAAAGGAATTAAAAAGAGAAGGAAGGAAGGAAGGAAGGAAGGAAGGAAGGAAGGAAGGAAGGAAGGAAGGAAGGAAGGGAGGAAGGAAGGAAGGAAGGCAAGCAGGCTGGCTCTGTTTGGAAAACCAATTTCACGCAGGACATGGAGATCTGTAGCAGTGTAATGATCTGATTGCTCTGAGAATATAGAATTGCCACCCAGCATGGCAATTCCTGGGACACACACATCTCTAATCTTCTTCTTTAAATGCCTTTAATTGCAGTTTTAATATGCTCCTGCATGTGGAAGCAGGAAATCAACATTTCACAAATAATTAAAACAGACAGTGTGGTCTCTCTGAACGCTGGACAAGAACTCAGAAGATCTGGGATTTCAGAGCCATCACTGTCTTAGACAAATCCTCCTCTCTTTCTCTGTCACCAGGGGGTCATTAGGAGCTCTCACAACACAAATAAATCACGGAAAAACAGTACATTATGCTACTCATGGAGAGGAAGGGTCTGAAATCCAGATCTTCTGCTTCATGCTCTGATATGCTTAGCTCAGGACTACACTGGCTGTTTTATTTTAATTAATCTTTAACAATGAATGAAGGTTCATTTCTGACAGGTTCGAAGAGGCACCCAGACTTTAGCTTGTTTTTCAGATATAATCTGCAATATTAATGCGTTGTGGGCATTCAACATCATGCAGGAATTCTTGTGATGAATTCATTGTTTATACTGGTTTTTCATCATCAAATAGTGTTTGGCTAACACTGAATTTTGGTCATGTTTTAAAACATTTTTTTTTAAATATTGGAAATGATTTATCAGTATTTATATGTTAAAAAAATAGAAAACGGCAAAAAGCACCATAATTATTTCATAAACTTCCCTTTTGTTTTCACATGCAATTGAAATACTGTCTCTCTCATAACATCCACATAAAAGATCAGAAAGCTGATTGAAAAGACTGGTGATATTTCTAAAATACTGTTAATACTAATGATATTTTCCATGAAAATGACAAAAAATGAAATTATTGACATCTTTTGAGAAGGTTCAGAGAACTATCTATATGAATTTTTTTAATGAGTTTGTTCTCATTTTTCTATTTGACTTGGGGGGTGTCGGTATTTTTTTTTTCCAGTTTTCTATTTGACTTGGGGGGTGTCGGTATTTTTTTTTTCCAGTTTCCTATTCTTTCCATTTGTCCTCTTTTTTTCCTTTGTTTTCTGTCTTGCTATGGAGGACAAAGAGGAGGAGAAAATAGACCAAGTCAACCCAAAACTATAAAAAACTGTTAGATGGTAATTTTCTTTTTTCTGAAAAGAACAAAGATACATACAGTGGAAAATTTCAGAAAACTAATAAACCATTTTGAGGAAAGTGACAATTTTGGGACTAGTCTCTTTTCAAAATTACTGTAATTCTGTTTTATGAAATGCAAAAATATATAATGATGAATGAAAAATATTTTAAGTATAATTTTCTACTAGAGTGTCCATTTAATTAACTATAGCTAGCATTTCCTTTAATTGGAATTTAAACATTCTTTGCAGATTTAAGATTTCCAAAGGCACTGACCTAATAATTCCAACTGGTGTCAATGAAAGACGTGAATAATCTGCAAATCTGTGTCATACGATTTTCATAAAAAAGGAATTAGCCATACACTTCTTATGAAATTTGAGTGTATTTCATTTTCATCTCCAAACTTCAATGTGTTTTTCTTCAGAAATAAATTAATACTTTAGGAATGGTATTTTTTTTCTTATTATTATTACTTTTGCTATTTGAAATTCTTACCTAGCCATGCGTGCACAGCCTAAATTCTTGTGCAGACCTTCCTGTACCTAGAATAAGACAGCTATGGCATGTAAAACGTTACCCTTGAAAACTGCTACTTCTCATTATGACAGAGGCCCAGCAGGGGACAGAAGGAAAAGCCAGTGGCCCATGAACTAGGAGCCCAGGGCATCATCAACCTTCGCTGCTGCCCCTGAGGAAATAAAAAGAAAAGGGTGAAGAGTGAACCTACAGGACCCAGAATGCCACTTTCCTGGACGACAGATTTATTCTGTCCCTTCTCTCTGCTGCTTTGCTGGTTGCCGGTCGAAGGACAACTGTATGAGGCTGGAAATGAGCACTTCTTAAGAGTGCAGGAAAGGACAGTTTTTATTTCTCCTCTATATATTTCTATCAGGGACAGTTCTATTTGTGGGGTTTTTGTTTTGCTTTGCTTGCTTTTTTTTTCCAACCTTTAACATCGTTTAGGTCAGCCTTGGGAGAAAAAGAGAATGATAAAAGGAGCAAAGCCTGCAGCCATGCTGATTTGTGTTTTCACACGTAAAGCAGACCTCCGAGGTGTGCACGCCTCAGCTGCTCTGTCACCATGAGGACTGGCTCGTTCCTGTGTCAGATTCGGAGGGGAGACACCAAATGCCTCTGTGCTTGCACAGAACTGTGCTCACTGTGTCAGATGTACAGAGGTCTGTGTTAACCAGTCTACTCAAATAAAGCATGATTTTAGGAAAAGTGGTAGGATCTCATGGTGTATTTGAGACTGGACATATCTTGTGGTTTGGATTTATCTGAAAGGGCTTAAATGGGTTTTTTTGTGCTCATGCCCTTAACTGGGTAATATAGAGGCATCTGTTGTATCCACTGAGGCATTTCAGCATCCTGCAGCACCCTTAAGATTTTATCATAACCACGTCTTACCTTCCAGAAAGCTTCTCCTGAGCAACATGACATTTCTACCTTTTCAGTGTCTAGAGAATTGTGGATTTTCTCTTTTGTATGGCTATACTACTCACAGGTCTTGTGGCAATGTGCATCGTGATGTCTAAATAGAACTGACAACACTGAAAGAAACAAAAGTAACTGATCCAGCACAACATCTGCCTGCCATATTACACTTGTACTGCACAGTGGATCTGCATATGTACCACATGGTTGACGTGCCCCACGTGTGAAAGATTTATTCTCTATAATAAGGTCAGCTCCCAGCATACACTGTTGTGTGTCATGGCCAATTGTCCAGGGAGCGATGAAGCCCAGCTGAAGTCGCACCATGCTCTTGGCAAGCGCTATTTGGGTGATTTCACTGGAGAGATGTGTGCCACTGGTGTCAATACAAACCCAGCGAGGAAGCTACACTGGAAACAGGAACACTGAAGACACAGATTCTGCTCTGTGTGTGTCATGGGAGTGTGGATGTAAATAATATTGCTGTTCTTCTTGTTTTCTTACTGCCGTTGTCCATATTGTTCTCCTGCATTTGGCATTGCATTTTGTATTTTGTTACATTACAGACCTCATGCCTGCCAATTGCACTGTTGTTATAACTCTGGCTCAGGAGTATAATAAAAGTCAACCTCTGCCACTTTTTTTCTGAATGCAAAACTTTGCTACAAGCTAAAATTTTTCATTCATTCATTAATGGATTTATTCCCAGAAAATGAGGGTGTGGTGCTGCTCTGAGTTGGAGACAAGTGTTCAATTGAACCAGGAAAGATTTCAAATCAAATCCCTGTTATTTCTTCATTTGTGGAGTCAACACAGGACATAAGATACTTTTTCCTTTCTATTATTAGACATATTTGTCAAGGCTGCCAGTGTAAAATCTGTTCTACTGCATAGATCTTCAACTACAGTTATTATTTAAATTTTTAGCTGATTACAAAGCAGGTACAAAATGTTCTGGGAGATCCCCTTTACTGACAATCCCAATCATTCTCTTAACTGAATGGAATGCAGAAAACATCCCAGATTTAGTCCAGGGTTATTTTTGATCAAACCTGCATCCAGAAAGGAGTTTGTCCTTTGCAAGAGTTTGTGCAAGATGCCTTGAAAGTCAGCATTCTTGTGCCGATAAAATGCACAAATTCAGTTGCTATAATACATTTTCATCAGAGTTTCAGCTTGCCTAGTCTTGATCTCAACTTTGGAGATAGCATCTTCAGTATAGCCACTGCATGCAATTGTCAAGAACACGGGGACAGTGGTTTTCAACCCATTGTCCAAAGACACTCCTGGGCTACATCTAACAGGTTCTTCAAATAGAAGCAAGGAAAGAAACTTGTTATCGGGAGTCCACACCTTCACCAGAACATTTTTAGGATTATTGTAGTCAAATGAGATCAGACATAAGTAGATTAAAAAAACCAAACCTACTTGAAATGAACTCAAAAGCATGTAGAATGCCACTGCGACAGAGAAAAGATGATGTATGTTTGACACAGCTACCTTTGCTAAATGAAAAAAAGACCTTTATCAGTATCAGCTAAAGTCTCTGGGAAACTTCCAAGTACAGTGCATCACTGAGATACTCAAACCTAAAGAGACTTAAGCACTTATCTCAAGAGCCAGTAGAGACACAGTTATCTCTTGACAGATTTGTGTGGGGTACATGGCCTTGTTTTTGAAAATCTACGTGTTGTTATTACTTTGATGTAAGCTTTTATTTGTGTGGCTGGGCATGGCACACCTCCAGAAACACTCGGACATGTAAGGATTTATTTTCATTTGTGACGGTTACTAAGTGACAGTCTGTACCACGTTTGTCCAGGCTAGTCAGATAACATCTCCATAACTCATTAAATCTGGATGATAAACCTTGTTTGTCAAGACAAAATAACGACACAAGCCGCAGTATTTTAAAAGTACAGCACCCTTTTGGCTCACGCAGAATTGGCTACCCAATGATGGGTAAGTTATTGTGGCTTGTTGAGATTCCCTGCTTCGGCTGTGCCCTGCCAGCTGTCTACGTTAGCTACCTGCTGGAGTGAAATACTTCAGGAATGATACTGAGAACGAGAAGAGATCTCAGAAAAATGTCATTGGAAATGGCGAGAAACACAGAATATGCTGTTTATAGTGAAAGATTGAAGACTTTCGAGGCTTTTGGCTTATCAAAGAATAGTAGAAACAGAAACTTTATCACAGACGGCTAATACTTTCTCAAGGAACAGAAACAGAATATGAGATGACTCTGCAGTCTGGCAGATAGAGATATAACAAGAATGTGAGTCAAGAAAATGGCCAAAATCAAGTGGGAAATGAGGTGAACATTTTGAACTGCAAAAGTAATTGGACTTTAAACCAGTGTATTGTTATTTCAGGGGAATTTCCAATGCTGGATATTTTTCAAATCTAGAATGATTTTTAAAAAGCCCCAATATAATGCAAATCAGGAGCATCTGTTGATCTCAAAGCAGAAATTAACACTTGCGAATCTTTTGGCCAAAGCAATGCAGAAAAGCAGATGAATAGAATGTTCTTTTTACAGCCCTAAAATTTGTATGAGTAGCACAATACAGAAAATATTCCCATTTAAAGAAGAAACTTAAACCAAACCCCTTCAAATCCTAACCCTGTTTGAAAAGCAACCTGCTTCTGATTATTTGGACCAGCATTAGCTTCTGAAAACAGAGGTGACAACCCCATCCAGCGTCCTTTTCTTTGTTAGTGGCTCTGTTCTTACCAGGTTTAGTAATGGTTTTTTGCTCTTGTTATACCTCTGTCTAGTGGACTGAAAATTTATCATCATCTCTGTGCTTCTTCTTGAAATAAAAATAGTGTTTGATCAAGTTACCTCTTAACCTTCTCTTTTATAAGCTAAGTCGCTGAAGCCTCCTAGGTCTTCTGACTTGGAGAAATACTGGGGGAGGCCAGACTGGGGGTGAATTTACTTAGACAGTGTAAGCCTAAAGCTTGTTTTCTTAGAATTGTTTTATGAGATGGACTTAATTGCTGTTAACAATAATTAGAACCAGCCAGAAATGTTCTAATTGATTTTTATCCATGCTTCAGAACGTATTTTGATTGTTTCGTCCAGCTGCTTCCTTTCACTCTTTGGTAATGGTTAAGGAACAATGACTTCCAACAAATGTCTGGGTTTTCATGTATGAATGCAAGTCTGTTCTTTGCCCTACTCTTTCAACAGCAAGAACAGCGAGATCTTTTCGCCTCTGCACTTAGATGTGCAAAGAAGATGCTCTGCGTGCAGTAAAAGCAGAACAATCAAAATCCACCCAGAGAAATCCCACAGCAGTGATTTGGAAAGGAAACGGAGAGCTCCTTTTCAGATGGTCCAGCCCCACCCCCTTGTCATCCGGATTAAGACAGTAAGGGTGCGGGTTGCATATTTGCAAGTGAATCAGCTGCGTACGGAAAGACTGTTATTTTTTCAGTAAAAGAAATAGAATATCATTGTTAACTTACTATTTAAGGGAAAAGACTGTTTTGAGGAGGTGTCTTTCTGAGAAGCAACTAAATGGATTTTTTCATGTATTAAAATGTCACCATCTTTGTTTTAGCTTGAGTTATAGGGACTATACTTTAATTGTTTATCAATATGTACAAACTGTAGAGAAGTCACTAAATTATAGGAAAAAACATGATTCCCCGCTGTCTTTAGAGTCTCTTCCCATATGTAGCACTCCCAGCATATATGAGTCTAAATAGACATGTGTTTTGAGTGCATTTATTTTACTCTTCATAGTTTAGAAAGATGAGGGTTCAGTGCTATAAAAAACCCCAACATCTGTCTGAAAGATTTGTAAAGGTGGATGAATATGCAATAAGATATTCAAAATCACAGTTCTGTGTATGTATCTTCTGATAAGTGTAATTGCCTCCTTTCCTAAAGAACCTTCTTCCCCTAGATGCAAAATTATACTTTACAGAAGTTAAGCATTACCTATCTTCATTAAAAAATATATAAATTGCTATCTGCCAAAATTTGAAAGTCTGAAAGCAGTTGCTTCCATATTTCTCTGCAAAATTTCCTTGACAGAAACAAGTGCCTAAGGGCTACCTGGTGAATTTGTAGCATCTAGGACTCATCCGACCAACTGTGTATGTGCTGTAGAATTGATCAGTGCTTACACAGCAAGTTCAATGAATTACTGGATTTGCTGGGTACACGCACAGCGGGGCAAGGGTGCAGCACCACAGGCTGTGGTGTCCCACGTGTGTGGGATTTGGAGTGCAAACTGTATGGAACCGGGTCCTGCACGTGGACTGGCTCTCTGTGCAGGATCTCTGCAAGCCCAGCAGTCCATGCAGAGCTCCAGTAACCTGAAACGCTGTCTGCTTCGAAACAAAACAAGAAAAAGAAAGAGAAAAAGAAAGAGAAAAAGAAAAAGAAAAATAAAAAGAAAAAGAAAAAGGGAAAAGAAATACAACCTACTCTTGTACAAATATAAAAACTTCTTCCCTAAGAGATCCTGCCCAGATGACCAGAGGGTGCAGCAGGGCAGTAGGTGGTGTATAAGCCTGGTGGAAATGGCAGGTATCTTTGAAGGATTTATCGAGTTTAATGTGTCATTTTTCCTCATCACCACGGCAATCCTTGGTGGCAATAACAATACCAGCGCTGATGTATGGACCAGCAGATGTCAGTGTAGTTCTGTTCATTCATCTTCCCTTTTGATGGAATTTCAGTTATTTTCCTTGATCCCTGCCGTTCAGCTTTCTTATTTAACCATTGTCTTTTAGCTTAATGCATCATAATATTTGTAATTCATGTCTTCTCTCAGTGTGCTTGGAAATGGACATACATCTTAACCTACACATTAACAAACATGGTCCAACACAAGGACTAATGCCAAAACACTGGCACTACCCGGCATACCACAAGACAGCAGGAGAGAGGACAGGGAGACAAAGCACTGGGGAGACGAGTGGGGCACTGCTGTGAGAGACACCAGAATCCTTGTCAAGGGTCAGACTTCCCCAGAGTTCAGGTGTGTTGCAAAACAGAACCACCCTCAGCTCTTATGATCCTTTTCCCTGCTTCTTTAAGGAGAAGAAAATACAACATGGACAAGAAAAGAATGTGCTCCCATGTCCCACTCTTTGAAACTGTTTCTTCCTCTCTTGACAGTTCCCTCTGGGATGCTCTTTTCAGTCTGGCTGAATCTCCAGGGAAAGCTCGATGAGTTACAGGGTGATAACAAAGCTACATGCTTTCTGAAACAATTAATAACCCCTGAGACCTCAGCAGAAGAAGGGAGAATTGGTTTAACCACCTGGTTCCAAGGCTTTCTGTAGGAGCTGAAGGCTTGAGATAGAAGAAATTCCTGAAATGTTCATTTATAATAGTTTTCCATTGTAGTCATAAGGGTGAAGGGAAAAAAATGCCCTAATGCCAAAGATGATAGTACAAAAAAAAAAAAAAGTCTGTATTTTCATGTGTGGCGATACTATATTTTTGGATGCCCTAAAATTTGACTACATGAGAAGTCTGTCCTTCATGTTGGACTGACAGTTTCTGGATGCACAAGCAGCTGCTCTGTCAGTAAAGCTAAATAAGGTTCATTGGCAGAATAAGCAGTGGTACTTGTTATATGAGACAACCTATTCAAGCTTCCAACCATGAGCAGTCCAGATCCTGAGCTTGAAACCTTCTCCCATCCTTCAAAGGACTGTAACCAGGAGCATGCAAACACACAGAAGCTGCCTTACAGTTCATCTTTTGCAACCCCTCACCACAAGGGCTGGGACTGTTTCCACACCCTCGACAACTGGAGGCAAAGGCCCAACCCAAGTGACCCAATGCCATTCCCTTCCCTTCCCTTCCCTTCCCTTCCTGCTGGCGCCTTCTCAAGTGGCATCCCTGTTCCAGAAGGCAGCGCTGACATTTCATGAGCCTCTCCCAGGCATCCTGAAGCGCAAGGGAATGATCCTTGTGTTCTGTTTTGGCCTTCTCTGGAAGTAGCTGGAAAAGGGCAACAACCCCTCATTAAAGCTCATTTNTCCCTACAGATGGCAGGTCAGTGATAGCAGCTTCACACCACTGAGCTCTCCACGAAACAAAGACAGGGCCACATTTTGAGAAGTTTTGGATCTGCATGGATATGATCCCAAAATAGATAGGCTTCTGGTCCCAAATTTTGGCACAGCCTGTTACAGTCTAACTGGCTTTGCAAAGACATGGACTAGGAGCCAAATGTCAGAGGCATGGATTATCTTGGGGTTTGCTTCAGGTCCGTTTTTAGTGTAAGAGAAATTATATTATATGCTATGATAAAATTGTGACATGGCATCATTATCAAGTTATAACATGATGCTATTAGTTCCTCACACCCTCTGCACGTTGCTGTGACCACAACCCTTATTGTTTCTTCAAGCTCACATTAACATGGCCTCTGGCTCATTATAAAATTACATGTAGAATCTCATGAGATGCAAAAGGAAAAGGAAAAGGAATGAAAATCTCTCTGTGGACCTTTCTGAGTTGTACAAGTCATGGCTTTAGACAGGGAGAAACATTCCAACAACAGAGATTGGCAACTATTAGAAAATTTGGCTATAGATTCTTGGAAGTTTCTCAGAAGCTTTTCCAAACCTCATCTTTATATTATCCAAGACACTACACAGATCTCTCGGGTTACAATTTCTGGTCTTTGCTGACTCCAGCAAGCACAGACTTACGTGAAAATTGAAATATAAAATAAACAACTACCTACCCCAGGAATGCAAATCTCTTCCCTTTTTAAATCTTGACTGACTAAATCTTTTGAGCTTCAGAAAAGTGTATGCATATGTTCACTTGGATAGAAGATTTGGGTCATCTCCTAATATTTAGCTGAACCAATTTGAACAGCCATTCTGATCCAATAATTTCCTTTTAATGAATATGACAGGAAGAGCCAGGCTCCTTATTGCATTTAGCCTTCTCTGAGCAGCCTAATCTTTCTTTTTCCTCCTGTATATGCCTCCAGCTGGTCTCACAATACCAAAGTACCACTTTGATCTATGCCAGGTGACAATGATTCTCGGGCTGGCGGTGCAGGACCTTGTTGCACCCTGGTTTCGTATGTTTCCACATCACTGCCCGGGCAGCAGCAGATGACCCACGTGGTGCCCATCAGCAGATTTACCCACCATGGGAACCTGCCAGAATGGGTCACCATGCAGTCACTGCTCCCTTCCCATGTCTGTCCCGGTGTTTCCACTGTGATATTATCCAGTAAAAACAGAAGTCATCAGGGTGCCCTCAGGATTGCAACCTCCCCTGGAGCACATTTCCCATGGCTGGAGCAGAAGTATCCCCCGTACCCTGTGCTAAACACCCCAGCACAAAATGGTGCTTGCTTCTTGGGAAGAGTTTGGCAGCTAATGGATTCAGTGTGTGGATTAGAGGCACTAAAAATGGTTTGGAAATTCTCCTAAGCATCTCCAGGTGTTCGATACATTAAAATAGCTGTAAAATAATAAAATTGAGAGAGAGGCTGTCAGTCATCTTGAACAACATTGTGGACACTTCTGACAGTCAGTGCTATCTCATACAGAGAGAGCTCCTTTTATTTTGTATTCCCAAGAAAGGTTTTGTTGGGTCTATTAGTCTTTGGGTAACCCAGAGAAGGGATGTGACATGAATTTAATGTGCCCCTTCTTAAATCCTCACGGTTCTGATAATCACAAAGAGTTAAAGTAACGCAGCAGAAGGTTTCTCTGGGCCTCTAGGAGGTTCAGCAGATTACTAATACACTACAGGCAGTTTTAATGACAGAGCTTCCAGCTCAAATCTGGCCTTTTTATTATGATGAAGGGCCTGGCCCCAAGTGGTACAGAACACCTGCAGCTCTCATTGAATACAATGGGATCTGATGCTGATGAAAGGGACCATTTTCAAACTTCCTTAGAAGTAGGCGCTCCCCAGATGTTATGCAAAAAGCCCTGCAGAACAGGCATCAAGTGCTGTGATACTAGGCAGGCCAGCCACTCTTTTCCTCAGCAGGATAAACCCAGGAGTTTGTGCGAGTGGTTTATGTGATCAGATCTCCTATCCAGGAGCAAGCAAATTAAGGTCAGTGCTGACTGAATTAATGGAAGTATTAGACATTCCTTGAGAAGAACTGGACATTCGAACAAAGAGGATTTTCTCTCGGTGGGAAGGTGCCTGATGACATCTGAGTTTTGTCACTGACAATAGTCATAGCAGGACTTTGAATATAATCCAGAAGAAAACTTGTGAGAAACTGGGAAGCATGTGTATGAGGAAAGACAAAGGGACGTGCACAACTTCTTACGCGTAATTTCAAAGCAGAGCTTCAACAGAGACTTATTTTATCTGAACTAGTTCATATCTCTAAATTTCACTGTTCACCCATGGTCAAGAGGAAACAATGCTTTCCGCTCCGTGTTATAACACTTTTGAAATTCTTCTTCTTTGCTATTCCCCCTGAACCCCTTGGTTAATGCAGATGGAGGTCCTCAGCCCTGTGTGGTACTGGTGCCTCTGGGACAGGCCACTGCTGTAGGCACGGGTGGGATTGGTGCTGGCAATTATGGGTGGAATACTGTAAAACTGTTGATGAAGTGCAAGGCTGCACCATTCATTTGGGTTCTTTATTGAATTTTATTTAGTCACATTCTCTATGCCTTTTGGCCATTGATCCCTCCCTTCCTCATTTAATATATCTACTTATTATATAGAGAGCTGGTTCTAATTAATGTCAATCAAAAATAAAACAATACACAAAAATTCGAATATATTGTATACTTGATTAGCCATGGCTGGCCAATAATATACAAGGGAAAATCTACATTCCTACTCCTCTCAGCTGGGGATAAGATCCAGAATCATGTTACCAATATAAACAGCATAAAGCAGTCTGCTTTATTAATACCTAATATATCAGATATCACACATTCATTGCAAAAGGCAAAAGAATAAAAGCATGCCTGCATTCTGACATTGACACAGATATTAAATAACACGTGTCCTGTTCTGGATTTTCTTTTCTTTGTTACAGGGTTGCAGGGGAAGAAAGGCATAAATACAATAATAGTAAAAAAAAAAAGTTCTGTGACAGTTATGTGGTGATGGCAACATTGGCCCATTGTATGCAGTACGTAAACATAAAAATGCAACAAACCTCTCAAATAACAGCCACGTATCGGGCCAAATCCCAGCCACCACCAGCTGTCCAAGCACTGTGGATTTGCTGTGGCAGTGCTGCATAGCTGGAGGAGGGAGGCAGTATACGAGGACTTGGGCAAGTGATTTGTACAGCTTAGGAATGTCACAGAAGTGCTGGGTGTTGTCGGTCTATTTTTCTGCTCTTGGGTCCTCGTAGGACTGGTTTATTCTTTTCACAGGGCTGTTGTAGCTCACATCCCCAGTGCTGAGGGACTACTGTCAGGAAGAGAAAAGCTGAAGACTTAGTATTCCCTAGTGATGTTTCCTTTCTGGTCTTCTCCCTCTATTCCCTAATCCCTTCCTCCACCATCATCCTGAGGGTGGAGGAGGAGGCGAGGTCCTGAAAAGGGAATGTAGAGGCAGTGCTAGATAAATGCTGCCAGATAAACCCCTCTCTGTCAAAGTTATTTCCCTGGACAGTTTCTTTGTGTCTGTGTAGCTGGCATAAAGTGGCCCAAGCATACAACTGCCTCTCACCAGAGTGATTGTGTGTACAGTGTGGGTATGTGAATATAGAAATTAATAAGGTTGGACTCGCTCTCTCTTACTGGGATTTAGGTTTTCTCCAAATATGAAACCCAGTAGCTGGGTTTCGCTGTATGGAAATAAAACTGTGCACTTTAAAAAGCAGTGAAGTAAAACTTCCACAGTAGCTTTGATATGGCTGGTTCTTTTTTAAGCCACTTGGACTTGGCATTCCTTCCTGACAGTCTGCCAGCCTTGGAAGCTGTCGTTTTTATCCATGCTGGAGAATGACACAGCTTGCTGATGGCTTTCTGAGTATGGTGTTTGTATGGGTTACCTGGCATCATCCTGAACTCAAGGAAATTGCAGTTCTCAACCTTTCACATGTGTGTGGGTAGCAGCAGTACAAGGCTGAGCCGCGCACGAGCATGTGAAAGCCTCTATTCCCTTTCTGCTGAACATAACAGCCCCTCAGACTGGGGTTATGATATTACTGCCTTCATTCCCTTCCCACCACTGCTCTCTGAAGCCGGTGACCTAGGACAATATTGTACCCATTCCTCTCTCCCCACAGCCAATCCAACCCTATACCTCAGCCATCTACCCCTGCCCCTCACGCGCCTGCCTTGACACTTCAGCCATCCGCCCCTGACGCACAGCAAGACTCTGGGAGCTGACGAAGTTACCACCAGATAACTTATTACCTGCTAATCTGCTGCTTGGCAGCAGCTGGTTGTGTGAAAGCTCTTATCCTGCAGCTCAACTTTTTCACAGAGGGAGGTACGGCTGAACACGAACTCCTGTACAGAGGCAATTACACAAGCTACGGGGTTACTGCCTTGGTACAGGCAGTTGAAGACTGCTGCCTCCAAGTATCATTTGAAGTATTTCACACACCAGCAGTGGTGCACATATCTCAACCTGGTTTGGTGGACTGGGCATTCATGAACCTGTCAGGTTCACTGAGGTCTGCTCTGCGCTGATGTGTATGTGTATGTGCAGAGTCAAGAGTGTTTTGCTTCCCATTTGTAAGCTTGTTGAGGAAGATGGCTTTCTGCAGCATTTGTTGGGGTCTTGCATAATGGGCTGCTTGCCTCGGTGGAGCTGTGAGGTACTACCAATACTAGCAGTCCATTGCATGCATCAAAAGAAAATCAAGGCATTTCCTTGATTGCATTTGCTTGACTGATGCTCTGGAGTGTGGCACATGGCATTGGGTTTGTTGATTAAGTATTATGGTAAGCCAGAAAGTGATTCGCTGTGACATAATAAGATGTGACTGATGTGTCCTGATGTGATACACACTGAGCTGTTGCAGAGAGATTCACAGTCAGACCCACATGAAGGTAAAACCTAAAGCACTTTTTTCTAACACCCAGTTCTCAGATATTTGGCTTGGACAATTACAGATTTGCCACCAACGCTCTGCTGTCCTCAGTCACCACACTAAATCTTCCTAATTGGCAAATACATTAGTGAGAACTGACATCACCATGTTAGTCACTGCGCAAACATGGAAGTTGGCGGAGAGGTACAATCGTTCAGAGTTGTCCATAATTAATCACAGGCAGGTAGTTCAGAAAGGCTATGGGAACAGTCTCCACATTCACTTACTAACAGTTTATGATCCAAAACAGAATCCAGAAGTTATTCCGAGACAGGCGGTCATAAAATCTTGAAAACTGGTACTGAGAGTTGCTTTTGTTGTGCCCTACATAAATCTGTCATATTTTGGCTAAATTATATACTGTTTAAATTCAGCACTTATGGTAAAAAAACCCTGTGTTGTGCTTGGAAGAGCCTTTGCTGTTGAAACCTCTGAGTGTTTGCAGGATGCTCTGTGCTGCATAAGATGAAGCCTTGAAGGAGCTGAGCTTCCCCCACAAGGCAGTCCAGATGGGGCATTGCAGAAGACCTTATGGCAGCCATCTGTGATCAAACAACAAGCAACACAAGAGCTTTATGAGCAAGGGCATGTCCACCCTCTACCTGAGCTGAAGGGAAAGCACTGAGACAGCTCAGCTCTGTGTAACCCACACTTTGTCTCATGAAGTGCCTGGTCCACAGCTGAGCATTGTGTGGTATGGGCAGACCCAGAGTGGCCAATCAATGCCATATGGCACCAGGAGTCAAAGGCAACAACAAAAATAATTTCTGTGCACAAAAAAAAATAGGAAAAAAAAAGAAAAAGAGTAGTGTAAGTCCTGTAGGCATTAAAACGCCTTGGGAATATAGAGTACAATTGGAGAAGGTTTCTGCAAGTGGTGGGGGCAATCACAAGGCCTCCTTTTTTCTAGCAGTAACTGGCGTGTGTGCCAGACTGCTGTTAAGTTAGAGAGCAAAGGCTGATTCTGAAGCTGTATTTTAGAAATTTGAGGAGTTTCCGTACTTCATGTAAGAATGAAACACAGGAGAAGAATGTTATTAAACAAAATGAAAAGGAAGGGAAAAAAAAAATCATGGGGGGGTTTGTGGCTGGGCTCAGGATGAAGACTAGGTTTTACAGTTCTGGAAGCTACCTGAGACCTGATAAGACTGTGACTGTGATCAAAACAAACTGGAGGTGATTACTGGCAGATTTCAAATTAATCCTTTAAGAAAACATTAGAATGCATCACAGCATAGCGTATAGAGGATGGACTCTCCTATGGCTAACTAGACACGAAACAAAGAAACTCAATATTACTATAAAACTGAAACTGGAGGCCAGAAACATCCAGAAAAGAGACACAGGATGTTGCCTGTGCTGGGCTAAAAGCACATGCTCAACTAAGGACCAGCAGGTGGGAAAAGGTGCAAGAAATCCCTTGAAATTATGTCAGTTTGCCAGCTTTGCAGGCAGCAGGACAATATTTGCAGTAGAGAGGAGGAAGCAGGCAGTGACTTAGTCAAATTAACACTTTCTAGGAGCAGGAGATAGTGCTGCATTAGACAATTGGACTATAGTTTGGAAAGAAAATGTGTCCTTAACTCTATGTGAGTTGAAGAGCATTAAGTCCAAGTTACCACAAAGGAATTTCTTCACACTGCAAAAAAAGCTGAGGTGCTAGAGAAAAGACAGCTAAGACTCCAAAATCCTCATGGTGAACATACCCTGGGTGTTTGTGGAAAAGATTGCTACCAGAGAAAAGGGACTACTGACACACTGTTCTCGTCTAGAACTTCTCCATGGCTGAGAGAAACCTGCTCTGCCTTCACTTCCAAGCTCCTTTGATGTGAGCCTTGTGTGCCAGTCCAACATTCTGGGCACATTTTGCTTCTACACTTTCTCTGAGTCTTTACTAATCAGATGTATTTCTTTAGGTCTATTAGGTGGATGTATTTCTCTCAATAAACTCCTCCTTATTATCTCATTTTTAATTAGCATTATAAATATCCATCTTGCCTCAGAGCTTGTAGGTTTCCTTTTCCCCTTCTCCTTCCATCTCATTCAGCATTGGATCATTTGCTCCAGTGTTTCAGGTATTATTCTCCATGAGAGAATCACAGAATGGGTGAGGTTGGAAAGGACCACAGAGGGTCATCTGGTCCAACCACCCTTCTCAAGCAGGGTCATCCTAAAGCACATTGCACAGAACTGCATCCAGGTGGTTCTTGAATATCTCCAGTGAGAGAGACTCCACAACTGTCTGAAATCTGTTCCAGCGCAGGGTCACCCACACAAAAAAGATGTTCTTCTCATGTTCAGGTGGAAATTTCTGTGCACTAGTTGCCACTGGTTGCCTCTTGTCCTACTGCTTGGCACCACCGAGGAGAGCCTGGCTCCATCCTCTTGGCACCCTCCTTTTAGGTATTTTTACACATTAACGAGGTCCCCTCTCAGCTGTTTCTTCTCAAGGCTGAACAGGCCCAGCTTTCAGCGTATCATCGCAACAGAGGTGCTCCAGTCCCTTAATCATTGCTGTGCTGTGCTGGACCCACTCCTGGAGCTCTCCATGTCTCTCCTGTACTGGGGATCCCAGAACTGGACTCAGAACTTCAGATGTGACCTCAGCAGGGCTGAGGGGCAGGATCACCTCCCTTGACCTGCTGGCAATGCTCTTCCTAATGCACCCCAGGATACTACTGGCCTTCTTGGCCACAAGGGCACTGCTGGCTCATGGATGGCTTGTTGTCCACCAGGACCCACAGATCCTTTTCCACAGAGCTGCTTTCCAGCAGCTCAGCCTCCAGCCTGTGCTGGTGCATGGGGTTATTCTTCCACAGGTGTTTGCCTTTGCTGAACTTCACAAGGTTCCTCTCTGTCCTTCTCTCCAAACTGTCAAGGTCCTTCTGAAGGGCTGCACAGCCTGCTGGGGTATCGGCCACTTCTCCCAGATTTGCGTCATCAGGGAACTTGCTGAGGAAGAATCTGTCCCTTCATCCAAGTCATTGATGGCTAAGTTGAACAGTATTGAACCTTGTGTGACACCACTGATGCCAGGTCCCCAACTAGACCCTGTCCCACTGATTATGACCCACTGGGATCTGCTGTTCAGCCAGTTTTCATAGGGATGTCCCCCTTCTCAGTGGTTTTCCACAGTAGGGTAGTAACTCAGTGTTATGTCCCCATTCTCACCCTTATACCCCAAAGCCATCTTTGCATACAGCTCCAGCTCTGGCTCTGCTCATCCGCTCTCCTGTGGTTTCTTTGCTTGGAAATTCAGACCTCTCAGTGGCTTGATTCCCACTGCAGAGCATGATAGCTCTTTCTCACTGCTACTTTCTGTTCCTCACTGTTCCCAAATTTCAGCAGGCTTTACTTGACTGGACACTGCAGCAGGTATCCAGAAGCACCTCCCAGGCAGTAACAGACAGGGATCCTGTGCCTGTGCACTCTCTCTTCTACTTGACTATTTACAGAGGAAAGAAACTAAGGAAGAGAGTGGTTTCTGAAGAAAGACAGGGAAAGGGAGGAAACATGAACTGCTGGAAAAAGAGCAAATGCTTTTTATGGGCATTGTGGGTAACAAGAACCACATGTGGATGGAGGTGGATGGAAGGAATCTAAGTTGGTGTGGTTTCCCAGTTTTAAAGGAGAAACCAGTGCCTGGCTACTAAAAAGTGGGCTGCAACAGATAAGGCAGGAGAATTGCTTTGTGGCTGTCACTATGACCGGGGGCAGAAACAGTAAGACTACGATATTCTTGGAACTGTTATAAAAGATCAAATATGAAATAAGAGTTCTGCCTTTTTTGTCCCTTCACATTCGTTGCTTTACTTCATACTGAAAATTCTCACAAACACTGGATGAAGAAAGACATAATTCTTTAATTTCCAGACTCTTCTGTGCTTGCTTTGCAACCTTAATGTTCCTTTAATGGATGTTTTTGGATGTGGAAAAAAAATACATATTTATTAGCTACAGTTAGACATCAATCTGTGGCATTTATCATACCCCCTCACTCTTTCATCCACACATTGTCCACTAACTCATCACCCTGGGCCATATATAATGGCTTCAAACAACTCTCCAAAAAAATCAAGGTGAGATGCTTACATCTTGGTCTTTCTCCACATGTTTTTATGTGTAAAACGCAGTAGCAACCAGCTTTGAGAATAAAGGGAGTAAGATACTAGGACAGAATTGTTGGGGAGGTTGGAGGGGAGGGGAGGGGAGGGCAGAGCAGGACAGGGCCAGGGAAGAGTTCCCACAAGTCAGGACGCGGTATTTCCTCAACTGTTATATAATATTTATGTTACTGTAGTGCCAAGAGGCTCCAGTCAGCATCAGAGCTATCCGATTATATGAACTTCACAGAAACGTACCAAGACACAACCCTTGCCCCAAGGTGAAGATAACCTGAAAGGAAAAAAGCACGGACCACACTAATATGAGGAGGGGTGCATGCGTGAGTGGAGCTGATGAGAGGGAGGGACAGGGACAGCCATCTTAGGGTGGGAGCTGCGTCTCTCTCCCAGTTACAAAGGGCTGGCTACCCACAAAGCATCTAAGGGGAGGTTCCTTCTGTAAGCAGAATGATTAGCCCCACAGGGAATTCCCACAGTACATGGTTATTCATGAAGAAAGGTGCTTGAAGAGAGGGGATGAATGCTTATGAGTTTCAAGAAAAAGGTCTTTGGTAGAAACTAGTAGATTTGAAGATTGACTATGGATTTTGATGGTGAAGAAGGGAGATTTTTCCATCTGTTTTCTCCTGCATAATGTCTGTGCTGTACTGGTCCAGACCCTGGTTAAATCTGTAATAAAAGTATACATTTTATGCTGAGGAGTTATAAGTAAAGAAAGTTTCAAGTCCCAGCTGGCCTTCGAGAAAAGCTCCATGGAACAAAAGCTCTGAACATAAATTTGGTCTTTCAGTGGCAAAAGGAGCCACAATGCTCTTGGTGAGTGCTGTGCAGCAGTGCAAGGTCTCCCTGTCAGGGTGTGTAGAGGAATGTGACACAGTACACAATGCTCATGAGAGGGCTTTAGCCCTCTGAGCCCTCCAAAAAAGAAGTGAAAATCTCCCACTGAAAACAACATGGTGAAACAAAAGCACAGAGAAGCCTACAGCATGGGGGCATTAGGCTGAACTGAAAGCACTTACCAGCTTAATTTATCCATAATACCTGTTGATGAAATGAGTAATTACACAGGCAAGTGTTTCCTTAGCTATGGAAATGAAAGACCGGCCAGAGGAATTTGGTTGGAGCTGGGCTGGAGAGCTTATAGCTGCCCTTCGCTTATTTTGAAAAGATCTCTGAACTACCATGTGCTCTAGGGTGGGAACCAGTGAAGAAATGGGGCTGAGGAGGCTTGATTTTGATGAAGCCTGTGTACTTCTCCAGTTGGTGGCATTTAGGGGCCATGGCCGCAATTGCAGCCTGTGTTGACAGGGATGATACACTGCAGGGACTAAAAGGAAACCTTTTGAACCTCGGTTGGTGGCTATTTGCCACACACTTCATCTGTAATTGTCTCTAATCCCAGGCACTTTACCTGTCTGTTGGTGAAACATGTTCACATTCATTCTAAAAAAGTAGAAATGTGAGAGCGGATTTGGTGTTGCAAGCATTAAATGCACAAGTAAAGAGCATAAATTGCAAAAAGCAGTAACAAAGCATCATAAAGTCCATGTGTTGATCACTTTTGAAATAAAGAATTACAAAATAAATTAATTCAAGGGAGAGGTAACTGCAATTAATAAGTTGCAAATGCATGTAATGAATGCATCAGAACAAAAAGGTTATCTCTATAATCACAGCTGTGACCCCGATGTCCTTAGGGCACCATGGATCAGAAAGATTTCTTTCCTCCAAATGTTATAACCATTCAGAAATAAAGGTATGGTCAGAACGTACAATTTTACAGTACTGCAAGACCATATAACTGATTATTAATACCAAGGTAGGATAACATTTTGTTCCTAAAGCTATTTTATAAATGCATGGTGTCTCTTATTTTTTGGCAGAACCACAGTGTATAATAACTATCTCTGATTCAGTACTTTAATCACTTGCTCATACAAAGCTCTTGGTTTCATGAAGTAATCACAGGTGGAATTTCCTTGTGCCTCTCACGCACTTGTCTGAATAATCTAATGCAAGGCATGGCAGGGCTGGAGACTGAAAGGCATCCAAACAGCAATCTCCTTGGAAAAAGGAAGGACACTTTTGAGGTAAAGGGCACATATTCTATGAGGCTGGACTCCAGAGTGTGTTTATGCCGCATGATGTGCTGGTGTAGATA
The DNA here is from genome assembly GCA_013397865.1 of Struthidea cinerea. Taxonomy (NCBI): domain Eukaryota; kingdom Metazoa; phylum Chordata; class Aves; order Passeriformes; family Corcoracidae; genus Struthidea; species Struthidea cinerea. The sequence continues at coordinate 127,637 of VZTI01004262.1, forward strand.
GTAACACGTGCTGCATCTCACAGCATATCAGAGGCACCAAGCAGTAGCAGTTTCTGTGACCTTTGCTGAAGGAGAGGGACAAGCTGTCTCACCGTAATTGTGCTTCAAAGTCAACATATCTGTTGCCATCTTGACCCTTCATCCCTCTCCTCCTCAAACATCCCGTGTGTGTATGTATAATGGGATCTTAATAAAAGGCAAAGGAAAATTATGAAAGAAGACTACGCTTTTCCCCCTCTCAATTTCCAAGTAGTGTTGAACATGACAGTTATATCAGCTCCATAAAAACGCATTATAAATGTGACACATATTGCAAATATTGCACATACTTTCACCCACTAAATCATTAAATAAATTGCTCTTAAGTGTATAAATACGTGCCTGACCAAACTTAATATATAAGGACTTACAGCAGAATTCTCTAAAACTCATGACAGAAATCATACTATACCAAGTTAAATCCCAAGAAAGGTTTAAAGGTCAAGTTCTTCTTCACTAAGTAACTCAGTAAATGTCTATAAAACCATGTAAGGAGGAATCTAGAGAAAATCAAGAACCTGTATCCTCTGTGTAGAGCAGAGTGGCGAGCACCTCTGCAATGGGTGAACTTGTGCTTTGGTGACAGTCGAGCCACTTATTTCTAAAGAACCATCTTGGACATGTTTCCACAGCCTGTTGTCCCTGTCCAGTGCTAATGTCAATAGGAGATAGATGTGTGCAACACTCACCAAAATGGAATGAAGCAATTTTCTTCGCTGTTTTGGGACTATTCCCAGTGAAAATTCAAAACTAAATGCTAAAAATTAACTTACAGAGCAAAATGAAAAGTGAAATTACAGTGGAGTATGTGCTCAGCAGCTCCAAGCAGTAGCCAATGGTTGCTCAGTCCTAGAGATCCTCATTTTTGTCCTGGTGGTGATTAATTTTGTCTATCTATTACCTCATACACTGGAGACAGAAGAATGCATCAGCTTTGTCTGAGGTCCTAGAAAACGCTCATTTTTCTCTGCTGCCTGTCCAGGGCAGAGAAAATGTACTGGTGGGCTTGATTTTATGTGAAAGAAACCCGAAATATTCTACCTTTCTTGAGTCGCTTAGTCTCTTTTCTTCTTTAAATAAGTGTTGTGTCATAGAAAGTTGGCAAGAAGCATTATAAGTTGGTGTACTTAATCGAACTGATCAATTACACATTCTCCGGTATTAATAAAGATGGAAATTGCTCCAAGTATCCTCCTACTGTCAAAGCACACCTGTGAAAGAAACCAACAGAAAAAAACATCAATTTGTGCCACAAATGAGATGTCTTTACAATCAAAATACATGTGAAAGAAAAAAATTCTGCAAGGAGTTCGTCTCTGATTTATCTGTGTGGCAGACTGTTTCAGCTGATGTCTCACCTTGTGTCGGTATTTTCCTTCCTGAGCAGCAGTGCTTACCTGTGTGCCAGTCTGTCGGGTATTCTGGCTCTCCAGGGGCATGAATGGATTTCTGCTCAATGTTGTCAGTCACCTGAATTTCTCTGTTCCCAAGCACGTCAGCTTGTGACTCCTGACATCACTAGAAAAAAACAGCACTAGAGAAAAACACAGCTGATGCTCTTCACTTGCATTAAGGTCCTGGATCTCTCCAGAGGTTAAGTATCATTAGGATTAATGCCAATGGTGCTATGTGTTTGCAAAACAGGTGAGAACAGAGAATCAAGGACTCCAAATATAATCTCCCTCTCTCGCTCCCGCAAAATGAACAAGGTGAAAGAAAGCCTGGTTCAGAACAAAACACAAATGGTCTCATGAAGGCAAAACAAAGCCCATTCCAGCTGGGGGGAGCTGATGGTTGCCAAGGGCTTGGTGGGTGTGAGACAGACAGACAGACCTGCAATGAAGAATATCATGATTCCTCTTTTTGTGTGCCAGATTGATGGAACCACAACAATAGAAACAAAAGATGGCTTGGATGGGCAGCGAGGTAGCAGAGACAGGCTGACACACCTTGATACCAGACTTGCACAGCTGCACATATGCCACTGCTGATCCATCAGCCCAGCATGCTGCCCACAATGACTGATCAATCTACACTTGCCATTGCTTGATGTTAGCAGCAGCAGATAGTAAGGGAGAGAAATATTCATAACATACTGGAGGGTATGTTTTTGTTTCCCTTTTTGTGTGTGGGGTTTCTTTTTTTTTGTTGTTTGTTTGTTTTTGGTTTTTTTGGGGGGGATTTTTTGTTTGTTTGGTTTTTTTGGTTGGTTGGGTTTGTTTTTTTCCTTGCAGAAGAGCCCTATGGTTTATAATAGTGAAAATATACCAGTGCAAGTATAACATCTGCTGACTTCAGGGATCATGCCTTTTACTTCAGTAGGATTCTCCCATGTCTTTTACTTCAGTAAGATTCTCCCATGTCTTTTACTTCAGTAAGATGCTCGTGGACCTAAAATATGGGACTTTTGTCCCCTCCAATCTGCAATATGGAATGCTTTTCTTTAAGAGGCTGGGGGAACTAACGAGAGAGGAAAGGCAAAGTGATACCTGGATCAGATGATGGCTGTTATGATCAGGAATTGCTTCAAATTCAAAGGAAGACTGGCCAAAGGCTGATACAGAGGAGCTGCTGCAAAAGGATGAGGCAGAGGGATCTGCCTGCTTTCCAATAAGAGTTTTGAGCAAATGATTTTTATTGAAAAGATATTCTTCAAACTGATATGTAGAGTCTAGGCAATAACTGTCACATGAAAGAGACTGAAATCTTCAGATCAATAGATAAGTTTGCAGCATCCCTTCTTATTATTATCTATATTATCTACTGCTCAAGTTCACAGACTCAGCATTCAATCAGTAAAGACCTTCCTCAAATCATTATTACACTCTTGGCCCACTTTTTCTCTACTCTAGATATGCTATTTGTATCAAGAAAAGCAAATTTCTGCAAGACCGAAAAATCAAAGCAGGAAATGCTTCAAAGCTCTGTATTGTGGTTACTGCTTCCAGATTGTTTGGATGTAGCTTTGTACTGAGAACCCAGTAATATTCTGAATATTCAAATATCTTAGAAGAATAGACTGAAATTTGACACAAAGGAAAAATAAGGAAAAAACTGATTGTAAAGTGAACCAAAGGCCCATTCATATGAATGGGAAATTTTTGCCAACTGCAGGGATAACCTATGCTCATTACAAATCTGCAAGTTTTATTTCATTTTGCACATGTATTTAATCCATCTGTAAATTGTTCGTTGGATAGCACAGGACGATGCTCTCCTGGGAACTGTAAGGTATGTGTATTCAACGGTGGAGAATAAACACAAGATTTTATTACAAAATGCCACTGCTGCTCCTGGCATGAGTAATTTGTGCACCTGCATTTTTAAAATGTTTCAAAGTTTTTCTCCTTTGTGAATTCAACGGCAACACACATTATCTTTCAGGCTGCCACAACACAGTATTTGCAGACTGGGTCACGTCAGCCCTTGTTATCCAGAAGCCACTGTTTTCTGAGCAAATAGCAACTGAAAATGACAATGGTTTGCTCCAGACAAGGGAGAATAAGACAGTATTTCCTTATGGCCGAGTAATGCGTGTCTGAAAGATGAGCAGGAGACATATGTGGGCCTTAAATCCAATTTTGGAGTGGGTTTTTGGAGAGGACATAGTCCCAAGGAAATGTGGAAGGAATGGAATATATCTTGACAGCACTTCCTCCAGAAGTTTGTCCCACATTCAAGCACATTCTGCCTTGCAACATGCCTGGATTTGCAAGCGTGGGGAATGAGAGACTGGGTCTGGAGATTGAAATACACTCTCTGGTGTAGCTCTGCACAGCCAAAGTGCTGGGCCAGCCATAGATATCATTAAATGGAGAGTCCTGAATAATTACTACTGCGCTTTAAATACACCGTCACCTTCCGGAAGGCTGCATTCCCATGGGAACTTCACTGGCTGATCAAGGTTTGGCGCAGGTAGGGGAATTAGAACATTTCAGTTAGTTTAGGCTTAGTAATTTAATTTTTAATAGTTATTCTGCAGGTGTCTAAAGTCGGCTCTATATATACAATTTTTAAGTAAAAATTTCCCTTGTGTTCCCTGTAATCTCTCTGAAATGTTCCTTGATTCTCTCAGAACTCTCTCATTCAAATATGCAAAGTGTATAATTCCAAGAAATCTTATGTGTTTGTACATCTTAAAGTCATATTATCGTCTTAAGGTCCTATATCATGCAATTCCCCCATTTGCCATGGATCTTTTGCAAAAAGGAATTGAGATCTCGTGTGGTACCAGATTGATCATCAGGGACTATCTCTAAGGGCAGTCACAAACAGGTGAGTTTGCAGCGTGTTTATTTAACTGATACAGCAAATGCTGATGCAGGGATGGAGCTGATGAAATTGCCTTGGATGAAGTTTTATTTTCTTGATTTCTTGAAGGGTCGGAGCGGCAAAACAGCACAACCAGCTTGTGGTTTCCAAGGTCTCCATGGCATATACATATTTTGAGAATGAGATTTGAATAGTTCTGTGCAAGTGACTCCATCTCCCTGGAGATCCACTTGACATTTCAAATGGGGCAAAAATGTAGAGCTGGGAACACCCAATTCTGTCTGAAAGGGGATAAACGTGGCAGGCGATCAGATGATTTGCCATCAGGGCCAAATGTCTGCCTCCCATCCCCACCTGTATTTGTATACAAGACATGTTCAGGTCTGTATTTCCCTTCAGTCCTCATGAAACCTTGGTATGCTTCTTCTCCTTCTAGCTTTATTGCAGATTAGAGTAATAAATGTGGACCCTTGTTCTTTCCCTCTTTTGTCACTAAGAGCTGTAATGAAAGCTATCAAGACATGAGAATGGAGGGGAATCAGAGAAATGGGAAATCACTGAGCAGAGTCTCAATACCTGCCTGCTGTTTCCTCTAAACCCACTCGCAAAGCTCTTGCTGTTTGAGTTCACAGAATGAATTGGAGAATGGCTTGGATTAGAAGCAACCGTAAGGATGATCTAGTGCCAACCTCTCTGCCATGGGCGGGAACATCTTCCACTAGAGCAAATTGCTGGGAGCCCCATCCAACCTGGCCTTAAACAGTTCCAGGGACTGGGCATCCACAACTTCTCCGGGCAACCTGTTCTAGTGCCTCACCACCCTCACAGTAAAGAATCCCTTCCCTGTTATCTACTCGAAGGCTAATCTCCTTCAATTTGAACCCACTGCCCCTTGTCCTGTCACTACATGCCTTTGTAAATGGTCTCTCTCCATCAGGGTCATTTATGCGTCAGCTGCCATTGAAAAGGCTGAGGCAGAAGAGGCTACTGGGAACTGTAAACAGGTGCCACCTTATTACCATTCCTTCCTGGCTCTGTGGGGTCCCTCATGCTCCCACAGAAGCCTGGGCAGGGACAGTATTAAGTCAGTAGCAAAGAGTCAGGAAGGGCATTTGCTTGCATTTCGGCAGGAGAGTTTATCGCATCTTCACTGTCAAAAGTCGCAGGGGCAAATACGAGAACAATGGCTAACTTTGGAGAAAAGGCGGGATCAGGGAGCGGGGACCAATGGGAGAGCCCCGGGGGAGTGACAAGGGGCCAAGGCCAGCAGCCAACCGGGGAATTCAAACTGGAACAGATCAACTTAACAGAACCAGGCACCCCAGGAAAAGCCTTTTGGTCGCTTTAACATAAAGGTACGGCCACCACAACACCTCTTTACTGGAAACCCCTCCTAAAATCAGGGCAAACACAGCTGCCCTGCTGGTGCCAGGTACCAGCCCAAAGCAGTTCAACAACCCAACAACCAGCAGGCAACTGCATTTCCTGCAGTGTTCATACGACAGTCTCAGACGGTGGGCCAGCAATATCTTCAAGCACATTCCAAGGCACAAAGATCATGCAGGACGTGTCAAACTAACAGGGCCATGAAAGACCAGCCCTCACTGCTTTTCTCCCAGCCACCCTGATCCTTGCTAAAGAATGGTTATAACCAGAAGCACCAGGTTATAGATCGATTTGGACACTATGGAAAAAGAAGTCAAAAGCAGGGAAATGGTTGAGAATGAAAATAGCTGGATGAATAAACCAGGCTGTAGAAGGTGTTTATAAACTAAGTAATGCAAATAAAGATTTCCCACATCCTTCCACAGCACTGATGGCTGAGAAAATCTCATTTTGGCCAATGAGAGGGAAGTGGCCAACCTTGCTATGCATTTTCTTGGTCAATGCAAAGAGGACAGCATAATAAATCTGTGACAAGAGGTAACTGATGATAAAACAGAAGTACATTGAGTAAAAGTAATTTTCAGTGTCTGTAAAGTAAAGGAAATTGGGAAATGGAGACAGAGAGGAAGAAAAGCAATGAAGAAAAATTAGAGTCCCTCCAAACAAGACTAAAGCCTTACTCCAGTCTCTAAACATCTGACTGGAAAGTTTGACTGGTCTGCACTTTGAAGTTCAGAAACACAAATATAACTTTATTTTCTGTGAAATTTCTGAACATGCAGCCAACCAAAAAAACCAACTTTGCCTGACTGAGCATAATTTGCACAGGGCTGTGATTGCTGTCCTACCTGAACAGCACCTCACATTTCTGACACCTCCATCCGTGGTGGGCTGCTCATGTAGCAATCGTGTGGAACAAAGACTGCAAGGATGCTGCTCAGTACCGATACTCCCAGAGAATCAGTCTTGACAAATTCACAGTCCAAGGAAGTGTGTTAAGTAATTTCAAATAAATATGTTTGAAGACAGTGCAATCTGCCCTCAGATATTCTGCAGGCAGAAAAGTAGGCTAAATTCATCAGATTAATTATTCATTGCAAATTCTCTCAGCTCTATCATTGAGGTCAACAGCAAAAGTGCCACCAAGTACAATAGGATGTGATTTCCAAAAGAGGATAAGAGTCCTTTACTCCACAAGTATGAGAAGCTTTGCTAGTTTTGGAGGGACAGGCAGAAGAACCCAAACAAGCAGAGGTGTGTGCAAATAAGCATTTTTATTTCACAAAGACTGACTTCTGTTTCAACCCATGTGGGACTGTATGTCCCATATTCTGCTCAGAGCTTTGTGCTCAAATGAACCTAAATTCTCCACTCTCAGCCGAGTTAAAATATATACTTATATATGCATATGTACACACATTCAAATATATGTATTTGTATATATTTCCACGCATTTATGATGTGGTTTTGCATCAGAACTCTCCAAAATCATAATTTTGATGCAAAACCATAACCTGACTGACACTCTATCAAAGGCTTGTGACCTATTTGGTAAGGAAAGTCTGAACTTTTTGAATTTACAGTGAAACCCAAAAGTTAGTCAGTTTGGAAGTGGGAGGAGGACTGGTTGCATTGCAAACACTTTACACAGCTGTTCAAATGAAAACACAGAACACTTGAGCCCTCAATCTCAAAAATCACCATGCTCTTTGTACTCCACAGAGGTCTTTCAGTCAGTACTGTACACCTGTATTTTTTAGACCCATTAATTATGTGCCTGAGCAGTGTAATTATAACCTAAGCCATAGTTTTTGATTAAATGCATCAGCCCAAATTCATGTTTATTTTAACTGCCTCCAGTTATCCAGCCCAGTCCAGCCTCAAGAACACATGAAAAGACTTTTCTAAAAAGTTCCTTCATTTTCCACTCCCCTCCCTGTAAAACTGGAGTGAATATTTTCACTGGGGGAGGAAGGAAAAGAAAAATAAACAGGGGAGGAAATGTAATTGGAGGTGGCATGAAGAACATGGCCTCTCTCTTCTCTCTACTGTTAAAACCCGTGGGGGATTTAAAGGCCACAAATGATCTAGGTCTTCTTCTTGAACCACTGTGAACTTTATCTACTTGGGTTTAGTATCACTAAATGTGTATTAATGCCAAAGATTGTTTGCGTGGATTATTTATAAGGCATTCACTTCAAATTAGTGCTGCTTAAAGCGTGTGAGTTCATAACTTGCCAACAGCAGATGCAGTCTGCAGCAACTGAAATAGCGAGCAGCTCCATGGATGCACACACAACAGCTGGGTGCAGATCAATAATAGAAACATTAACAATGGTACTGTTTTAGAGGCAATTCTTCACTTTGGAGATATATTTTATTCCACATTAATGGTACCTTAAGTAAAATGGGAGAAGACATGTAAGGATGAATCTCCAAGTGGTCCACCGGGATTTGCCCGCTCCTGCCTGCCTGTTACTAACACGGCTTCTCCTTATGCTGTAATTCTGCACATCTCCCCTCCACCCCCTGCCCCACCAAAGGAAGCATCTTGCTGTCAGCATGCCTGTGCTGCCAGGCCACCTCCTGTATCACCAGTAGCCACCTTGCCATGTTGCAGGCTTTAGTACAGAACCCAGGGCAGTTTATCCTGTGTGCAAGGGAACCTGCCATTTCTGCACCAGAAGAAAGAGTGACCTGAACACTGTGTGTCAGTGGGAGTAATTCTGTCTCACAACAGTGACCATGTGCAAAGCTGGTGCCCTGACGTGACTCTCGTTAATGACCTGAGTCATCACACTCTTTGAGCGTCTGGAAAAGTGAATTTTCAATCACCTTTAACACACCTGAACATCCTCTCGAATGGATCAGAGAGGTATCCATTTGAGTATCAGTAAGTCAATCAAGTAAAAGTGAGCTCCTCAGGGAAGTGATTATAGACACTAAAGGTCATAGTTCAGGCTTTTCAACGAACATTAAAGATGCCATGACACTGCCAAGGGTACAAACACAGATTTGATGTATATATAAATATACAGAAGCCTAAATATGCCTCTAGCTTTCTCAGGTTCAATCTGAGCCTTGTTTGATCAAGCTGTCAGCTCAAGTCAGTGAGAGTTCTAGACTGTTTTGGCCATGGCTTTGGGGAACATGCCAAGACCAGGATGGGAGAACTAAACCTTGCGGGTCTCCATGCTGTGGCTCTTTGGCACCATCCCTGTGTGCAGCCCAAAACAAGTGAATAACTAATACTTTATTTTTTTTTCAGACAGATCAATAATTTTGGGGTCCCAATGTAAACTTGTCTTTCTAGTGAGCCAAGTGGATGGGTCTTGGCAATGCTGTCCTTGATACTGTAAGTTCTGCATTGTCTATGACATCTGCTTGAGGACTATCCAGTTGTCAGCAAATTAATCTAGCAGAAATAGTTATATTTAGTCATATAGTGATCATTTTTGTTATAGTCAGGCTGCCTTTGCATAGCCAAACATGTTCAGTAGCACAAGTTCCTCCACCAACCACTGACTGACAGAGCCATGAGAAAACATTAAGGAACGTTCCTTTCAAGCACTGATTCATCAGTGATAGGCAATTAAATTGTCTTTGGAAGTGCTTGGTACTTCCCAGCAATGCTACTTTGAAAGAATCTATTGAAAACCAGCACTGGTGCCCGTTTCTTTATCTTGGGAAGGTATTTCAGTCATATCTTTGAGTTTACTTCTGAAGAGAGAACATTTTCACCATCTTGTTCCTACTTTCTCTCCTCCACTTGCTCTTTGTTGCCTCCCAGTCTTGTTCTCTCCTACTGTTTCTTTGTCTTGCTCTTCCCCTTCCTGTGGTGCCTCTGACATCTCACATCCCGCTGAATCTTTGTTCGGCCCCTTGGTGTGGTATCTGAGTGTTCTCCGTTATCCTCCTTTCCCTTTTAGTTACTTTTGCTGCTCTCCATTTTTTCTTACATCCTTTATTTTTCTCTCCAAGCTGTAGGTCTCTCTCCCTTTCGCTGCATCTTTATTTTGATCTTGAGAATAACATGGGCTTTCACTGAGAGTACAAGCAAGGCCCAAACACTTTCCAGAAGCATTTGGAGGTGCCAGGTGGGTGTTTGTTTTTTCCAGTGCTTACTTTCTCAGCTGGGACCTTGCATATTTTCTGTCATGAGTAGCTCCTTGGTTGCTAGCTGCAGACCTTCCCAGCTTATGCATCCGCTCTTATTGTGAGCTGTCTTTATTTAGGGCTGTAGACTGAGCTAATGGCCTGAGCTGGCAAAATTCAGAGTTTTCCCTCAAAGATCCTGAGTGTCTGTCCTCGCATGTGGTTTCCTGGGGAAATGTGGACCCTTTGCACCTCTGAGGAGCTAATCAGGACCTTACAGGATGGCACTTCCTGCAGTAGGCATTGGTACATTAAGCAATTAATAAAGATGATTACAGCTCAGGGCTAAATATGGTGTATTATGGTGTTGTACTTCACTTATTTTACCCTCATGGCAAATGAGTCAGAGGGACACTGCCATGTATTTTAGAGAAGTGACTCTTTATACTAATTAATGATATCAATATGCAGATGGTGATGCTGGTATAATTAGCACAGTGGATGGCACCAATATAAAACGACAGAAAGAACCAGACTTAGAGAAACCAATACAGTGTATAAATACTTAAATCCCCATGAAAATCCTTTAGCAGAAACCAAGGAAGTTCAGTTACCATCCCTTCAACCTGAGACAAGCTCATCCAAGGCTTACAGATATATGGACACCAAATGAAATTTGGGATTACAAAATGAGCTGATCTGGAAGGAGCTGGGTCAGGGTCTGCATTGGTTTGGGGCCAGATCTCAGAACAGGCCTCAGATGTTACCAAGCACAAGACAAACAAAACTGAAGGAATAAACTGCCTGTGGGAGCCCTGCCGAGTCAGCCCAAGGTGTTTCATACAGCTATCTGGGAAGAAAAGTCAGCATACAATCGGCTCCCTGTCAGCTGATACGCTCTCTAGGAAGCCATACACAGGTTTTATGGGCCAGGCCCATAGCTGACAAAAATGGATGCGACCCCACTGAAGTTACTGGGGATCAGCCAGCTTCCATCAGCTACATCTGCAGCCCATCACCATTTACGCTTCCATGGTTCCAGTAACCAAAAAGAGCAAAGCTGAAGTGGAGAGCTTGTGTGGCCATTGGGGGCCTTCCTTGAGTTAACCAGTGCGGATGATTTTAAGATATTTTCTTTGGTTCAACCTCCCACAGTTCATTGCACCCAGGCAGGCCCCAGTACATGCCTACATTTCTCTCAGTGGTGGTCCTTTCTTACAAAACACACTGCAAAAATCAATGTTCTGTTATACTCTTTACCTCCTATTTCAAGCCAGGCTGTAAGCTGTCAGAAGAAGGAATATCCCCTGGTATATTTTGACAAAATCTGGGCTGCTCTTGGTATTCCTATTAAAAAAAATCCCAGGGACATTGGAAACAACTATTTCATCTCAGAGTGCCCAAATTGTTCAGTTTATTTTTTGCAAGGGATCAGGGCCTTTACATCTGGACACAACACACCCAGTGAAATATCAGCTGTTAACCTGGAGTTCTCTCTAGAACCCTGAGTTTTGTAGAATCTTCAGTTATAGCTTAAACACTTTAGGTTAATCACTTAAACATTTGTGCAATGAGACTACAATGATTTTGTACAGAGATCATCTGCAGTATGTAACAACACCTCGAGCTGAGAGACAATTTAACAGAGGTCTCTACCTGCTGCAACACCTTAGCACAAGGGTGTGATTTAAAGGTAATGTGGCAGGTTTAATGCAGAATTTCCTTGCTTTCCTAGGTTTAAGTCTCAACCTTAATGGTATAACTTGCATTGACATTGTTTCAGTTTGTTTTGACATCATAATTGAGTCTAATCTCCACAGACTTGCACTGCAGTCTTATTTCCTATTGTAGTCTCACAATGTGATTTTACCATAAGAGCACTGTAGTGAGGCCTTCTCCAAGTCATGCTTTGAAATCACGTTGTGTGTGTAATACTGCCTTGTAATGGCTTTGTAAGAGGGTCTCTAAAGATCTTCCCTGCGACAATTTGGCCACCTTAATCTCAAACTGTAATGACCTCACAATGCCATAAAGCAATTACCATTACAAATTTAAATGGTCTTATGTAGGAACTTCTGTGCTGCCTCATTAGGTGACACATTTTGCTGTGTCCAACCTCTTATTTAAATACAGCGCATCTACTGGATAACCATTGCTCCTTTAAATTCCAAAATTGGGCTAGAGCATGCATTTTATTACTTTTTTTTTTTTTTTTTAACTGCAGATGGGCTGATGAGAATCTTCTCTAGCCGCACATTTTATTAGAACTGGGCTGGGTTAGTGGCATCCAGATCTGGATGCCACCACTGTTGGAATTTCATTCACTTGCTGACCATAAGCCAAATCACAGCTAGAAGTTAGCTTTGAAACCAAAATAACAGAAGTCTGCTACAGTCTATTGTCACCTGATACAGCTTTCCTTCCTCACCGCTTTGTTCCTGAAAGGGCTTGCAGCTGGGGCATTGATTTCTATTTTAGCGATTCTTAGGGGAAGTGATGGCCAGCACAATTCCTGTCCCTTTATTAGACACCCAAGACAGTAGGAGCTGGTGATATATGCTGGGAGGTAAAATAGGCTGCTCTGGCTTTTATAGTCAGAAGTCTCAGAACTCTTTATTTCCCAGGAAAATCATAGGCTTATCTAGGACACCTGTAAGACCAGCTATGGAGGACCTCAGGGTGCTTTTCCAGCCTGACTGGGAAGTTAGATCAATTCCATTAGACAGTGGTGGTTGTCCTAGTTTCTATGTAGCTCTAGGAAATGTGAAACTGTTCCACTCTTACCCCTCTAACTCACTTTTTGTTTCATTTCTGACCCTCTACAGGTGTATTGAAGATGGTGGTTTTATGGCCCATGCAAGATCAAAAAACACGTGGCACAGGGTGACGATGAAGGGCCCACTGCCACCACTTACAGCCAACTTCCAAGAAGCAGCCCAGACTTATAACTTCTTCAGTTCAGAGGCATACTCCTGAGAACGTGTTCATCATTTTAATTCAAGTCTTCGTTGCTGGCTGACTGCCAAGTGGCCTACCAGATGTCTCTCTCTTTACTATGGTTGAAGCAGATTATGATGTTCCAGTTCATTTTTCCTTCACTGACAGCCTGGTTCTAAAAATGTGCCAGACTTTAAGGGCAATATTTTCAAAAGCCAGGTCAACTCACAACAGTACACCAATGACAGTGCATGCAGATACTACAAAACCGTATGATAGGCAATTAACTCAATGTTATATCTGCTAGTCGAGTAACTTTGATTTTGTTAAGAGTCTTTAACACTAAGGAGGAGGATTCTTGAAGTGCCAATTCCTAAAGTCTGGTGAACATGGCAGAAGTAGAATTTTCACTTGGAAAATATAGAGTTTTGGCACTTGTGGTTAAAAGGCATAACCTAAATCTGGCATCTTTCAAAAAGAGAGAGGGGAAAAAAAAAGAGCAACCTCCGAATGGATTTGGATTTATTTTCAGTTGCATTTGTTTTCAGAGCCATTTATTGCATTACAGGCATGGATATACTTTTGGTTTATGTATTTTTGCACACAGATCCCAAAGACCTGCTCATGAAGGACCTCTATTACATCTATTGTCTCTCTCTCATTCCCCTCCACCCAGAAGTGAAAAAGAGTTTCAACAACAAAGGTTATTCTTTATCAGATCAAAAGTCCTTGAGATGTTTGCAGTACCTGGTTTCAAGGAAGGCCCCAAAGTCTTAGCACTTAGCCAAAATTTTGAAGGTATCTAATGCCCCTTAAGAAATGTTTCTTACAGAGTTCTCTCACTACAGGAACCTGCAACCGTGTGCCAAGCCTTCTCTTTCCAGCCTTCAAACACATGATATTTTTTTACTCTTTTTCACCTGCTCAGGTAGTCTTAACTGCTTTTCAACTAACTCTTCATCCATCAAATATTCCATGGATGTCTGATTATGAATGAATACACATTTCATGCTGTGGTTATGCATCCTGAAGAACATTGTATGTGCCAAAACAGGTAACTGGAACACAGTAGGAAGACTTTTTCCACAGTCTCTTTATATTGCTCTTGGTGTGTACTGTCATCTTCAACATAGTCCCCTTTATTTAAGTTAATTTTTCAATGTGCAGATGAGGTGAACACCCCCACTCTGTCTCTGCCTCTCTCTTTTGCTTTCATGTGAAGGACTTCATGCAGTTTTCTTTTTATGAATTGTAATTCTACGGAAATTAGAAACCCAAATTACATTAGATGGTAATTCTGTCTTGAAACTTTTAATAAACCACATGGCTTTTGAGACTCTTTGTCTGCATGTGTTCATGCAGTTCCATTTCCTAGCTGTGATCTATCTACTAGGCAAAATATTACTATTATGTTATCTTTATGCTACTTGTGCATTGCCCTGAGTCATGACATTGATACAATACTTCTTATCAAAACTTTTAAGATCCAGCACCCGAACCTCCAGACAACCCCCGGATATGAAGCAGCAAGTTCACTGTGTTAAGCAAGGGGCTTGACTGGAAGGAGGGAGTGCTTTGCTAATAAACTGCATTGTCTGAACAGTTTTACTAGTGTGAAGACCCTTGTACTGATGATTTATTTGGAAGTTCTGGGTATATTAACTTTTGCTAAGAGCTGAGACTAAAAACTTTATGGGGAATGCTACATACACTCCAAAGACCGACAAGAGAATTTAAGTTAGATGTGATTAGTATGAAGAAAGTTACATTTATTATACTCTTATGTATAATTGATCATATGAAAGGCCTTTTGTAACTATAAAAGAGACAGCACATTAAATTGTTTTACCCTGAGGATTATACAAATTTGTAGAAATCGGATTGGAATATCAGCCTATTGGTTTCATTGCTATGGTAAATCATTAAGATGTTCCACGTTAATCATAAATCTTTGTATCTATTTATTATTAATCAAATAGCTCCTCCCAGCTGCTGCTTTGCTTCATCCATCTGAGCCAATCAAACCAAGCCCTGGTAGCATTAGCTGTGATGAAGGGTGGCTGCACGCACATAATATGCGTGGCACATAGCACAGATTATACAGTGCTAGACATGGGGTATGAGAGCTGATGGGGTGTTAGCTCTCCACAGCAGGGGGGCCTGGTTTCGGGATTTGTGAGTAGGCATGCCTCATTAGTAAGATGATTCATGGTGAAAGGGAGTTTAGCTGGGAATAATTTAGTGGCTGCTGTGGTGGAGCAGAAATATAGTTTGGGATAGCGAGGTTATGCACCTGCATTTATTTGATAAAGTCTTGAACAGTGACTGATGTCAACCTGCACTACTCTTACCATTTCGGTTTGGAAAACAGTGTTGCAAAACCCTCTCAACTCACAAGTAAGTAAATGAAAGAGACAATCTGAATGCGACCTGACTGAACGTTCTTGTGTTGCGTGTGGATTACCCTAGCTTTCACGTAAAGCTAATTGGCTTTCTGAGCATTTCTGAGCTGGTATGTCTACACAGACTAATGCTTCATAGCTAAGAAGAAGTCAACTCCAACTCAATGATATAGCATATTGATTACTGCCTATTTCCTTCTACTATATCCTGTGAGTGTAATGATATCTGACATATCATTTTCCCGAAACTGCGGAAGTGGACATACTATTTAGATTTGGCCCACATTTCTTCAATTAGCAGGAGTATTATAAATGATGTACTGCTCCAAGCCTTAGACACTTCTTGTTCATGCCATACAAAATTAGGTAAGTGTGGAAACTCGTTTTAAGAGGAGACAAAAATATTACTGGAAGAACTAAATATTTGCAGTGGTGCCATAAGAAGACGAGAAGAAAGAACAGTGACAAAAATACAGTCCATTCAAAATGGAACATTGAACTCCTTTACTGTGACAGATTTTCCTTAAGTAACTTAATGTTTAAATGGAAAACATCCCTACAGTACTTTAAGTGGGCCTGTTCACAAATGCAAATAGACATATTTCAAATGGTGACCAGTTCCCGTTCAGCTTTACAGTTTATGTGAAAGTAACTCCTGGGAAAACATGCACAGAACATACATTGCCTGCTCTGATTTCGTGCAAAATGAAATAAGAAAATCCTTGCTGATATTAGTGATGGGATTTTTTACAGATAGGAAGTGTGCTTAGCAGTATGTAGTTGTAAGTGAGTTGTTTCATGTGACTTTGCTTCTGCTCTGGTGTGTTCAGTAAGCTCCTGTGTATGTCAATAGCTGGTCTGGGCTGACACTCTTGCACACTTTGGTTTATGTGTCCATACATACCAGGAATAGGGAAAAGTAACAGGTTAGCTAAAATTGGTAGAAACTTCCCATGCCATGAAGGTCTGCTTCTTTTCTGTCAGTTCCTCTCCAAGTTCTCCATTTTGCTTTTATTTCCTGAGATGAATTTTTCTGTAACTAAAACACCAAGTCAAAATCTCTGAAAACTAATGGATTTTGAAATATGTACACTGGTCAGTGTAGTTCTATGAGGTGTAGGAGCATGGGCTTGAACTGCATAGGTTGTCAGATCATGTCTTCTTTCTTTATAATTTAATTTTTTTCTTTCTTTTTCCTTTCCTTTAAACACTGAATATGTTCAATGTGCAAAATTTAAAAGTCTACCCTTTAGAGTATCTGGCATTGTATTTTAAGACACAGAAAGGAGAGCTTTGTAGCCTGCCAAACACACAGTGTTATATACAGGGCTGAAGGAAGAATGAACAGATGAATCTTCTCCTTCCTGTCCTGATCCATCAGTATTATTTATTTATTCTGAAATAATTCAGTGCACAGCAAAACCAGCACTTCTTAGTTCCCACACAGAGTTTGAGCTTGCAGATTAGACTTCCCATGCCAGCAGATACTGTTGTATAAGAAATAAAGAAAAAGAGTAAGTGTTCCTGGACTAATGGATGCCATGCCCATCCAAGGCATTTTGCTCCTGTCTTTGCAGATGCAAGGAGAACACTTCCCAGCAGAATGGGTCTGCTCCTGCAAGGGGACAAGGTGTCACCTGCTGAGGAAGATGCTCTGTGCTGTAAAAGATGTTTTTGGAGGTATAGATGCTCTTGTCTTTCCCTCTCAGGGAACTGGTGATAATTAAATGGTCATCTTCGACCCCTGCCTTTGTCCTGTACTGAAGATGTTTAGCAACAGCCAGTGTTTGAACTGCCATTGAGCTGAAGAACTTAGTGGTCACACACCATAAGATGTAAACCTTTGCTCCAAGCCTCACCTTGTCTCAATTATTAGGTGAAGTTGGCCTGAGGTTATGTTCAAGTAGTGCATGGCAATTCTTCATCTGGCATTATCTGTGTCTTCATTTTACCTTCTCCCAGACAGCGTCTGTGTGTCATTCTGGTAGTTTGAGAGGAAAAATGGAGGGATGTTTTTTCTGAGTTTTTTCTTTCTCTTTTTGTGGCATCATCTTGTGAAATGAACACTTTCTTCTGTACCTTTAGTCTTTGCCACAGCTTTGGTGTTGCTTTAGCTTTGTTCCTGCTACCATGTTTTCAAGAGAAAATATTTTTCTGTAATCTACTTTTAAAGCTAGTGCCAATGGAATAAAGAGTGAAATATAAAGAGTGACACACCCAAAATTGCAACCTGCCTTGGGTGTGGGTTTGGTTGTCAAAATACACAATCTGTGGATCCCAGAGCTCTGTGGAAGAGATCCTATAAACCAAATCCTGTCACAAGTATAAACTGGTGAATAATTAGTTGTGAGTAAAGGTGTAACAAAAAAATCTCTTAAAAGATACCAACGGCTTGTATGCCAGGTTCATCAGTCTAACAAGGGTCATATCAGTAGGAAAAGATAACCAGATTCTTATCCCATTTATACCTCTGAAAGGTCAGAATAAATCAGAACAACTCAGGTACACCTCCAGAGGGCCTGAGATCAGAGCTGTATGCTCAATGACCAAACATTTTAGCACAGCTCGGATAGAATATGCAATCATTTTGACTCCTGGAAGACCAAAGACTGAATTTTATTGACCTACCAGGAGAAGAGACAGCCCAAGAATTGCACAAGTACCATTACGTCTCTACCAGAGCTTGAAAGGGCATACAATTATCAATGACGCTGTCAGCAAGCACATTTGAAACCTGCCTGGCTGACAACAACTGTGCCTGGATCTGACTCTGGATGCTTCATTCTGCATTTTCCTTCAGAGACGGGAAGCATGTGGGTAGGCTGCACATTAGCCAACTCTGGGATTTGGGCATACTCCTGATGAATAAAGAGGATGGCATGACGCCTCTGGAGGACTGGAATGCAGGGCAACAAGTTTTCTCCAAAACAAACGTCATGTACAATATGTGTATAAGGTTAGTTTGGTTTAGCGGTGTTGTCAGGGTGTTGCCTGGCAAAGACACTGAAACATTTAGAGCCTTAAAGCTAAATGGTTTTGTTTGAAAGTCCCCAGGCAGCCTCTCTCCGACCCCACGTGAGGTAACCAGAAGTAACCGTACGAGCTGGAACTGTGCAGCCTCAACGGCGCGAGGAGCAGAGCGCACAGGCATTGACTGCACTGGTGGCAGCAGCATGCTGAGACTGAGGAATTCACCTCTGGGACCAGTCCCAGATTTCAAGCACGCAAGTGGGTTAGGGAGTTCATGGGGATTTTTGATTTGGCCAAACATAAATAGGCTTTCTGCTGAATTCAAAGCCGGTTCAAGGTCCACATCCCAGAAAATGCTGAACTTCCAGGAAACTTGCATTTATGAATTTTCACTAGTTCCTAGTAAAAGATAATGTTGGGGTTTTCCTCTTAAACACCTCATTTAATGTATTGCAGAGGCCAAAACACCTTACAAACCAACAGTAAAAGTAGGAAACCCTGAGATGCACCCTTTTTTTTTGCAGTAACATAAAAACCCCATCAGCCCTAGGGTGGAGCTGAGACCTGAGGTGAAGGAGACCTTGACCTGCTTCTATTCTCATTTGCATCAATGGCTGCAAACACCTATAGCTGGACAGGGAGAGACAAACCCGAGTAAGGACAGACAGTGTTTCACAGGCGTTTTCCCCTTTCCTTTTATTGAGTAGCTGGAGTGTTTCTAGTTAATAATTTTCAAATGGAAATACACTTTACAGGCACATCAGGATAGGAAGATGCTAAGAAGCTCAAGAGATGTGATCACTTGCCAAACTCTGAGGTATAAAAGTTGTTAAATTAGGCCATGTGATGGGTCCAAAACGGGCTAATTTATGCTACTTTGAACAACATTCTAGCCCTTTTAAAACGTTTCCCCCAATTAAGCTGTTCAGGCCACAGATCTAAATAGCTGTCTGCACAGGCTGCCAATTGATTAATTCCCTAATGATGGATTGAAGCTACAGCTTTTGTTTCTTAATCTCTCCTTTCTCCATTAATGGCAAATCATTCATAAAACAAATCTTATAAATATAAGTAAACACACAGGAGTACAGGGGACAGATTGCATATAGATTTATTGCAGAACTAATTCTTGATTGCCCTTAACAATTTATTATTATTTTTGTTTTCTCTTTTCTCACAGAGCTGCAGGAGTCTGGTAGGTAATTTTCTGAACTTGAGCTTACGGTTTTCAGGCTGCAGCCTACAAAGAGGTCAGGTGGCTAGCCATGCAGGAGACACATCGAGGATGCTCTTCAGGGGCCACTTTATAGGATCAAAGCTTCTGTGGACAAAATGTGGAAGATCAGACCGTGAGGAGACGACCGCCTGGTCCCTCTGACAAGCTCTGTGATTGCATTGCACTTGCAACAGCAGAATCTGAGTGTCAGTGCAGGAAGATGGACGATGTCCATGCAAGCAATGGGAATGCCAAAGAGAATAAGCATGTGTTTTCCCTTGTCTCCTCTGTGGAAAGAGTCCCTTGCCGTAGACGCTGAAAAGTTTTAGCAGAGAAATTTTCCAGCTTTCTTCAGCATTCTGTGAGAGCTCTGTGTTTCTCATGAAAGCTATGAAAAACACTGCTACAGGTTTTTGTAAACTAATTCTTTATCTTTGCACCTGGAATTTGTTGTGCAATGTTGTTATGGTATACTGAAGAAAATATTTTCAAATGGGAGTTGTATAATCTCCACCAATCATTCTAGGGGGTGGCTGGTCAAAGAACCAATAACCTCCTGTCATCTTTGGGAACCAAGTTATATAAACCAATTTATAATTAATTAAATAATACCACTTTCTTTCTGATCTCGGATTGTGTTGTTTCCCGCTGTTCTCGGTACAACAGCGACACCTTGCCCCATGTAATCACAAATGCCCAGGGGTTGTAGGAAGGTCCTAATCCTCTTTAGATGAGCACCCTTGGAGGAAAAACTTCCAATTCAATAGGATTCACTGAAGTGAAGTCTGGGTAGTGGTCATTAAGGAAGATGTGGAAGAGGTCTGAATAAGCAGAGGAAGAACAAGGTGAAGAAGGCTCAGCGAGGAGTGTCTCTGAGTCCCGTTGCTGCAGAGACAAAGCTTGTTGAAAGCTCTTTCACGCAGCGCAAGAAGAATCGCTGCTCTGAAGTGCATCACTCAGCCTGTCACCTCTGTGTCTCGAGCTGCACAGAAAAAGAGAAACAAAATAATGGGTATGAGAGCTTAATTAATTCAAAAATTAGAAGAGTTGAGAAATGGGGCCCTTCAAAAGTGTGACCCAGATAAGATTCACTGTATGCTATAAATCATCCCTTATTGTTTAGAGTTTCCTTTCTCCACACTTGACCTTCATCATCATTCTCTTGCCTGAGTCTGGGTGTCATCACAGAAGTACTGAGTACGCAGATGGAAGCATAGGAGACACATTTGAAAGTATTTCCCTGACTGCTTGCATTTTTCTGGAATTGAAAGGAAACAATGAAAACGGAACTGATTTTGCTGTCTATTATTTCTCTGAGCACCATGTGAGGTAGACAGCTCTTCAAAGAGAAGAAAGTTTGGTTCGTGACATTCCCAATTAAGCCCTTCATCTTGGAGATAATTAACCAGTGTTAGAGGCTTCCCAGTCCTGGACAGCAAAGGATACATCCTCCAACAGTATATGCCTGTTTAAAAATGCAATGCTTTTCCCTACTTGTGCTTGTCCTGGGAGAGTTAGCATGGGCTGACATGGTGAATGTATTTGCAGGCAGGTAGTTACTTCTCTACATGGCAGGTTTGGATACAGGTTAACACTTGGGAAAAATTGGGGAGTCTCTTCTGGATTAGGTTTTGGTGGCTGAGAGACAGAACATGGATGGTCTTCTGGGCAGAGGAGGGGTGAAGGACCTGGCTTTGAATCACACACTATGAATCCAGACTGGCTCTACTGAGTTTGCTCTCAGATGCCCTTGAGTATCAGTCAGTTTATCGCAGAGTGGGGAGATAGTGGCCTGTGCGACACTGTATGTACACCCCCAATCCTGAGGCTGGCTGGAGGCAGGTTTAACCCCTGGTGCAATTCAGAACAGCCTCAGGGCTGCTCTGGGTTGTGCTGTTTTTTGACAGTCCCTCTGGGACTGCCCTACCTTGGCATGCCTCTGACATGCCATGTTGGAGGAGAAGCAGGAGGAAAGGGTGACAGGAATCATTGCATAGAGCTACCCACTAACACACACACACACACCATAATCCAGCTGAAAGTTGTTTGATTTCAGACAACTGCTTGAAAACACATCTGCTGACAGTGGTGAAACAAAGTGGTATGGAGAAGGCTCTATGGCTGTATGGCTGGTCCCATATTGGTTTTTTTTAAGCAGTGCTTTATGAGATATAAACCAATTCTGTTTTTCCTTGGTTTTAATGTTTTATTCTGGGTGTGAGCTTGACTTATGAACTGGCATGCAGCCATGGAAAATACATGACCATCATCACTTTGTGTCTGTGTAACCACTTCACAAATTGTTCCTCCAAGAGAAAGAAATTCCTGTGTCACCTGTCATTGCTTCATTACCTGGCTGCATCTTCCATGTGCCAGGATATAGCAGATGATACCTTCAAATTACAAGCCAACAGTATTTGTATTATTAATATGATCAGTAACAGCCTTAATAACTCACTTTGACTATTGTTGCTTTCATCCAAGTTTCTCAAAACACTTACAGAGCACAATGCAAGATTTTATACACAAGCAGTAATTATTTATCACTGTATCAGTGTTCTCTCCTGTTGATTTATTACCCTATTGACAACAACACAAATACTGTAGACAGTCCCTTCACTCATTCTGTTAATCAATTTTAATCTGGTATTTGAATATTTGGATTGCAAGTATTCCCGTCTTGATGTCCCAAAAACTGGCTGTGCTACAGGTATGCCTCCTAGTTATTACCCCTCGGATATCAGTCCCACAGTGTTAAATACCTTGACTCCAAATCTGAACTTCAGCAATTCTAATTGGCCTCCATGTCCACAGAAAAGAAGTGGAAGTTCTTCTAAGTGGGGATTAGGCATGCTTTTGTGTTTGTAGAGCACTGAGTGTAATGGGACCCTCACAGGATCTCTGGTTGCTACTACAGTATGAATGTTAAATACTATCCTTCCCAGTGCTAGACAGGTTTCAGGTAATTAGAAACACAGGGAATGCAGGCTTTTCGGATGAGCAGAGAATGAAGCATTTTAAGCACACTCCCGAATTCTTGCTTGTCTTTTCACCACATATTATGTTGTTAGTCTCTATAACAGGTGATTTGCAGGTTAAATCCCATTTTCTTTCTCTATAGACTAAATTCATCTTTGATATAAGCGGGCACAAGTCCATTAACTTCAATAGAGTTGCGTTCACTCACTCCAACATTGAATCTGTCCCAGTGGGTTTATGCTGTAAATCTATCCCAGAATCAGTGGTTACAGAGGCATTGGTTCTGCTCTGAAATTCATTCAGTCTTTTCAAATAAGCCTTTTAGAGGAGCCTGGGAAGGTTTTCAGCCCCTGCACCAACACATAAGCCTCACTCCAGAACCACTTCTTAGTTTCAGCCTCTTCTTTTCTCCTCTGTCTTAACTCTCTTTTTACTCTCAGCTTCTCTCACACGTTACTATTTGCAGATTCTCCCCCCCTATCTGGGCAAGACTGGTAAGCAACACTCCCTGTAGCCGCAGCATCTTGCTCTGAGGTGGCCTTGTCAAACCTCATCAGTTAAGTGAAGTTGGGTCTATTTGGTGTTTGGACAGAAGCCCTTGAAGAAAAGCCCCAGGTACCGTACACATGAGCACTGGGCTACCGGTAGGTGCCATTCTTCCTTCTTGGGCCAGTGCCCTAAGTAACCTTAACCGATGCTCTAAAACACTGTCCCATGGCACTGCACTGCTCTGCTGATATGGTCATCACTGACTGACAAGAAAATTTGAGGTGAATCCTACCCAAACCACAGAAAATTCTTCTTTTCAGCTGTAATTCATCTGTCAGCCCAACTAAACAGAGTATAGAACATGTGGGAGGGTTTAACACTGCTTTGCCTCTGTTGTATTTAATATTGCAATTTCTGCAATACATTCATTCACAGAACAATGTGGAAGCCCTCTGGTGTCCAATTTAACACCTATAAATTTGTCTGTGTAATCTCTAACCAACTGGACACATAAAATGTTTGTCTTCTATTCCAGTATTCTTGTGTTCTCTTTTGAAATACAGCTCTTCGATTAATTTCTTTTTTCCCACTGGCAAGTCCCAGTGTTTGGACTCTCAGTACTGTGGGTGTTTGGAAAGGAGCAGACCCTCTCCAGCCTAGCTGAGCCTTGGGCTATGCCACAGCCCTTACCAGGTCTGCCCTGGAGTCCGGAGATCTCCTTTCTCCATCACGGTAGGTCTTGATACATCTGGGAGAGCCAGTGAGTTACGACAGCTGGTGAACCTGTGTCAGGGCAGTCTTTGTCTCTCTTTGGACCCTGCCAGTGCCCCAGCCTTCTTTGCACACTGAGTTGGTCACCCAAAGCCAGCTTCCCTCAGACAGGGAACTAGTACATACCTTCCTCTGCCTCAAAGGGAAATGGGGGAAAAGAGAAGGATTTGATTCCTTTCTTATGATGGTGTTTTGGCACATTGTTTCCTTTATGTTTCACTACTTTTATCCCTCCAGGGCAGATGGGAATCTAACCATTGTTGGCATGGAAAGCATCCAACCACCTATTCCTCTCTGCCATCCCCAAGTCCATGCTTATTCCCAGGAGAAAGCTCAGGACTGATTAAATAACCAAGCAGCATTACGAAGATCTCTGCTCTGCAAAGGTGGAATAATCTGTCCAGAGGCTGAAATACTGCTTCAAGGTTTTCAGGAACAGCCTAAGCTTGTCAGGCTGGTACCATTGCTCCTTAGAGGGGACCAGTCTGGCATGGGTTACACTGTGGTGGGTCTGGACAGGATGGAGCTCATCAGACCCAAACATCTCTTTTTGCATATGGTATCTTTATGTAGTTCACTGAACACTAAAAGGAGAGTTCCCTTCACTTCTGTCCATCTGGGCTAATAAAGGGCAGATGAAAGGGAAGGATTTGCTCAGAAATCATGGCATGGTCTTTGCGAAACAATAAGGAGATTGAAGACCATTTCAAGGCAGAGCACAGCAAACATCCAGTTAATAAGGGCCCCAGAGGATCCAAAGGATTTGAGTTCAGGGATGAAGGTTTTGTAGGCAGTAGTAGCCCTTTAAGGGATCTAGGAAAATTGAGGGTGAGGAGGGGAATTCATTTAATCCCTTCACTGAGTACACGGGAGAATTATACAGCATACAGGCATTGCTGATGCTCAGCATCACATCTTAGGATTGAATATAACTTCGTTCCCAGTCTAGAATTTACCCACCAAACAGAGACGTTGAAAGGCAACATTAATTACACATCTGTCCAGCACGTAGCGATACTCAGATGTCGGGTGTCATATAAATGTAAAATGTTGCTATTCTACAGGGTGGCTTCTATACATGTGTAGATTAAACAATGGCTTTGCACAAGACTAAAATCTGCAGTGCTGCTGCTGAAAGGAGTTAATTGTATGGCTGCAATATTACGGACACTGTGGTTTTACTGAGCTAAAAGAGGAGGACAGTGATTCATGGCTGCACCCATGCTCTTCGTCATGAAATATAAATTAAAAATAGTTGTATTATGGTAGGCTACCTGTATTGTTACATTCATAATGGATATCACACATCCGTCCTTGCTTGGTGTTGCAGGCAAAGCATGTTAGAGAAACTATGGCAGTATTTTTCTTTTAGGTGTAACAATCTGTCAGTATCAAATTCTCTTAGTCAGTAGGGAGCATATAGTGTTGATTTACTGAAAATCTGGGATTATGTCTGCTCTGTGGTGAGCACAGATTTAAGAGGGGAGAGGTAAGGGGTCTCCAAAAGGTGAAGAAAAACACAAATGAAACCTAGCAAGGAAAAAATAGCTTGACAGCTAAGATGCAGTACAGTCACCGTCAAGTCTTCTTGAAAGAAAACCCTTGCACACAGGAATGCTCTGAGCACTGCACACTGTACCTTAAACAACCCACCCCATTACCCACTTCATGCCCAGGAACTGTAAATGTATAAATGAAGCTGTGGCTCTTCAGCCTTACAAGCAAAAGCCGTAATATTTCTGTGTTCCAGTGTACAAATGTTTTCAGTGATGGACCAGAAACATGGGCACGCCCGTTTGGGGGCAAAAAACGAGAGAGCATTTCCTTTATCTTTTATTGCTTTCATTGCAAACCCCATTAAACAAAGAGTGGGTGACGCGCAGGTTCGGCGAGACGGGCTCTGCGGATGCCACGGAGGCAGCAGGCAGCGTGACCCCCCCGTGTCACTCTCTGTGCTGCTGGTTTGCACAGACCCTCCTCGCCATGGCCCCACACGGAAGGTGCACTGCAGCTCGCCTGAGGCTTTGCACCGTGCTGCATCAGGCCACAAAGATTGCAGGGGCTAATTCAGGCCATTTTGCTAAGGGCTGAAAGTCGCAGCCAGCTGAGGAGTAAACATGCCACAGTTATAGTCCTGTCCTAGTGGAACGGTGCCTCCTCCATCACAAAATACAGTTTGGCACTAATTGGTATCTTTAATAGCAGTCTCAGCAGAGAGCCTGGGAAGACTTTCCTTCATCCTTGTTCTGGGCCTTCCATGCCGGCTGGGGACGCTTTCATTGCTGCTGCCTGTGTTGTAATTGTTCTGGGGATAAGTAAAGGATTTCCAACTCTGGTCTGCCAATCTGTCACCCTTCAATAGCCACAAAGTCACAGAGAAATTAATTTTAAAAAGCCAAATATTACATTAGTAGCCACCACACAAGCAAAATACAAGCAATTAAAAACCACCCTGCAAATGTATTGAGCATCCAGCGTGCACATTTCGCTTGATTTTACCCCACAAAGAGGGGTGATTCATTTGTAGGGAAGAGAAGAAAAGTAACCCCAAACCCTCGAACTCTTCTCTTGTATCAAACACTACAAAAATTCACGGGATTTATTATATCTGAAA